>OZ038428.1:10437470-11031853 GCA_964036235.1 Heterorhabditis bacteriophora | reverse complement strand
GATTTATTTGAATTGATAGTTCTGAGAAAATTGCTGAATATGGACCTATAGACTAAACAGCATCACATTTCCGTTAAGAGAGAATAGGACAGTGCTGTCGTGACAAGTTTTGCTTAATAAAAGATGTAGAAATCAAATACGCAGTGCATTTAAAGCATAGAATTTTGGAATAAGCAGTTCATTGTTTGCCCAGGATTGTTTATCAAAGTCAAATCATAGCTTAATGAGAACGAAGCGAGACTCAGTGGCATCCGTAGGGTTTTTCTCAACTCTGAAAATTAAGAACTATGGTCTAAATTTCAACCAAATGTTTGAGGCATCTCGTAATAGTGAAAGATGATTGCTTAGGTGAATAAAGAGGAGCTTTACAACGCGACAATCGACAACGACTTCTTTCCTCAAGATCACTCCTTCATCCTTTGCTGCGTGTTTCAGAATGGATCCTCCATACACAGCTGTGAGTGATCTTTATGCGACACTCCGAAGATTTAAAAATACATTGTTAAGCCTAACAAATACTAGCTAATAAAATGAAATATCTTATTAGATAAAACTAAGTTGGAACAACGGCTTCTCAGTTATGAACATTTGCTGATATCAACCTCCTCCTCTTACTTCTTGTACCAGCAAATGTCACATAATGCTAGTAAAATACCTAAGCTAATTTTACTATTTTATCGCCAAAAACTTATTGGATTTGAAATTCAATAAGTATTATAATCTTAGGTAAACTCAAGCTGATTATTATATTGCAACTACTGTGCCAATCAGTTCTACCTATTAATTCCTAACAGCACTTAATTAACTATTTGTTTTATATTTATATGCAGAAGTCGACAGAAATATGTGATAACCTAAATATACGTTGTTAAAATTTATGTTGTCGGATAACGTATTTATCATAACCTTGATCACGGAGTCATTAGTTAGAGATTATACACAGCAATTCTTCAAAGGCGTCATCTTGCCGATTTTCTGGAACAGTTCTAAACCAAGCTGATGTGAACTAGCATAAATAGGACTGGAATTACACACTTGGCATCCATAGGAAGCAGAGAACGGCAATGAGTCAACGCTTATTCTAGAAAGTAAAGAGTTTATCCTCCGATGACTGTCCTAAATGTCGATTTCAGAGAAATGTCATGTGGTCTACTGGGCTGGAATGTATTGCTACAGATGACAGGAAGTCTCAATGAAGGGAGCATTATTACACGGAGAACCACTTCCATGTGAACGATTCTGTGGTACTAGGCTAAGACCACAGTTCTTATTTCCTTATAATAATATGCTTAGTCTATGATGGACACTCGTGACAGTCAATTCTCAGTCGTTTTCACTGTAGATCCTCACAGGTATCTTTTCACTTACTCGTCTCTACTTGATTCTGCGATCAGATGGATTGTTCTGATGGCTTCCATTGTTGTTATTGTGTTTGGTCTCATTGGAATTGTCCATCTAATTTAGGTGAGGACTTTGAAACTTAAGTCTCATCTAGTACTATTACTAGAGTCTTGTAAAACTGTAGCATGGAACAACTAAGGATGTCACTTGCCAGATATTTTAAATAAAGCAACCTCGTACTACCAAATGATTTATTATATTTATAGTGAAATGTAGTGCTCCTGATACGTTTTACAACTATTTTGTTGTTTCAGATGCTATCGTGCAACTTGTTTAATATATAATGAAGACGTTCTAAAAGTTACGATGACGTAGCCAACTACAAGAGGTCGACGTTAACTAAAGAATAGCTTCGGTATAAATCGTTCATGGGCTGGACTCAGAGCGAGTTGTTCTACGCTTCTGTGAGTCGGTGAAGAGTCTGTTGTTGAACTTTCCTTATTGTTGTCTGGAACGAATTCATGCTTGAAATGTCAGGGAACCGAAACTACTCTTATAGTGTTTTAATTTTCGAAAATTTAAAACATGGCAGTGCTGAATGCTATTTCATCCGTCTGAGAAAGAGATAGCTGAAACCTGCTTTCATTGTTTTTGGAAATTGTTCCAAGATCCGGCTACTAAATATGTGTGAGGCTGGCTCCAGCGGGAGTGTCCTGGAAAATGACGTCTTTTGCCGGCTATATTGTTATGCTCATGGGATTAATAATCACCTTAGCGGTGGGTGTTTTTAGACTTCATACGAATGCTTTTCCATTATTTGTTACTTTTATGAAAAACTTTCGGTCTATTTAAACAGTTAGTGGTTCAATGACATTAGTTGTAGCTATAAGTCTTAAAAAGACAGTTTCTAATGCTTTACACAGAGTCCAAGTAAACAACAATAACAACCATTATTTGTTTTTTGGACCCTATCTAAGCGTACAAGCAAACAATAAATATTTGAAAAATCCACAATAAAAGGACTCGAGTGATTTTTATATTACTGAAACTTTGTCTACATGGACTGGACCCTGAATATGACAGAACTGGGGAGCTGTAGGACTATCGAGCTGTGGACATAACACCAACGTTTAGTTACTCCAAATTTAGATTGAGTCAAACAACATGTTCAACTCTTCTCACACTCTGTAGGTTGGTTCGGGAGTCATTTCTCTGGAGCAGACATATCCGCTTATTCTTGGTGCTAACGTCGGAGGCACATTCAGCGGTGTTCTGGCAGCTCTAAGAGCAGATGGTTCGCGGTTCGAGCAGTTAGTGAGCTGATAATACTCTTATATGGCTGTTAAACCAATTTGAAATAAACATCTCGTCTACATAAATTAAAACTAAAATCCAATTATCTGGTTTAAAGACAATGCTTCTTCAGAAGCGATCTTCTTAAGAACGACTAATTCTAAAATATTATTATTTCAAATTTCAGGGCACTACAAATGACTGTTTGTCAAGTAATGTGTAATATAATAAAAACACCTGGGCTTTACTTGATTTCCTAGACCAGAAAACTTCCAATCTAATTATCAAGAAGATTAGGAGAGACCACTGACCAGGTGCAATTAATAGTGAATTAAGAAATTATCAGTACATGCAACATTTACAACTTCACTGTTCTTAGCTACAATATACTACTTTTCATAGCTAATTTGAGCGAAATCCGTGCAAGTCTATGAATATATAATTTTCTGTGGAAACGTTGCCGAGTTTACCAAATCATCTAAATGACTAATCTTAGTTCTAACACTATACTACATCCACACTTCCAAATCTAGAAAAGAGAATCACTGCGTAAGTTCGACCAGGAAATGTGACAGTACCAGCATAGATTGTCAGTTCGCCCTAAGAGCATAATCCAAATCCACAACAGTCTTATTTAATTTACTCCCATCACTCCTTTCTTGCAGTTATGACAGATGGGAAAACTTAAAAATGACCTGAAAGGCACACGTCAGATAAGTCCTAGTTGTCGTGGTCAAGAAGTTACAGCTAGTAGCAGATCACTGGCCAAGGCATTGCCAAGGTTTCTCTCCTATTGTTCCTCGGACTTTAGGGAAGTCATGTGGTGGCTTTGTGGTGTAAATCATACGAAGTGGGAATGGGAGCGCAGGATCGGTTCCTTTCTGTTCACAACAGGCCTACTCCGTTTCTGCGTTCTACTTATTGCCAACACTCATCTGAAGATAGCTGAGCAACAATTATCATAAAAAATCATTGTTTGTGTGTGAGGAAAGTAGGCAAAATTTGGCGATTTCGTCTAAGTCTTTCTTCACTTGACAGATAGCAAAATTGCCTTGTATGGGTTTCGAGAGTATCCATGACTAGTACAAAGACGGAACGCTAAGTGTAGAGAAAAAAACTTAATTCATAATTTATACACACTTCTGCACTTATGACTTTTCCAGGTTATACATTAATTGTAGGAAATACTACCAGGAATATATATATACAAACTTATTTAATTACATATTAATATGTGCACTCGTGTAACACTAAAAAAACAAATTAATCTACTCGTGTCACTTCTTATGTTTAAATGGCTGTATACTCGTGGCCTAGCGGTAGTTGTCGGCGCGTAAGATAGAGTGGTCGTGGCACGGATCCTGGCCCGTTCATTTTTGGTCTTCTCAGCTATTTAGTAGTAGCTGATTACCTATTGTGCGAATGTGCACTCCCGGCTGATGTACGGAGCGCGCATAAGCGGGGTTTTCGGCTATTTGTGAATGAAATCGCAGTCGACCAGTCCATTGGTACGTTTCGATGCACTTGGACGGTAGGTTTGGAAGACTCCGAGGAAAGTAAGTTTATTGGTGAGTTTCCTTTGCTCTAATTTTCAGCGCTTTTTTGAGCCGAGGCTTTTGCCTTAGTGCTCCGATGAGCCGAGACATTTGTCTCTTGGCTCTTCCCCACCTCGCATTTGGGAGGCGAGTGGGGCAATTTTGGACGCTTCTGAAGCGTTTGGCACTTAGGTGCTGAACTGCTTCAGGAGCTTTTTGGCACCCAGGTGCCAAATAGTACGAAGTAAGGGGAGGTCATGCCGGATTTTTCTAGATTCTAAAGTAAACTATTCAGATGTGTTAACTAATATATAGGTAGAACCTTAGCTACTTTTATGCTAAGGTCTCCAAAATTAGGAAGGATACTACCCAAACCCTAAAGGGTATAGGGTAGTATTCCCTCCAAAAAACCATATCCTACCTTTCCTAACCGGAAGGTAGTTCTGGTCGTGTCCAGCCACTCGTAGTGAGTGGCTTTCGAAGGGCTTTTGAAGCCCGAAGAAACTTAAAAATTCAAAGACATAAACACTTTTCGGTTTCCGTACCTTACGCTGGTCTGGTTTGTGCTGGCGAGGGATAAGAGACGCAGAGATAAAAAATGGGGCATAGATTCGTCTTTCCAATGGTTTTCAGCATGACCCGTTAGGGTCACAAGGCACCTGGGTGCCAAAAAGCTCCTGAAGCAGTTCAGCACCTAAGTGCCAAACGCTTCAGAAGCGTCCAAAATTGCCCCACTCGCCTCCCAAATGCGAGGTGGGGAAGAGCCAAGAGACAAATGTCTCGGCTCATCGGAGCACTAAGGCAAAAGCCTCGGCTCAAAAAAGCGCTGAAAATTAGAGCAAAGGAAACTCACCAATAAACTTACTTTCCTCGGAGTCTTCCAAACCTACCGTCCAAGTGCATCGAAACGTACCAATGGACTGGTCGACTGCGATTTCATTCACAAATAGCCGAAAACCCCGCTTATGCGCGCTCCGTACATCAGCCGGGAGTGCACATTCGCACAATAGGTAATCAGCTACTACTAAATAGCTGAGAAGACCAAAAATGAACGGGCCAGGATCCGTGCCACGACCACTCTATCTTACGCGCCGACAACTACCGCTAGGCCACGAGTATACAGCCATTTAAACATAAGAAGTGACACGAGTAGATTAATTTGTTTTTTTAGTGTTACACGAGTGCACATATTAATATGTAATTAAATAAGTTTGTATATATATATTCCTGGTAGTATTTCCTACAATTAATGTATAACCTGGAAAAGTCATAAGTGCAGAAGTGTGTATAAATTATGAATTAAGTTTTTTTCTCTACACTTAGCGTTCCGTCTTTGTACTAGTCATGGATACTCTCGAAACCCATACAAGGCAATTTTGCTATCTGTCAAGTGAAGAAAGACTTAGACGAAATCGCCAAATTTTGCCTACTTTCCTCACACACAAACAATGATTTTTTATGATAATTGTTGCTCAGCTATCTTCAGATGAGTGTTGGCAATAAGTAGAACGCAGAAACGGAGTAGGCCTGTTGTGAACAGAAAGGAACCGATCCTGCGCTCCCATTCCCACTTCGTATGATTTACACCACAAAGCCACCACATGACTTCCCTAAAGTCCGAGGAACAATAGGAGAGAAACCTTGGCAATGCCTTGGCCAGTGATCTGCTACTAGCTGTAACTTCTTGACCACGACAACTAGGACTTATCTGACGTGTGCCTTTCAGGTCATTTTTAAGTTTTCCCATCTGTCATAACTGCAAGAAAGGAGTGATGGGAGTAAATTAAATAAGACTGTTGTGGATTTGGATTATGCTCTTAGGGCGAACTGACAATCTATGCTGGTACTGTCACATTTCCTGGTCGAACTTACGCAGTGATTCTCTTTTCTAGATTTGGAAGTGTGGATGTAGTATAGTGTTAGAACTAAGATTAGTCATTTAGATGATTTGGTAAACTCGGCAACGTTTCCACAGAAAATTATATATTCATAGACTTGCACGGATTTCGCTCAAATTAGCTATGAAAAGTAGTATATTGTAGCTAAGAACAGTGAAGTTGTAAATGTTGCATGTACTGATAATTTCTTAATTCACTATTAATTGCACCTGGTCAGTGGTCTCTCCTAATCTTCTTGATAATTAGATTGGAAGTTTTCTGGTCTAGGAAATCAAGTAAAGCCCAGGTGTTTTTATTATATTACACATTACTTGACAAACAGTCATTTGTAGTGCCCTGAAATTTGAAATAATAATATTTTAGAATTAGTCGTTCTTAAGAAGATCGCTTCTGAAGAAGCATTGTCTTTAAACCAGATAATTGGATTTTAGTTTTAATTTATGTAGACGAGATGTTTATTTCAAATTGGTTTAACAGCCATATAAGAGTATTATCAGCTCACTAACTGCTCGAACCGCGAACCATCTGCTCTTAGAGCTGCCAGAACACCGCTGAATGTGCCTCCGACGTTAGCACCAAGAATAAGCGGATATGTCTGCTCCAGAGAAATGACTCCCGAACCAACCTACAGAGTGTGAGAAGAGTTGAACATGTTGTTTGACTCAATCTAAATTTGGAGTAACTAAACGTTGGTGTTATGTCCACAGCTCGATAGTCCTACAGCTCCCCAGTTCTGTCATATTCAGGGTCCAGTCCATGTAGACAAAGTTTCAGTAATATAAAAATCACTCGAGTCCTTTTATTGTGGATTTTTCAAATATTTATTGTTTGCTTGTACGCTTAGATAGGGTCCAAAAAACAAATAATGGTTGTTATTGTTGTTTACTTGGACTCTGTGTAAAGCATTAGAAACTGTCTTTTTAAGACTTATAGCTACAACTAATGTCATTGAACCACTAACTGTTTAAATAGACCGAAAGTTTTTCATAAAAGTAACAAATAATGGAAAAGCATTCGTATGAAGTCTAAAAACACCCACCGCTAAGGTGATTATTAATCCCATGAGCATAACAATATAGCCGGCAAAAGACGTCATTTTCCAGGACACTCCCGCTGGAGCCAGCCTCACACATATTTAGTAGCCGGATCTTGGAACAATTTCCAAAAACAATGAAAGCAGGTTTCAGCTATCTCTTTCTCAGACGGATGAAATAGCATTCAGCACTGCCATGTTTTAAATTTTCGAAAATTAAAACACTATAAGAGTAGTTTCGGTTCCCTGACATTTCAAGCATGAATTCGTTCCAGACAACAATAAGGAAAGTTCAACAACAGACTCTTCACCGACTCACAGAAGCGTAGAACAACTCGCTCTGAGTCCAGCCCATGAACGATTTATACCGAAGCTATTCTTTAGTTAACGTCGACCTCTTGTAGTTGGCTACGTCATCGTAACTTTTAGAACGTCTTCATTATATATTAAACAAGTTGCACGATAGCATCTGAAACAACAAAATAGTTGTAAAACGTATCAGGAGCACTACATTTCACTATAAATATAATAAATCATTTGGTAGTACGAGGTTGCTTTATTTAAAATATCTGGCAAGTGACATCCTTAGTTGTTCCATGCTACAGTTTTACAAGACTCTAGTAATAGTACTAGATGAGACTTAAGTTTCAAAGTCCTCACCTAAATTAGATGGACAATTCCAATGAGACCAAACACAATAACAACAATGGAAGCCATCAGAACAATCCATCTGATCGCAGAATCAAGTAGAGACGAGTAAGTGAAAAGATACCTGTGAGGATCTACAGTGAAAACGACTGAGAATTGACTGTCACGAGTGTCCATCATAGACTAAGCATATTATTATAAGGAAATAAGAACTGTGGTCTTAGCCTAGTACCACAGAATCGTTCACATGGAAGTGGTTCTCCGTGTAATAATGCTCCCTTCATTGAGACTTCCTGTCATCTGTAGCAATACATTCCAGCCCAGTAGACCACATGACATTTCTCTGAAATCGACATTTAGGACAGTCATCGGAGGATAAACTCTTTACTTTCTAGAATAAGCGTTGACTCATTGCCGTTCTCTGCTTCCTATGGATGCCAAGTGTGTAATTCCAGTCCTATTTATGCTAGTTCACATCAGCTTGGTTTAGAACTGTTCCAGAAAATCGGCAAGATGACGCCTTTGAAGAATTGCTGTGTATAATCTCTAACTAATGACTCCGTGATCAAGGTTATGATAAATACGTTATCCGACAACATAAATTTTAACAACGTATATTTAGGTTATCACATATTTCTGTCGACTTCTGCATATAAATATAAAACAAATAGTTAATTAAGTGCTGTTAGGAATTAATAGGTAGAACTGATTGGCACAGTAGTTGCAATATAATAATCAGCTTGAGTTTACCTAAGATTATAATACTTATTGAATTTCAAATCCAATAAGTTTTTGGCGATAAAATAGTAAAATTAGCTTAGGTATTTTACTAGCATTATGTGACATTTGCTGGTACAAGAAGTAAGAGGAGGAGGTTGATATCAGCAAATGTTCATAACTGAGAAGCCGTTGTTCCAACTTAGTTTTATCTAATAAGATATTTCATTTTATTAGCTAGTATTTGTTAGGCTTAACAATGTATTTTTAAATCTTCGGAGTGTCGCATAAAGATCACTCACAGCTGTGTATGGAGGATCCATTCTGAAACACGCAGCAAAGGATGAAGGAGTGATCTTGAGGAAAGAAGTCGTTGTCGATTGTCGCGTTGTAAAGCTCCTCTTTATTCACCTAAGCAATCATCTTTCACTATTACGAGATGCCTCAAACATTTGGTTGAAATTTAGACCATAGTTCTTAATTTTCAGAGTTGAGAAAAACCCTACGGATGCCACTGAGTCTCGCTTCGTTCTCATTAAGCTATGATTTGACTTTGATAAACAATCCTGGGCAAACAATGAACTGCTTATTCCAAAATTCTATGCTTTAAATGCACTGCGTATTTGATTTCTACATCTTTTATTAAGCAAAACTTGTCACGACAGCACTGTCCTATTCTCTCTTAACGGAAATGTGATGCTGTTTAGTCTATAGGTCCATATTCAGCAATTTTCTCAGAACTATCAATTCAAATAAATCGGGACAACTTACTTCTAGATTACGGTGATTTACGGCATCTCTCAGTAGCTCGCTTGTCCTGAAGGAAATAATGCCTTGCTCAGCGATGAGGAGATCAACAATTAGCCAACTTGTTTTTTTGATAAAGCCTGCAAAAGACTAATACCGTCTGGAAAACTGAGACTCGAAGGTCTATTTACGTCTATGATTTGCAGTGGTAGCCGTTGAACATCATATACGAAACTAAGCCTGGTCTACACACAAGTAACTTATCTATTAGAATAGGTGCAATACTACGAGCTAGTTTCGACATTTTCGATCATCTCGAACCAAAACCCCTGTTCCGTAAAACACAAAAAGAAAAAGAAAAAGAAAAGCTTACATATTAAAAAGAGGAAAGTATATACATAGCTTGGTTGACGAGAGCTTAGAATGGAACAGCGAAAAGCGACTTTCTGAGAATACACAGAGGCGTCTACTAGGAACCGTTAACTATAAGTGATAGGGCTAGTCCGCCACTCCGTACATCACGCAAGTACTCATTTAGATTCTTTGGCTTAGGTAGTTATTTTCTAGGATTCTTTGATCAACCGGCATCAAATCAGCATGGAGTGGATGACACCTCTGGTAACTACTGTAAACGACTGGCTAATCTGTCTAAAAACCCCACAATCGCTAGATTAAAAGATTTCATAGTTAGAACTAAACTATTGACAGTACCTCACGAACATAAGCCAATTATAACAATATTTTCAAATTCCTACCAATTTTAACTCACTGCTTATTAATTGTTGTATGTGCTTAAACAGTGAATGTTATTAAGTATACTAATTTCTTATTCCATACTACGATTTTATTTTTTGAGCTTATAAATTGCGAACTAATCAGTGTGTGAAAGCACATGGTTGGTTTATGGCGTTAGTAATGTGGCACTAAGAAATGATTGCTCGTTGATTGTCTAAGATGTATCAACCGAGAATCGATATCGACAAAGTGTAGGTACAGAAGGCTCCAAACAAAGCACACTTCAAAGTTCACTTTGCTTTCTTCACATTTTAAAAATAGAGATTTTAATGCAAAAATGGAAAACTTTGTGGCTAAGAGGAGGTTGACAAGTGTTCTACGAGACGTTAGGTACGGTAACTAGACGTCGCACTGCGGGATTTTACCTGGCCAGTCCAGCTGCGGCGGATTTCGCCGCGCACGCGACGTCGCACTGCGGGATTTTACCTGGCCAGTTCAGCTGCGGCGGATTTCGCCGCGCACGCGACGTCGCACCTGGATTCTGTCATGAAGCTCGCTGTAAGGTAGATGATGTATCGTAACACACGTATAGTGCGAAACAACTCATTCTACCACGTGCTACTGTCTCATTTGTTATAAAAATAAGGGAATTACTAGTGGTAAATACACACTTTAACTCACAATTTCTTGTTTTTGACCTACTCTATACCTTACTAGTATAACACATCTCTTGGAGGTTAAAACCAATAATGAGAAGGTAATTCTTCTTTTACGACATAATCACAAACATTAAATAGTGTTAATTATATATGAGAATTTCTAAATATAGTATGTTTAATTTCTTATCAGAAAATGTTTAAGTTCAAGTAATAACAAAAGAATCATGAGGTGAGGTTTCTATGTGAACACTTCAAATAGAGGAAGTAATTAATGCAATTATACGTTAACACTGGTATCTGTCGAAATTATGCATTTTTTGTGATGATTTTTACTAACCTGAAAGTTAGTGTGCTTTTTCTTATATATATGATTGAAATAATAGGAATAGTTATTTCAAAAGAACAGAAAATGTTGGAATGACGCGTTCTCACTTCATAATATCTTGCACGTAGGTGCCAATAAACTCCTGTGAAAATTCAGCACATTAGTGGCTAACGCTTCTGAAGCATCCAAAATTATTCCACTCTCCTCCCCTAAGAAAGGTTGGGGAAGAGCGCTGCGGCAAATACGCCGGCTCAAGAAACCCTTGAAAATTCGGTAGAAAAATTAACCAATGAACTTACATTGCGTGAAGTCTTCAAACTCACCGTCCAAGTGTATCGAAAGTCGCCAGTTGTTCGGTCGAATGCGGATTTTTCCCTGAACAGCCGAAACCCCTACTTATGCCTGTGCCGTACATCAGCCTGGTTGCCGCACACAAACAAATGATCAACTATTACTAAATTGGAGAAAATCAAAATTGAACAGGCCGGGATCGATACCATGATCACCCCATCTTACACGTCGCCAACAACCACTAGGCCACGACGACACGCATTCGGTTTAGTAAATTGATCAGTGTTATATGAATTTTTATACTTTCTTGTATAAAATTGCACCGAGTTAGCTATGTGTGTTGACCGATTAAACTGCTGTATTTCTACGCTATTGGCTTATCGTTTCTGCACTCGTCGCAAAGAGTCTCCAAACCTATGCGAGGGAATTTCGTTACCTGCCAAGTGAAAGACTCAGACGAAATCGTCAAATTTGGCCGACTATCCTCTCACACAAATATCTATTTCAGTTTACAATTGTTGTGCAGTTTTCCATCGGACGAGTTCGGCAATAAGGAACACGCAGAATTCGAGAAAGCCTCTTGACGCAAAGACGGAACAGATCCTGCGCTTACCTTCCCACTTCCTACGACCTACACCACTAGGCCATCACACGACTATTCCAAAATTAAGGAACAATAGAAGAAGATCCCTGGTAGTGTCTTGGCCGATGGTTTCATTCCAACTTCCACTTTATTCCTGTGTTTCACTTTTTATTCTTCGGAATTTTCCAGTTTCTCGAGCTTCAAAAGTCCGTCAGAGAGCCATCCCCATTACGAGTGACTGAACACGAGCAGAACTACCTTCCGGATATGAAAGTTAGGATATGGTCGTTTGGAGGGAATACTACTCTATACCCTTTAAATGTTGGGGTAGTATCCTTTCTAATTTTGGATGCCTTAGCCTAGAGGTAGCTAAGGTTCTATCTATATATAAATTAATATAGCTGATTAGTTTAGTTTAGAATGTTGAAAAATCCGGCATGACCTCCCCTTAATTCTTACTATTTGGCACCTGGGTGCCAAAAAGCTCCTGAAGCAGTTCAGCGCCTAAGTGCCAAACGCTTCAGAAGCGTCCAAAATTGCACCACTCTCCTCCCGAACGGGAGGTGGGAAAAGAGCACTGAGGGAAAGCCCCGGCTCAAAAAAGCCCTGAAAAATAGAGAGAAAAACCCACCAATAAACTTACACTCCTCGGAGTCTTCAAATCTTACCGTCCAAGTGCATCGAAATTTTCCATTTTGTAAGTCGTCTGCAATTTGTGCCACGAATAACCGAACCCCCCACTTAAGCCTGTTCCGTACATCAGCCGGGATAGCACATACGCACAATAAATGATTAGCTATTACTCAATACGAGAAGATCAAAATGGTTCAGGCGGGGATCGACACCTCGACCACCACACCCTACACCCTACACCCCGCCGATTACCACTACGCCACGACAGTACCTTATGTTGTGCGTAAATAATTCGTTTTATTTGAATTTTTATATAATTTTCTATAAAAACAGCCAAAGCAAGCTATGTGTGTTGGGCGAATAAACCGCTTTGTTTCTGTGCTCTTAGGCTATCGTTTTGCACTCGTCACAGAAAGACTGTTCTTATGCGAGGGAATTTCTTTACCTGTTAACTGAAACACTTCGCCATGTTTAACCAACTCTCCTCACTCACAAGCAGCTATTTTGGATGACAATTGTTGAACAGTTATCCCTCGGACGAGTTTGCCAAGAAGAAGGAGAAAGAAATGGAGTCGCCTCCTGGTCACGGAGAGGCACCGATCCTGCCCTGCTTCCCCGCTTTCGTATGACCTACACCACAAGGCCATCACAGGACTTGTTGGATCAATAGAAAAGCGATAGGTAACAAAATAAACAAATACTCTTTGGTCGTAGTTCTTCCCAAATTAACTGAATAATAATGTCCTTTGGTGGACCCTACTTTGGTGACTCCTAACAGAGCCTGGAAGTAAAAAGTACAATTCATCAGGAAAGGATAAACTATAGAATAGTAACCATATTAATGAATGACTTACGCCTTTTGTGTCTACTTATATTCCCTATAATAATTCTGCGAATCTGAGATTCTCCTTCTCATCAAAAGTCAATTTTGAGTATAACTAAGAAAATTATACAGGGAGGAACCGCAATTTGGTGCTGAAACTGAATCTTTAATTGGAATACAAAGTAGATCATTCAGAAGCGAGTTACAATCGATAGTTCACTTGGTGCACTTATGTGCCCTCGATGCAATTTTTTAGTATTAATTCTGAGCGCCGCTGTATATAAGAAAATATTATTTTGAAGAATAATTCTTTATAGTTTTGCCTTCATTCTTTTTTTTCATAAAAATAATCTGATTTAGTTATTATTGTAATAAATACAATTTGTTCATTTAGCTACTTAAAATTATTATTCCCTATAAAGTTTACAAAGTCTAAGAAAACTTCCCAAAAGTACTTTTAGCAGTAATAACAAATATAAGTTTAATTACAAAATTGTCAGTGAGTTTTGCAACTTTAGACCAAATTCTTCTAGGGGTTATTACGCAGTTTTTGCTATAAACGACTCTTCCTGTGGATGATCTCCAGCAGCACCAGTCTCAGTACGGCACAAGTGAATCCCAACTTGGGAAATTAAACCACTAAATCGCCACTAGTCTCTTCTCAAACGTCAATCTTCATAATAAATGAGCCAAACGTGTGTGCTGACGTCACTGATCCTTGAGGAACGGCTTAGATTGAGTCCATGTGGTCTACGGTAAAACCTTAAAAGTACGGCCATCCTGAAAGGATGGCGCAACACTACGGTTCTGTTCTGTAAAACTAGTGAACTTAGGTTTACGATAGCAAATGATTGTCTTATATCACCAGAATAGCAGCAAAAGTTCACCTCAAACTTTCTAATGTTTATTAACCTTTAGTCAGGTTGTTAAAAACAGTCATCCAGCAACTTCTTCTCTGAGCATTTATTTTCGTTATGCTCAGATCTGACAAGTTGTTACTTGTATTAATCTGTTAAAGGATCTACTTTAAGAGTAATATTACTTATGCGAATGTTGTAATAATCGATAAACATATATTTATATTGTAAATTATCAATCGCTCACAATATAGCCTTAAAATGGGAAAATCGCAAATTATGTATTTTCTGGTTATAAAAATGCACGATTATATTGGCTATAAAATTTTGTCTAGTGAGGGTCTCGTTCTCTGATTTCATGGCAATGCGTTGTTTTCGTACTCTAATCTTCCTAGTCCAGCCTAGACATTCGTTGTTGAATTATTTCGCACTAAAAATAGTTCATTCGTACTTCTTGGTTAGTAGATTTTACTTCTTCGTGATTTTTCAATTACTTTATAATATATTGGCAGTTATGATAATCTCCATGTCTTTTGATACGGATAATAACATCTTGTGAGATGATTATCTCTACCCTTAATCATGCTTCTTATTTCCAAAAGGTTATCACCTTGTTATCGCAAATCGTCCGTTCTCTGTCTGGAAGGTATGGAAAAGGATTATGTCGCATATGCTATATATTGATAGTTGTTTTGATAAATTCCATTAATAAGTTCACGAATCTGGCTTCACGAATTTATGGCTTCATGTACAAGGTTAATTCTGTTAATAGTAATATGCATTTCTCTTACAGTGTTATAGATAAATAAAACCATTTTCGAGTTTGTATTTGAAATAAATACTCTCTTCCGAAGGGGTTCCGATATAATCCATTAAATATTTAGATGTTTTCTAGTCAGCCAAAATGCATTCTCAACCTAAACAGCATTCCATAGCATCAACCTATGAACATTTTCATCATAAATTCTTGTTCGGTCATCTATTAACTCCTTTATTTCTAAATTTATCATTTATTTTCTTTCCCTCTTCTTATTGTATTCTTAAAACATGTATTTCCGATGCCTTTCTTATTTATAGTGCTTTGCTGGAACAGGTTTTATAGATCACTATGTTTCATCCCACAATTGTTCTTAATTGTGGAGGAAGAAAATATTGTCATGAATCATCATGCTCTAGTTTTCTTTACTTACATTTAATATAGTTCTAGTCAGTATAAAATTATATTAATAAAGTTAACTTCATTAGTGATATTATGTGAAGCAATGAATTACTGCGAGAATATATAGTTAGTTTCAACTATCTAGACTTTCGTCATAATTTAGAACCAGTTAGTCTGTTTAATTAAATAAACGACAATAATAATTTGGATATTCGTCACTAAAGATACATTTGACTTCACTGGACGAAAAACTGCCATAGTCTTTTATAGCATATGGAACTACTCCAGTTACGAAGTTCCTTCAGGAAGTATATTAACTATTCAGAAAGCCCTAAAGAAAGGTGTGTAGCGATTAAAGCATCAAAATAAGGTCCTTAGAATGGATAATCTGAAGAGAAATCTATGTAGCGTTCTTCTGGTGATACCCAAATTGTACTATTATTATTAAACAACTTATTACCTCAATAATGCTATCATTTTTCATTACAACGCACAAAAATCATATACTTACAGCACATCTGCAGAATAGTGGCATCGAAATTTCCCAGAAATTTACAATTTACTCCGATATTTAAGAATAACTAGTATTTAATGTTGTAGGAGCATACCCGTATTTTGTTTTTTAGATTGTTTTGGTCCAGTTTACACTTCTCTTTCTTCCAGTGCCAGTCAATTATTTCATGCTTCCTCGATGACTTCTCGATCTGCCTCATTATACTCACATTCTATCACGGATTATACGAGGTTAGAGAAAAATAGTTTACTCTAAAATTTCACATTGCTAAATTTCTTATTCTGTTCACAGAGCTTTTGTAAGTTTTGAAATTCCGCAACCATTTACTTATCTCCATTCCATTTAAAGTCATTTACTAATTACTATAAACTTAGTTGATCTTGTTTGCTAGTAGATTCAAACTAGATAACCATCCAAAGTAAGAGCGTAGAACTTCTCGTGTTTTGCCTCTTTCGACTAATTTTATTCTCGGATCCAAGCCTCAGACAACTTGGCGGAAGTCGAAAGAGTAGGCGACGGATGTTGATAGCAAAAAAGGATAATGATTTAGCGCCAACTACAGCAGACTGGAAAATACCCTTATTGTCAGCTTTCAGTATATTGATCGTAAATTCGAAACTGAGCTTATGTTAAATACTCGTCGAGCCTATACTTAATCATAATACTAATATGTGTCAAGGTAATAAGCCTACTCAACCAGATGCACACATAATTACAGAATGCATAGCTGACTATTAATAGTGTTCAATAAATTTACAACAGACATTCGTGAATTACTCAGCATTTTGGGTTTGTACTTCTCTACTCGTCATTGAAATTTCATTGATAGTAATAAAGTCAGTTCTTCCCAGTGACAAATTGGGTTTGGCTGCGTTGTTAATCAGATGCGAATGAACAACACTGGGAATTATGGGTCTTCTGTTATTTGATATTTAGCTACTTCAATTGTAATATGTTTAGGTCGCTGGTAACCTCGTTTCGTCTTACATTCATTTCTATATTCCACTAACCTATTTAAGAATATATTTAGTGACTAAGAATTAATATTATATCTGCTTCAAATCCTTTTAAGCCACCACCTTTGCCCATTTATGATGAGACAGAAACAGGCGACCTGACAGAGGAAAAGATAAATATAGACAAAGAGATACATAGATAGATACAGCACGAGCAGGCAAATCCATGGATAGACAGAGAGGCAGACTAAATTTTTTATTTATTTTCGCATATGTTGATGTTTGTAATAAGTTTATTAGTAGCTATATAGATATTTACTTTCTATTATAGTTTATGTAACTTAACAGTGTTTACCTATGGTAAATTTTTTTTACATTCTAACATAACGCACCATTTTCGAATTTAAATCTGGCTTATTAACCTTTAAATGGATCGAAAGGTTATGATGTAAGTATTTTCTTTGTTTTCTGTTCCATAATTCCCATTCACTTCAACGAAGAAACAGGTAGATTTGAATTATAATTAAATTTAAGCTTGTCTTCTATATTTTAACGCAGTCAAATTTTATTTTGCGTAAAAGGTATTCTTACATTTGGGATGATATGATTTTTTTAAACAGTTAATTTTCAGTCGATCCGTCATATAATTTATTAATAATCTGAAACTTATAATGTTCCCAAAATAATAGTAAGAAGAGTTTGACAACAAATAATAGGATTACGTCACAATTCCGGGAATATTGAGATGTGCATAGGGTGTGAAAGAGCGGAGTGTATGGAGTAGATACAGCTGCTGTACTACTTACATTTACCGAGTATACACTGGTAATCCTTCTTTTAATATACGTAGAATAACAGTTTTCAAGTCATTTCTCAACAATTGTGTTCAGAAAAGTAGAGCAATGGAAGAGAGTAGAAGGGGAACTTGGGATAAGATTCTCCAAAAAAAGTAAATATCGTATTTTAGGATAATATATATGAGTACATTTATGACTTAAATAACAAGGAATATAAATAATAGGCAATTGTTAGTAAACAAGAGCAATGAAAAGGCGTAGAAAGTGGGTAAGGGAAATCTTATTTTTGACACCAGTTTTCCTCAGTTAAGAGATAGCAAGCTAAAATAGCTGGTCATGGCAATAATATTGTTTAAAAACGTTAAGGCAGATACATATAGACTATTTTAAGCTTTTCCTCGTGTTTTACGACAGAAAGGTAAGTAGATTCTGTAGATTTATAAAATAATATTAGTGGTATTCAATCTTCAGTTCTGGGATTAGTGTTAAACCTAATGTTTGATGCAAATAAGAAAGAGTCAACAGATTTCAGTAAATTATCTTGTGACTGCACGACATGTAAAAAGAAAAGCCAAGTCAGTCATTGCTTCTTTTTGTCTTAGCGCAGAATAAATGCGAATCTTCTGTGTAAACCCGCATTTCGACTATAAAGAAGTGTAGATGTGACCTAGCGAAGTTGGAGCACTCCTGCGAGTGTTGGAGCTGGCTCAGGCTGATTATTATAGGCTAGTATTTGGATATGTAATAGAAACGCAAGTAGACCATGTTATGAATATAAGCTTCTAGTTTGGCGAGTCTTTACATGGATTTAATTTACCATTAGCAAACTCTTTTAAACACCTTATATACAGAATTGTTCATTATTTCTCACTTTTCTTCCATCATGATGTTTTGGATTTAATTCACTTTCTTTAATGAATTGAATATTTGCTTTAAACTCTACTAATAATAAATCCAGTGTAATGTTTTCATTTGCAAAATTAACTAGAGCATTAATTGGGAAACTGGGTAATATTTTTGTGCTAGTCATTTATAATATTTCTTTAATGTGCTCTTAAAACGTTTTCCTACCATGAAGGACCAAGGAAAAGTTATACCCACACAAGACTGACCTCAGAGCAGAACTGTTTCCTCTGATTATAGTTCCAATTATATCGAGATTTTCTTGTTTGTACTACTAAAGCTAGTCGCTATATTCCTTCGAATCGAATTCACAAAACTGCGTTTTGCCTACTCTTCCTTGTATTATTCCTTTTACGTTTGTCTTTCTTCTTTCTAGAAACTAGTTTCTTTAAACATCTTTTACTATGAAATTGCCTATAGTTTCCAATCACTTAAAGTCAACGAATTTTCAAATAAAGTTCCGTTTGCAGTCTGTTCACGTCATAAAATTGTGTTCAAGAAAATAGTGATTACGATTACTCTCGCTTCTCGTGGTAAGGGAATTCCAACACCGTCGAGCAGATTTCTTGCAGTGAAAGCCATCCTAATTCGATAATTAGCAATGAGTGTAACAAACCGCCGTCACTCGTTTTTTCCTATAACCCTCCAGAGAATGTTATCTCATTGCTTTAGAACCTTCTAGAATACTATTGTTGTGTTTGTATTCGTACTATTTGTCAGGTTGTAGTTGAAATTCCTGAGTGTTTGCCAATCTAACAAAACGCCATGTCTAAAATCTTTAATCTCTCAATCCTCTCACAGCTCCCTGGCTTACTTTAGCCAAGATTTTGTTATTCCCTGCCAATGCTTTCGCTTCTTGCGCTCAATGAAAATATCCACAACCACTTGGCTATTCAAACAGATTGTCCGTGTCCCTTCATGAATTCAATATACCTTTCCCTTGAGCCCATTTCTGTTATGTAGACCTCGCCGACTTTAAACTGTGTTTGTATTCAGCTAATATCCCTTCGTCCAGCATGATGTTAAGCGATTTGTAATCTTCTAGATAATTACCAGTCTCTAATAATTTCCCCTTGCGGATAGAGGTATTTTCAATTTAAAAAATGGATAGTCTGATCAATATTTAATACGCTGAAGTGCATATCTGACCCATTTTCTGGATTCAGTATTTGGTGTAATCAGACTGAAACTGAATTAAATAAAGCAAAAAGAGAAAAATATTATGGTAAGTGCAAAATACTCAGTGCTCCACCCCGTTAGGTTCAACGACTTGACAGCGCCTCTGGAAATAGCCATACATTCAACCGAACAATGTCTATATTCATACAAAAGCGGTAGGTGAGATGTGCCGTCTCTGTGGTTTGAGACCACGTTGTTTCGCTTTAACATCGTGCTTAAATTTTCAAAATACTATCTTGAACTTCTCTCCTCTTTACCACCCACCAACAGCTTCTTCTCATATCACAGCGCAATATACGTTTTATTACGTGCTAAGAAGCAATTTGTCGTTTCAAATTTCCTTTATTTAATGGGTAGCAAAGAGCTAAAACGAACATCTTGACCAGAAATATGAGACACGAAGGGAAAACACACTATTGATTTGAAGATTTATTCATTATGAACCAGTACCATATACAATTTGTTAAACAAAGAGAAAAGCAAATTTCAAAGTGCTATTACTCCTTATACGGTATTACTGCATATTTTCTATAATATAAATTTTTATCATGCTCTTTCATGCTAGGAAAATAATTATCTACGAAAAATAGTACATTAGAAGAGTCAAATTCATACTTAATTATACAATTGCGTTCAGCTTGTTCGGGATCGTATGCTTCGGCATTTCATTAACTCATAACCTAGAAGCAGTAGTTAGAAATGTGATCGCTACAATTAATAACCGCTTCTATATGTTCATGAACAACTTATCATTTTTCATGTGAGTACTGCGCCTTTCCCAGCTGTCAAAATCTTTATTATAGTGATTTTATATCTCATTTATAATTACATACTTGATTACTATTCACTTCTTTTATGCAAATAACCAGCAGAAAAAAATGAATAAAGATTCTTATTAATAAGAAGAGAATATTGTTAAAACGGATTTATAGGGACACAATTGGAAAAAAACCTAAGCATCTACAGATTCCATTTCGCTATTGTACTACCACTTAATGGATAACTTTATATTATTACTCTATGAATGGCTCTGTTCAGATCCGATGCTCGGCAAATGAACGGAGTGTCGTGTAGAAGAAAGCAGTGGAAAGCAAGACCATGGGCAAGCACTGCATCTCCATTGCCTGAATGGTAAGAAAAACGTGAGAGCGGTGTAGTCGGGAGATAAAGGAAAATAGTAATTTCAGGTTGTGGAGGTGCATATATTTTAGAATTGGTAATTCAATGTATTAAATAAAAGCTAAGTTAAGTCCGAATAATTATGCAGCAATTCTGGGTGTTTATTCTAAGTATAGGGTTCGCTTTTCTGTGGTAGATATTTATTTTGGTTCTACGGGGATATTTTCTACGACAAATCCGTGTATAGGAAGAGTCATTAAGTAAATATTTAGCCAGAAAGTATTTCTGACTAAAATGATTGCTTTGGGGCCAGGATATTTGTGAACAATAGGATTCACAGAAGAACTACTGTAATATTGTATTGTCACCGGAGTAAAGGATTTTGATCGCCGTTGTTTCTCTCACTCCATTTCTTGTCTATTCCTTTCACCTGGGTAGCATTATTTGCTTAAATTTGTAGGCACTCTCTGAACCACTGTGCCGGTTGTCTCCATTAGTCTATCTTGTGTGGAACTGCTAACTGTACCTCACATTCACACAAGCTGAATAACAGAATACCTATTTTGGTTGCTCCTGTCTTATTTAAAATATCATAAGTTAAATAGCATTTAAAATGCATATGCCACGATATAAAATGCTCTGTTACACCAGTTCCTATGTGGAATCCAGAAATTTTGTTCTTCCGTAATTTCTTTTGCCTTTTGTTGTATTTATTGACCAGTGATTAGATTATGTATTCTAACAAATTGAATTGCAGTAAAAAATCCGAAAGTTATGAAGGTTCTGGGTAAACAATTTTGTATTTTAATCGTCGCTAATGTCAACGTAACGAAGCTCAAAAACAATCTGTGAGTCTCTGCCCACGACGCTCCCTCGAAAACATTAAATAACTCATTCCAATTCTTGATGCTTTTATGTTATAGTATAAAAGAGGCGGAACATCTGTCTCATTGCTGGAATTCTTTGTTATTTCTTTTCGAACCTTTCGAGTGGAAATCTGTGGTCAGATCACAAGGACATTTCTACATGTATAACAACGGCGTCCTCTTGAATATTCTCCTAAGCACAAATGCTCTACTGCTTCTTCGTCTTTGCTTCCTACTTTGAAATTCCTTGCTAACATCATCAATAAAATATTTACAAATACTTAAGCATAATTTCTCGCATAACTAATATTTCCTTTTTCCAACTGAACTTTTGCTTTCACAATCATATGGCATTTGGTCTCACTCTCTCACACTAGCTCTCTTTACATATTAGCTTACGAAAATTTTAAGTCGAACTGCCTTCCCACTAGTTTTGTTAATGAACCGAACACATTTTGCTCTATCATTTATTCTTCCATTCATTTTAATAAATATTCAAATTACCTAACAACTTACCTCGAAATAAATTTTAGAACTAAAATATCGTTAATAAACGATGCAACTGTTTAACCCGGATTATGTCTGTGCTATTCAAAAATTTAAAAGCGTTCTTCGTATCTACAATTTTTTGCATTGCTTAAACAGCGATGCAATATCTGTATCCTCAGTCTTCTATTGAACTTCGTTTCACCAGAGGCGGGTTTGTATCTAATTGCTCCAAGCCCGGACTAGGGCCGTTTCGTTTGATCCTATGAATTTTCTTCAGCGTTCTCTCTAATGTAACAAGGAAAGAAGAGGATTGTCGCCTGACAATCAAAACAATTTATTCATTTTCACGTATCACTGGTACTCAACTCGCGAATTCTGATCCCTCTCTTTCTTAGTTTATCTCCATACGTTAAATTTCTTCCTCAATTAAAGAGTTTCCTCCCACAATATAATTTGTAGACATGAGTAAGAATATATATTTTTTCAGCACTGCCTATTTTGATTCCAAACCATTCGTTTATAGCTTCATATCTTTCACTTCCGAATCTAAGATTATGCGAATTATTCATGCTTTTTGTATAAGATCGATTCTGCGCCATTTACTGGACGTTTCCATTGAAAGAAAACATTTTCCCGGATATATTTGTTGTTTCACTCCAGTGGCACAAATATTAAAATCTCCAGTATCTAGCGACAACTGTAGTTAAATAAAAGTTTATATTACGCTTTGCTTTTAATTCTTCCATTACTTTTTCTCGTTATACATGCTCCTAATGTTTGATGGTCTGCACTTCATGATGCAATATATAAAGGGCTCCATCTCTCATGATAAGTGGTTTAAAGAAAACATACGAATTATTTCCTGTGGTATCTTTCGTTTTCTTCCGATCATTTTGCTCAGTTCTAGTCATAATATCCAGGAGACCACTCTGACACCTCGATCTTTGAGTTTGCCATAATATTTAAGATCCAGTTTTTTTTCTAGATTTGCTTTCTTTATTTTCGATCCTTCTATCAGTTATGTAAAACCCCTTAACAGTGACTATAACAACTTCAGTTATCTATTAATCTGATTCTCTATAGTATGAAGCATCCAAATTGCTTAGTTTTTATCTAAGCATAACTAAATCTGCATCCCTCAAGAATCTTGAAATACTGATTATTTTACTCGAGTTAGTTACTGTTATTGCATTGAGCACTTCTTTAGTCAAAAAACACCGAGTTATGCAGGCCGAATTCCGCCTTGCATTTAATGGAATGCACATCACCAGAAGTGTATTTAAATCATTCAAATCGCTATTCTATTAGTCACCCTTCCTCATCCATAGTTTTCTCTCCTCACTTGTATTTTACAAATACCTATTTTCTCTTTTGAATTTTCTTGTCTAAAATTTCGCATTTTATTCATAATAACTCGGACATAATAACACCCTCGTAGTATTCTGATGCCTGTTACATATTTATTCCTTAAAATTTCTCTGTAAGTATCAACTAGAAGTTTAGGGAGATTAGCGATATGGCTTTTATCCAGCATAAGGTCTATCTTAATAAGTTTGTATTGCCTTATTTAATTACTCTCTATTCTCGTATATATTGTAGCAAAGGGGCGTGGTCTTTTTCGTGGGGCGTGGTTTACAAGAACTAAAACGCCATCACCGAGGACCACTTCGCGGTTCAAATTCTGTGTCAGGATGACTGCCCGTAGACATACTGTATGGTTTGTGCCTGGATCTCGCAGGTGAGAAATATTGTAGTATATTGTATGCTTATTAACTGTGGTCCTGGGTGATAACGGGTCTAAAAGTAGTCAGTTGCTCGGGTCAGGGGTCGCGGGGCGGGGATCAACGTTTCTGCCCTGGGGCGGTGGGGTAGAGCATAGAGAGGCGGGGGTGGGTGAGGGAGCGAGAGGCAGTATGCCGCGGCGGCGTGGCGGGTTCGGGCTGGCGAGCCTGCGTCGCGAGCTGCACCTCCACAACCTGTTCCGCGACTCGCCGCGGCGCGACACTCGCGAGTCGCCATCGCTCTCAGTCAGCGCTACGTTTAGCGCCGAGCCGAGTCATCTGGCGCCAACGGCCACACATGCTCGGCGCGAGTCGTTTCTCTACCGGCCAACTGTGGATGACTCGCGCGAAGCTGCGTTGCGTCCCGTGAGTCGCGCCAGCTCTATCGCGTCCAATGACCATGGGTGAGTCGTTGTCTCTCTTTATTCTTTTATTTGACTGTAGCAATCAGGATATTTTTAATAGTGTTATATCTACGATGCGATTCATATTCTCACTAGTTATCCTACGTGGTTGTAATTTTATATTCGATGATGCTTGGTTGTGATCATTCAGTCTGTCGGTGTTTACCAGCGAGGGAAGATCGATGTTAGCAGGAGTGTTCTCATATGGCTGAATGCAGTTGGAAATGCTAACTTAAAACTTCCTTTATTAGAAATCTACCTAAACTAATGAAAATTTTAGCTGATCACTCATCTCATCGATTTAAATACTAAAATATTATGAAATTTTATGTTATATATCGGTCAATTTATTGCGATAAAAATGGTAAGATACGGCTGAATATTTTTATTATAAGAATCTACTTTAGAATAGTTAGCAGTTTGCTAGGTCGAAATCCAGCGGAGTCGGCGTTTTTGATTAATATTATTGTCACTTGCAGCTGTTTCGAGAGCGCCTTCCATCGATCCTAAACATGTTTTAAAAGGCAACGCTATTGTTATTCGAGGCGCGAACTCGCGAAGCTGTCATCCACTCCGCGTCGCCGGCGAATTTTCCTGGAATGACACTACATTTTGCTTCTGGACACAGCTGCCAGATGTAGATACTGAGCAAAACAAGGCATTTGGATATTGTTCTACTGCCATTTGAGCCAGTCGTTAGCAGCATGGCATACTTAATCAGATTGTTTAGTAAAAAACGTAAAGATTTTTCGAATAGGAAATTAATATTGCTATAAAAAAGACCAAAAATAAATAAAATTCTAAAAGTTAGCTTTCACTCTATGAAAGTGCTTTTTTATGTAAACGTCATGTTCGCGACATGCTGATCAAAAAAATGCGGCATCCTTCCTCTGAGGCTAAAAGTTTTCTGAATTTCCTGAAAAATTATAGCAGTTAACTGTTTTTAACCATATTTAATCTAAACAATCATGTTTCTCTAATTCAAAGTTTGTGAATGTTATTTTACATATTTCTTTTATTAAATTATGTGCTTTCCTCAATTCATCTCCTTATAGTTCTCTCCTTCTTTCTTTCTTTTATCTTTGTTTATATAATCTCAAATATTTGTTTCCTCATATTGTTTTTCTCAATTTTTATTTATTCTATCTCGCATATAGGTGTCATATATATCTCGGTTTTTCCTTTTTTTTTATTTTCTTGCACCTCTTTCTTTTATCTATATAATCTCTGCTAGTTTATCTCTATAACACTCTTTCTTTCTTATAGTGATTTTCTAGGTTACTCTAGACTGTCCCATGACCAAGTCCTTTCTGTCTATGTCACTATATTAGGCTGTTTATCCATTTTCTGGACTCCCCAGCCCGTTTCCTACCGTATTTCTGTCACGAGATTCCACCATTTTTCGTCTTAGGTCATAATGAAAAAGTGGGTTTCTGATCTTTTTACCTTGACACCGCTTGCATTAACTTTTTGATGAAGATAGTTTAAGAAGTTTATAAGAATGCATTTTGATTTATTTTGGATCTAGTTTTGGAAACTAAACTCTATTTGAATCTATTAATACTAGAAGTGTTTATTTCTTACATACTTATCAATTTTTTTCTATTTTTCTTTTTATGATATCATTTAAATTATTGCGTTGTTCATGTTTGTACAATGTAGGCTTACCGAATGGTTAGTTTACATAATTTCATCGTTTATAGAGTAGTTTATGTTCCTTTGTTTGAGGAAAAAGATATGGTTGTTGTTCGTCCAAGACACTTGGTCTGGAAATGTCCTTTTGTGCTTGAACGCGTGATTGAGAGCTTTAATGGACCCAGAGGACCACTGAATGTAAATCACCTACTTTTTGCTATAATAATTGAGTTTTCCAAATGATTATAGTAAATTTTTGGAAATGCTTATGCAATTTGTATTTTGGGGTGCTTTCCGTCATAATTAAATTATGCAATTAATCTCACTTTAAACGTATTTGCACCATTTTTTGCTCTCTAATGTTTGGACGATAGCGGCTGCGTCAGCTTTATTGGTAGCATATGTGCAGTGAATTACGCGGCTACTTTGGAACAGTTGGTAGACGGAAGAAGCGGCTGAGGGGACCAAGGATTTGGGGGACCGTCCTGTCTTTTCCTTTCTTCACTTGATATATTTCCTTTTGTATTTTTCTTCCTGTCTTCTTTTCCTTCCTATTTATTCCACCCTCTATTCGTATTACTTTCTACTATATCATCGAGAACTAGCTGTTTCTGTTATAGTCATTTATTCTTCATTTCATCGTCTATAAAGGTGAGGATCGATTCGGATTGTATATCAATTATCTCCGTTTCTTGTTAATCTATCTTGAATTTAAACGCTATTTATTAGTTTTCTTTTATGTTAGTAAAAGCAAATGGTTCCGATAATAATGGTTAGTTAATTTCGT
Organism: Heterorhabditis bacteriophora; assembly: GCA_964036235.1. Lineage (NCBI taxonomy): Eukaryota > Metazoa > Nematoda > Chromadorea > Rhabditida > Heterorhabditidae > Heterorhabditis > Heterorhabditis bacteriophora. Next base: position 11,005,146 of record OZ038428.1, on the reverse strand, counting down.
GGGATGCTGCGATGTAATTTCAATCTGATGTTCCCTTATTTTATTATTCAGTTATTTAACAAAACGCATGTTATACTTCTAGCCACTTTTATCTTTTATCGATTAGCTATGAAATGCTAAATGTTGACGGAATTCCCTCACAAGTATATCAACAGATACAGCGTCTCGTTGCCTAACATGAGCAGGTTCTAACTACACTTTACTAAGTACTTATTTATAATAATGGTTTTATTGGATTCCCGTTTTCTGTCTGGTGGGTGAGAAGTGAGCAATTTTGTTCAGACCTCTAGTGAGAGGCAATAGTTTCTTTAGCTAAGGCTCCATCCCAAGGTGAGATCAATACATTGAATTATGGGTCTTGCACAACCTACATCTTGTGCTGAATGCTATGCTTATGCTTTCACATATATTTGTCATTGCATATACTATTATTTGGACAAAGAATAAACATCTATTTTGGAGCTAGTTTATTTTATTTCATACCGCATATGCTACTCGTTATATTATTCTCAGGCAAATGACATGTACGTAGACTGGGAATGAAGGGGTCTTTTTTAAGAAGTTAGAATGGGTTAGTGGGTGGTCTACTGGGTAACCTTGGTTTGGTCTTTTGGGTTCTCCTGAATGGATAGCCCACACAGTCATCGTCCTGTTTGCTTACGATGAATGACCGCCGCTGATTCGAAAACACGTATAGAATGTTTTGTTTGCGTACAACCAGGAAATTTTACGTCATAAAACAAACTCAGGTGCTGGAAAAGGGAAGCAAATCAGATCCTGGCACGTTTATAGTGCAGTATGTTAACACTATACTATGTTTAGATAAACTTACTCGTAAAAACAAAAACTGGATTTAATCTAGAAGAGGAAAACGTTGTGTTTGACTGTGAATTCCATTCTTATCATATGTAAGAAATAGTAAGTCGGTAACTGTATTAAAGGGTTTCAAATGAGTAAGTCGCTCTTAGGACATAAAGGACGTTCTCCATAGTGATCATGCTAGATAAACAGGAAACAAATGATTACGGATGGAGAGTTAGGCCTGAAGTTTGTAATCGTACACTGTGCTTAATGTGATTTAAAGCTGACTGTTATACTCCTAATAACACCATCTCAGTTCTCTCAAAACCTGTAATATCTATTTTAATGGGAACATAATTAACAGTGCTGTTATCCTCAATAACATCACTTACAATATCTGGCGATAGGACTCGTCCTTTTCTTTCGCTTTTGAATCTGCTTCGGGAGAGTTGTAGTATACTGCTGCGAGCGGAAGTTGCCGTAATTGATGGTTTGGCCTGGCGAGAAGCTGGATCGAAGATGACCTTGATATGCGCAGCCATACTGTGTTCACGTGTTCACATGGATGGAGACAGGTGATTCTCCGATTCTTTCGGTCACTCCAGCATTTCTCTCTTTCAATCCCTCGCTATTCCTTTGTCAATGTGTAAAATAATTTCAATGGGTCATGTGACATCATTGTATTTGAATTATTCATCACTGTCTCATTTCCTACTTCGTTCTCATACATGGAAAACGTTCGATTTTCATTAATTGCCAATTTTATAGTTACTTTTAAAAAATCTATATATCAGCTTCAACTTCTCATGCCACATGTTCTAGAACTTCATAAGGTTAATGATGTGATCTATTTATGCTTTTTATATTATACTAATAGCTTTGATTCCCTTCCTATTTTATATTTCTCAATTAATGTTCTTTTTTTCAATCATTGCGATCTCGTTTCCGGCATTTCTTGCCGCTAATGTCTTCGCTTTTCTCTTCATGCAATACTTCTTCTTCTTCTTCTTCTTCTTCTTCTTCTTCTTCTTCTTCTTCTTCTTCTTCTTCTTCTTCTTCTTCTTCTTTTTCACTACTACCCTAATCTCCCAGCCATAGCTCGCCTTACTTTGTCTTCCTCGTCTACCATCTTTCTCCTCTGATACCTTCCTTTCCCACATTCTTCTTATATCTATTCTGAACTTCCGTCGATTCAGTTCAGGCGTGCTTTTGCAATAGTCACTTCCGTGACGTAGCAGTTTAGGGCTGTGTATATTTGTTTGCTAGTGGATAGCGCGGCCGCTCCGCATGTCATTTCTCTCGAAAACGCCAAAGTAAGTCAATCAATACTTATATTTCCCATATATCACTCAGTCTATATTTTAAAGATTTTCGCAAGAGAAATTTCAATCTTTTTCTGGTAGTTTTACTCCAACAGCTAGCAATTTGCGCTAAAGTCCAAAAGTGACTAGCTGTTTAAAGCTGTCTCCGCCTATTTCATTGCTGGAACAGATTTTCATACATATTTTATTTGAGGCCAAACAACAGCAACTGAACTGTGGTGTTTTCTTTGCAAATTTTATCGTCTTAAAAGATAATATTTAGCAGAATATTCCTAATAACTAATAATACTATTAACAGAAAAAACAATTTCGCATAAAAATTTTTAAACCAAAAATAAGTGAGTAAAAGCAATATAACTTTCTAATATGCTTTTATGGGTGATTTATTACTAAATTAATGAGATGGGAAATAGATTTTGGAAGATCTCATGTTTTTGCAACGATTTCTTCGCTGCATTGCGTATACTTAAGAGAGCGCGGAAAATATGGATGAAGGGGGCGGGTCTTAGACGTCGAATCCCTCACTCTCAATCACCTAGTACAACCCATACTAACCGTCAACCCTTAAATCAAGCCATTCCATGGAGCTAACACTCCTCGTAACCATGTGATACCCGTTTTGCATCGGGCACATGTACTCACTGCTGTCGTGAATCTTCATTGGGTGGAGCTGGATTCCTCTCAATAAATCCTTCCCCCATAGAGCTTGTCAGTGGGCAATTGAAGCAGAATTGATCGAGGCAGTTGCCTTCAGTCGTCATAGCGTGTTCCCAATATGCTTCGACGCAAATTCGGCGACGCTGGGTTTAGGTACACTATCACTCAGTTCCGGTCAACCGACGCATTGTTTTTTGATCTTACTATATTACCTTTATGAACAGTTATATCATAAAAATTTCATCAGCACTTTTTCAGACATGGAGATGATCTCATTGTTACGCCGTTTGCTCAACTTCTCGCTAGCCTTCGCAATGTACGCGCCAACCTTATCTCTATTTCTAATGTGCAGGTGCGATACTTACCACCAATAATTATTTTAGTGTCGGAATTTGTGAATGTTTAATTTATTTTTCATAAAGAGTTATTGCAGACATCGGACGAGGGTAGACATGCTAACCGAACATCCAAGAGACCACCCTTACATAATACTCCTTTGCCGGACAACGTAGTCACTTGTGCCCAGGAAACTTTAGGCGAGTGAAGTACCTGCGTTTATAGCATGAAATATTGATCAAACACCTTATTTTTTGAGTTTGCAAGTTTTTACCCACATAAATGGATTATAAAACAATTTTTTCTGAATATTTAAGAAGAACTTGACTGGTGTTTGGACCAACTAGAGACGATTCAGACCCATCGATCCGTGTCGGAAATGGCTTCTAGCAAGGTAAGCCATGCATACCTCAGTATTCACTTTGGGATGGATCTAATCAAATTGATTGTTATATAAGTAAAACAGTCATTATAGTCGAGTAATATGAGTCTACGATAAGTTAAGAGTCTATATTAACTAAATATCTGTGCTGAACTTTTGCCTAATCTTTTTGTTATCATACACGTGAAGTATTATAGTATTCCATACTAAAACCGAGCGATGCTATGACATGCGAACATCATATCTGTGGATTTTTCAAATCCGTATTAATTTTTTTCTTTCTTCTAATACTATTCGGTTGCTGTCTATGCAACAAGATTTTTTCTAGTGGCACTCATTCTTGACTCCATCTGTTTCTCGTAGTCACTCACCCTCCTTATAATGCTGATTTAGTAAGCCGAAGTCTGGCTCGTTCCATTTGAGCGAAGCTTTGAAAAACCCTCAATAGGAGAATGAAATTGGCCGATTCACTGAGCTGAAAGATCAAATAGGCGAATATGTACAGCTTCAGCAAAGGCTAAGAATTTTTGCTGCTACCTTCTTTCTCGCTACTTAAGTAGAAAATGTTGATTTTTATTAGTTAATGAAATACAAAATTATACGAACAAATGCATACTAACAATGAAAATTTCCCTATGAATTTCTCAGTAAAAACATCGATCGATGCTTCAATAACCCAATACACCTTGGATTCCAGTGAGTGTTATTGTTATCTTCCTTTGAGCCAGACACCATTACTCAAGATTTGTAGCGACGGCGGGTAATGCTGATCACTGATTTCAATTGTCTGAGTCTTAATGATACAATGAATTAGCTAAATCCAATCAATACACTATTATTCCAATAAGTGTGTGGATTTAGTGGGCAAAGTATCTGCGGTTAATGTGATAGGCTTAACTAAATTCACCCTTTGTTTTAAATCTCAGCAAAATAGCATGCAGCTTTTCGGTTTGATTTGTATGTCATCATTTATTATTAATTTGGTCAATAGTCTTAAGGCGTTCAATTCACTTTACAATCGGAAATTTGATTTCACTAAATCTCTTCATCAACTGATGGGATTTTGGAGCCACAATCTGGACTCAAAACAAAGTTCCATCCAAAATCCCATTTCCGCCATTTGTCCACTTGCACGACGAGTTTCATTTACGAGACTCTTAGTAAACGCTCGTTTGTCTATTTGTCCGTGAGAGAGAGTTGGTGTTGGCATGTTTGTGCCATCCTTCGCTGTTAAAAGTTTGATAAGGTAGTATTTTCTTAGATACAATTAAATTTCCGATTAATTTTAGATGTAAACTGTGAATTTCATTAAGGTTTAATTGTTAGTCTTTATTTCCAAAGACATGAGTTATTATAGCATATAAAAAAGTTAATGACAAAGCAAAAACTGAAAAAAAGGAAAGAAAACATAAAATTAACAGCCCATAAGATGGAAGCAAACAAATTGAAGACAACCAATAAAGTTTTCAAAATTTCCTCGTCGCTGTATGTAAAATCGTTTCTTTAATTAATATGAATTATAAATCTTATTAGAACTGAGGTTTTCTTTAATGAAAGGTTCTTAGATTAGAGAAGATAGGAGATAATAAATATTTCTTAAATCATCCTTATATTAAATTTATTCATGAAATTTAGAGATTGCAGTAAACTATTAGAGACAAATTATTTCTAATCATATTATCAGCTGATTGCAAACTTATAAAACATCATTCTGCCAATATATTGTAATTTTATGCTAGGAGCTATTATTTGAAACAAATGCACATTTCACTCTACCTACCGTCGATTTCCGACAAGATTTTTTACCAGCAATTTCGCCGTGTAAAACTGTTCCCATAGCACTTATCGTTGAAACGACAGCGTGTGACTAGAAACCAAGAAAACTATCTGTTCATAATTAACGCGGCTTCACGCTGATTTCTCGATCTAAAATATTGGTCTTTGTGAATTTGTATCGGTTTTAAAAATTTTTCCCCATCTAGATCATATTTTGCCATTCAAATTTGCTGCACAGGATACATCGATCGCAAGTACACCTTGACTCGATTCGCGAATAAGATCAATCGTCAGGTGAATTTCGTGTATAATGGCCGAAATGTCGTGTGAAATCTTATTAAGAGAAATACACCCACAGTATTCGTCCTGATGGAACAGATTCTATTACAAATATAATTGTAGACTCTCCAATTCAGCGAATAAAAAATAGAACATTTAAAATATGACTGATTTGCAACTAGTCAGCAAATATTGTGATTCAGGTTATTGATAAATATGAAAGCTCAATTATTGTATATAGCAAACAATTTTACATCGATAGTAGTAAGGGTATTCTTTGTGTAGTTAAAATTTCCCGTACGCACCTTTGATAGTGTTGAGGACGAGCTGTCAGTTCGTGTTAGGCGCGCGCGCGTCGCCACTTCCGGCGGTGCAAGTGATGGATCTGTCGACTCATTCCTTCTGCTTGCGAGATTGATCGCAAGACAAATTTCCTGTAGTCCACCGCCAATATCGAACATTTCGCAAGTGATTAATCGGTCGCGCGCGCGTTTCCGCCGACGAATACAGGATTTGAGAGCAATTCGACTGCTGTTATATCCAATTATTCCTTTTTTTTATCTGACTATCTCTTTTTTCACTCATCGATGAATCCATTACTAATGTGTGTCTAAAGCATATGGCTAGATTTATCATACTTCATTAGTTTTAATAGTTGCTCCATCTGCAAGATTCGTCACTCTGTTCTCTTATTCTCTTTTTTTTCTGTTCTTTTCCCTTCCCCTTCTCTCTCCGACTCAATGTAGTTCAAATCCAGTTTTATATATAATTTTTGTACACAGCGGCGATTTGAGGTAAACAAACTTGGCCGACTAAACTATCGTAGCATGAACTGCGCGATGGGCCGACATCCTTGTTGGATATCAGACAATAGTAGCATTTCCGATGTAAAGTTTTCTTCATTAGTGCCACATTGCTCAATTTTGTTTACAGTTTTGTCACAATTTCTTTGATCGAACTACATAGTGGGAAAAAAAATCAATTGTGCCATGTTAATTCTAATTCATTTAAAAAAATATGTAAGCATTTAAAGCAATAGTTTCTCTTTTCTTCAATATGGTTCATATTTGGTTTATGTGTCTGATTTCATCTCCTGGACCACCCCTAGTGATTCTATCCTTTCATGTCAACAACTTTTTACGACACTATCCATTTTCATTGTCACTAGTGTTAAATCAAAGAAGTTTCGATGCCACATGCATTTTTAGAATAAGCTGTAGAAACTAATCAGTAAGACCATTCTTTCAGTAAACTAATGTGCATTAAATTTAGTATTTAATTGTTGCTGTTTTAGTTTAGGAAGATGCTAAATAAGGAATTGAGCCACTTCGCGGAATCATCGAAATCAGGAACACAGGTGTCAAAGTTTCTCATCACAACATACATGGATAAAGATGACGACGACCCTACCATTGAAATAGAAGTACCAGGCGAGGTAATATAGTATTGAAATTGATTCCAGTTTTAATAGTCCTGTGTTTTTGCTATACCTCTATATGAATTACAATTTGTTTTGGACTAGAGCAGTAACTATAACAGAGAACCGAGTTATTTCTTTTCGAAAAATAGATACTATTTTTTTAATAATAAAATTCTAATGTCTTATCTACACGTTTTTTAAATTGTTTCTTCACCTAAAACTTGATTCTCAAGCTCTTTCCACCTCTATATCTCCTTTCCCTACAGGGTCCGTCCACCTCTTCACCTCAGCTCCCAATGGGTCTACTTAAGAAAGCACAGACTGCAGCCATGAATCGCATTTCTGGCGTCCGTAAGCTTCGTGCCCCTTCTCACGAAGGACATTTGCCGGAATATGGAGTACCTTGCGCGAAGGAAGTTGCTGTCTACATGCAACGGGTTCGTCACGTTATTACGTTCTCCACCATATCTAATGGATGTATAATTATGCTGAAACATTTTGAGATCACTTTATCTCTCTATTTCGTCACTTCCTTAAAAGATTGTGTTCCTCACTAATCATTGCTCTTAATGTTCTGATCTTTTAATTAAGCCAACTTTACACAAAATCATAGGTCCTCCTTTTGCAATTTGTTACACTAGCGCAAAATAGGAAGTATTTTATGGTCATAAGTGCGTAGTATCGTTCAATTAATCTTACTACAAGGTGCAGCTGGAATGCTAAAGTTTTGGAGTATCTTTTAAAAGTCTCTTTCATCTTTGTCCAGAATACTAATTCAACATCGCGTGCAAATCGATTCGGCGTAGAAATTTGCCTGCTCGAGGGCGAAAACAAAGTCTTCTCTCCATGGATGTAGGGAAAGTTGTGGGATCCATCGTTGAAACGACGGCATATAGTAACACTCTGCGATCATTTCTCTCCTGTTAATTGCTTAAACTTTCGTGCATTAAACCAGCAAAATTATACTTCAGATTTGCAAGTCCTAATTTCTTTCGAGTCGTTTTATCTTCATCTCATTTTTATTATTACATTACTAGTGTTTTCGTCAGCTATCATTCAAATCTTAAAAGTGGATATTTGCCAGAAATTAATTTCACATTGTGCTTCCACATTGCACGCTAGCTACCGATGCCAAATAAAGAGCTATTATGTAAAAATACACAATTATAATGTGATTTTGTTTTTGCTTGCTAATTATAAGAAAAATGAATTGCAGCTGAACGACTGGGGCCCCGATGTATTCAAAATAGATGAACTTTCAAAAAATCATTCGCTAACGGCTATCACATATGCATTGTTTAGAGAACGGGGTTTAATTAAGGTGAGAGTGCACTTCATTCCTTCCATTTGCTTTATATGCCTTCATTACTTTGTTGTTTACTTCCTTTGCGGCTATGTTAAGTTGTAAGTCATATTTATTTGAGGCTTTCGAGATTCCCTCCTCAGTGTTGGTGACTTACCTGCTCAATTTGGAACACCATTATCGATCGAATCCCTATCACAACCATATTCACGCGGCAGATGTTGCTCAGTCAATGCATGTATTGCTCACTTCTCCAGTGCTCACAGTGAGTTTTATTACATCAGCACGTAATCTCCAGATTATTAAGTAAACTACTACAGTATTGACTGTCTTTTTCAAGTGCTGTTGCCATTAATTTTTTAATATAAATCTTATAAAGAAATGGTTAATTTTTCTTCTAGGAAGTTTTTTCGGATCTCGAGGTTATGGCAGCTATTTTTGCTGGTGCCATTCATGACGTTGATCATCCTGGGTTTACGAACCAATATCTCATAAATTCTAGTTAGTTAATATTTTGCAATTCATATATGATAGGACTTTGCATTTCTAAGTGCAAAAGATTGATTTCTACCAAATGTTTTTATGACATTATTGTCTTTCTATGCATCATTAGGACATGTATCTTTATCTGCTTCTTTCATTGTAAAATACGTTTTGCAAGAACTGCTAATGAACCATCTTTTGCAATAACGTCATTTGGACAACCAAAATGCGATTCTCTTCCGACTTGTCTTGCATCAATAACTTCAAAGATCAACAAAATTGGAGAAAATTAGAGACTTAAAAGGCTGATGATAAACTTTACAGACAATGAATTGGCGATCATGTACAACGATGAAAGCGTATTGGAGCAGCACCATCTGGCAGTAGCATTTAAACTGCTTCAAGATTCAAACTGCGACTTTTTGGTTGGGCTTAGCCGAAAGCAAAGACTTCAGTTCAGGAAAATTGTCATCGATATGGTGAGATTTCTACACTGTTTGACTCACTTCCTTGTTTCTCCTATTTTTCATGTTTAATTTGCCGAATTATTTTGATTTTATCATGCTAGTTATCAAAGTTAAAAAATCAATAGCTCTAGGGATACCTACAAGTTAAAGTTCATTGTCTTTAACGGGATAATATACGGAGGTTTAAAGGATGCTAATATAAAAGAAATTTAAGAACTATAGGAAGTATCAAAGACGATAATTTGAAGAATTTGAAATAGTACCTTGTCTAGTGATTTATTTCTCTTTCAGTTTATTTGATAATTCTCTCGCTTGGTGTTGTGTAGGTAGAAATGACAATATTTGTTACACCGCCGCGCGTGGCCATGTAACTGTAAACTTTTATCTCATTGACTAGATCTTTAATTTATTGGTTGGTGATTAGAGGGATAATATTAAATCTCTCTTTAGTATGATAAATGTAGGTTAACAAGCAAAGCTGGAAAGTTATCATCTAGTCTTCACTGCGGCAATAAGGAGTTTTAAACAGTGCATCTGGGGTTACCCTACTCCAGACCCCTCTCTCCCCTGCCACCGTACTGGTTTGGCCACCGGAAACGATCCTTCACGGGCCGTTGCATCGAACCACGACCCGTTCTTTTGTCAACGGATACGTTAATTGATTGCGGTGATATAACATCAAGACACTGCCGCCTGAACTGGTAGATCCCTGGGGTCAATTTAGGGACCGCAGCGGCAGACGGGATCATGGGAATCATGGAATAGTACTTGTAGATTGAAAGAACTACTGTAAGTATTATTTTTATAGGTATTGGCCACTGACATGTCCAAGCACATGTCTCTTCTTGCAGATCTGAAAACTATGGTTGAAGCGAAAAAAGTTGCCGGAAACAACGTTATTGTACTTGACAAGTATAATGATAAAATTCAAGTAAAGATTTATGTTTTTTACATTCGTTTTAGATTGTTGATAAATTACTAGTGGATGCATGTGGAATCTAAATTTCATTAATAATACAACGTTTTTGTATTTAAAAGTGCAATGAGAATAGGCACTAAGCCATATTAAATATTAATAATTTAGGTGCTGCAGTCTATGATCCACCTGGCTGATTTATCAAATCCGACAAAACCTATTGAGCTTTACCGACAGTGGAATATGCGGATTCTTGAAGAATATTGGCGTCAAGGGGACAAAGAAAAAGAATTAGGACTGGAGGTATCTCCTATGTGCGATCGTGGGAATGTAACCATTGAAAAATCTCAAGTAAGATCTCCTTTAAGTAATGTTTCCCATTTTTCTTCAATAGTGAGCTATATCTCCTATTTTTCCTTTTAGGTCGGTTTTATTGACTATATTGTCCATCCTTTATATGAGACATGGGCGGATCTTGTCTACCCTGATGCACAGAATATCCTCGATCAACTTGAAGAAAATCGCGAGTGGTATCAGTCGCGTATCCCTGAAGAGGCAGATACGGCCCGTCTAGAAAAAATGGAATAGTAATTATCTTTACAAAGCTACACCTGTATCGTTCTACATTCTTTCCTTGTATCATCTCATTTTAAGCAGTCATAAGTGAACAGAATATTTTAATTTACTATTTGATTAGATCCGAAAATCATTCAAGATTTAGGCATTTGCTCTAGAGACAAATTACACCATTCAAAGTCACACAGATTTCTACTTATTAGTTTAGTAGCTCCAGAGCGTTATTAGGTGCTTTGTACTTGTCACTTCTCGATATCTGCGTGTTTTCATTCCGAGAGTTCTCGGCCTATACGGTAGTCGCTTTCTTCCGTGTATTACGTCAAATGCTTTAACCAGTTCCCGCAAGTCTTGCCAAATAACGTACTTTACTATTCAGTTCTCGCGGTAGCTTAGGATTTTTAGTATTGTTGCATTTTTCATTTTGAATATGTGATAAATTCGGAAGGTATTATTTTTACTTTGACATGCGCTATATTTATGTGATAAGGTAACTGCATAAGAGTGAGGCTTTAAAAGTACCAACGCTATGCACTTAATAAATTTCTATTAAATAAAATTTTATTGAACAATATTTGTTTACTAACAAATAAATACAGTTTATCATTAGAAAAATGTTACGAACTGTGATAACACGCAATCCTGATTAAATGCAAGAAACTATTTAAGAGATCAAGGAACATTAGCAACATATTTTCTAGCTATTATCTATTTAGATCATTGTGATTAAAGATTGAATTGAATATTTTCACGAACCACTGAACCAATTAATTCTGAGGCAAATGTGGATGATTTCTTCTGTCACTAGATAATCGCATTAAATTAGAAGAAGAGAATGAAACGCCTTAAAATAATTTTCAGTATAAAATATCGATTTCCTATCGTATTTATCGTTTTATCTAACAGAGTACTTCCAACTCCTACCGTGGTACTTGCGGAATGTGATGACACTGTACAGTGCTCTTCGAATTTCTTTTTGCCTTATTGCAAATATGAACACGTTCAGAATGGCGTTGATCTTGGTGAGCAAAAAGATGAAGGCAGCCATCCCATCTCCTAGAATTGATTTGACTTTAATGCAACAGTGAATTGAGTAAAAAGCCATCGTGTTGCTATAGAGGTGTTGCCGAAGAATCAACATCGTTGGTTGGACAATAACGACTGAGAATTGGATCAGAACCTTCTGGGTTTATTCCAGTTTTCTTTTCTTGTATTATTGCATATATACCATAAGCACGAGGTAGTGTGTCGAGGACTAAAGTTGCACTTCTAAAATATATCAAATACTCGTTAACTATTCAAATTACTTATAATCATGGCTTGAACCGAATATTTAAAAAATCTAGAATTACCGCATATTTTTTGGCACAAGCCAGTCACTTATAAAAGGATATTAAAATTATAATGGTGGTAAATTGTTAGCTATATTACAAAATTTAGAATTAAGTTAAAGCGCTAAGAGATTATTTATAATTGATATAACTGTAGAAATATACAAGAAACAGACTATATTTAAGTTATTATTTTAAAACTCTTAATATCGGAACATAAGTGCAAATAATAGATTTCAATTGTTTTCTAGAACGATTCACTTATAACGTACAGTTTTATTACTGCAGTAATTGCAAATTGAATGTCCTTCCCTCGCTCTTTACCAGCAATTTTAGTATATAACAAAAATCGTCGGACAACAAAAACGACGACAATTCCAAGGATGACTGAAATAAGTGAACCCAGACTGCTCACGTACTTTGTCCACATGTAAAAGCTAAAATTATATTACGTTAATTATTTTGTATCTACTTTCATGCTCTTTCCTCCCTCACCTTTATATATTAGTAAGCTTCCCTTGTGACCCCTTTCGCATTAGAGCTGGAACTTACTGGCTGCTTAGGAATGATGAACTTCCACATAAAAGTGGGACTTTAACTCCATGCAATTGTTTGTAAAAGGGATTATAGCATGCTGCTATTAAGACGCCGAATGCACTCAAATACACTATGGCCAGCAGACTTCGCACGAACTGACGACCATGTCTGGAATAGTTGAGAAGGAGAAGTGACGTCGGTGGAAGCAGAGAACTTAGCCAGTAATTGAAGGTGTAGTTATTCTACTTTTATTTGAATTGTTTCCCACAAAATAGCATCAAATTGTGGCATACCTTAGATAAAATGTTGCTACGCAAATTGCCATTAGTCTGTCAAGAGAAATGGCCACTAACATATAAGCCGTTGCGATGTCGGAGAAACGCCATATCCATGAGTGAGGCAAAGCCATGCACACCAAAGGTGACTAGAAAAAGCAGAATTATCTCAATTGCAATATTTATAGTCATCTGTCTTGAGTGAACGAAAGAATACAATTATAATCTCTTAGACTGAAAAATGTAAGCATTAATTAATAAAAGGAAACATTTAATTGGAAGAAGAAACAAACTGTATATAAATGGCATCCTCTATTGTTTAGCATCAATGGTAGCCGGTAGATCCCTCCGAAAGCAGTGGCGAATCCTGCTCATAAAATATTCACTATAAAACTGTACAAAAATAAATTCCCTTTAAAGTATGATTTGTTTTACCTTCGGTAAAATCCGCAAATGCGAGACCAATTGTGGTAATGTATTCCTTCCGAAATGAGAGACGGAGCAGAGCCATCAGAAATGCCAAGTTGCAAAGGGCTGCGGTGCCTGAACTCAGAAGAATAAAAATTCCTTTTCGACAGTGAAATTACTGTCTAATAACTCTGAATAGGATCTACTTTTTTTTAAATGAATAATTTAAATAAACTGAGACGTACCTCCAAGAAGAATATAAGCTGACGTCTTGTAGATGGCAAAAGCAGTGTAAGAACAGGAGTTGTTGCTCATTTCTGCTTAACTTTAGTGATCTACTGCCAATAGTTTCAAATAATTCCTCATATATAATACAAAATTTATTAATAATTAGTAGAATATTTAATACTAATTAAATGCTTTTGATAACATATACATCTCAATACACATTTTAGACGAAATAATTTTGGCATACATTAACTTAAAACAATAAAATATTAAGTTTATAACTTTCGAAGGTCTTTCTAACTTTCAAAGAGAGGGATTTTACTCAAGAATTCACTGAACTGTAAGGAGTGATGGAAGTTTTATTCTTCTAATTCAGGCCATCGCGGGAACTACGGTAGTTAGAATAGAACGTGGTCAGAATCTAGGAAATGCATCAGTTGAATAGCGTATTTTTAAAATGTAAGCTTATTAAAACTTTTAAACCTCTTAGAAAAATGTGGATCTCTTTTAAACAATCCTATAAATTGTTTAAAACCAGGGAACACTTCTTGGTGTGAAATGAGTATCTTAATTATAATGATCGGATAGAAATGTAATCAAGAGGATAATCTTTATCTAATTATTCCACTATGTGTCACTTAACATAGATAGTATTTATAGTAACAATAGTTGCTTATTAAATACAGTATAAAAATAATCATGTAACGTTAAATACTTAAAAGTAGAATCAGTGAACGTACAGTAGTTAAGAATATTACTCTGTCTATTATTATTTAGGAACTTATACATTAAAGTCTGATGAATATTTTTCAGCTGCATACGAAATATTTATTTTACGACAAAAGCTGCTGATACCTTCGATATACTAATAGGGCACAAAACGACATCAGTTATGCAGAAGAGCAGCTTCAAGTGTACAGGTGATGAATTAGGTGCTACTCAAAGTACTCGGAGAAAAACAACTCGGTTGACATTCGCATAACTTAGAAAGCGAAAGCAGTGAAACAAAAATCAGGACTAAATCTATTGCAAATTATTAATAATCCTTAAATAGTGTGATTCGTTGTTCCATGAAAAACTAAAGTTATATTTGTTCGATAGCTGGATTAGAATCAGAGATGTCATCAGAAATGAAATTTCGAATTTCTATGAGAAGATAAGGAAATTAAAGAACAGCTGTCATTTTCAATGTAAAAGCTAGAGTTGAAATTATTTTGTCACTAGATACAATTAGATTATGAAGTTTGTAGTGAGTCCAAAAGCAAATTAAAGTTAAATAAGGTGGAAATGAGTAGCATTAAAACTAATCAAAAGTTTTATTTGCCAGTATTCATTGAGGCATCACAAAAGGTTTGTGTTTATCTGACAGATGCAGAAATGCCATAATTTGCTCAACTTGCTCCACTCTGGAAGAATCAGCAGTTATTAAACGCTTAAATTGAGAATAGGATTTTTCCTTTAACTTTGAATAAATAAGGTTGATACATTTTGTGATTACAATATACTATCTTAGATAAGGTATAATCGAAGTTGACAAATAAATTTTAGCTTGGGATGACAGATTTGGTTTTTTTCCCAAAGCATATAGTTCTAAAAGGCTAAAAATAATATAAAACGATAATATTACTTTTATTAAAAATAGTTGCACTTAAGATAATTAATTTTACATTACAAAGACTAGTACCACCTGTTTTCATATGAGATGTTGCTTGGATTTAAGTATAAAGCTGAAAGAATATTTTAGATATAGAATATAATTTAAACATGGAAATTGGTGTTTGAAATAATTTATTTTTTGGTTCTTATATATTATTAGGTTTAATGTCAGTGATCGATTTGACACAAGTTGTTTATTAAAAGCAACGGTAATCTGTCCTTAGTTCTCACAACACATTCTTTCCAAATATACCGTAATCAGCAAGGCATTAATTCGGAATTATATTGGTGGCAAGATGAGGTTTGTTGGTGATGGTTAGATTTGGACAATACAATGTCTTGTTGTGGTGTCCCATTCTCAGACCACAGAGAAGAGTTCTTCTACAAAAGTAGTCACAGTCGAAATCTAGGACTCGATGGGCATTCCTGCAATTTCCTCTTATCTCACATATATTACCTAACTCTCATAAAATACCTTTTATTTGTTGGGTACTTATTTATCTTTCATTATATTTTATATTACCATTTGTAGGTGATAAACTCATTAGAATTCACATGCAATGTAGATGAAAAGTTGTTTTAAAGGAAAATAAAAACTCAAAGTAGGTATTTAAAAATACTATAATTTTCAAAACTAGCTTTCACCCTCACTATTTAATGAATATGTTTGGAATTATTTCCTACTGGATAATTTCGCCAGTTTTAAACTGCAGTCTACTGCATATTTATCACAATAAAACCATGGGCTTTGAATAGTTGATATAATAGGCTCAAGTAATAAACCGTTGGAAATGATACTCAGAGATCACTGCAATGTCTCAGTAGCATTTGCCATTTTTCGCATGCGCCACCAGGATGTGACAATATTTCAACAAACTTTGCACCAAAGTAGCTTCTGCTAAAACATCTCATTTAAATTGATTTTAACTGACCTCACAAAGACGTTTTGTATATGTTCGTCTTGTAGTATGCGGTCAACAAGTCGATTCCAGCTACTCGGTGACAAGTCCGGTATAGCATATTCAGCCTGGAAATCAGTATTTGGAAGCTAATTCATCAATCTAGGAATTATTTACTAAAAGATAATTACCACCTTGGCGGAGTATTGCAATTTCCACTCGGGAGGTGTGGATTTGCTCGTCAATGACAAATCAGCGAAGTAATTTTCAAAATCAATAACTTCCTGGAAAATGCTAAATTGCTAGATTAAATGGTCATCTCATATTTCAAAACTAATTTAACGTAATTGGCTAATAAGAATTACTAAATTTAATGCCAAAAAAATATTCAAGTAGTAAAGTCCTATTGTAATCAATAGTTCTCATTAATCAATCTTACGAAACGGTTTGCAGGATCGATTTGATATATACGATAGGCTGGATTTAAGTGCGCAAACGTTGTCACACTAGGTGCAGAATATGAAACCTAAAAAGCAATTCTTGTTAATATCCGTGAAACCTTTCTACTCGAATTCCTGTGAACCAATCTTTACATATGTTTTAAACCGTGAATTCAGAAGAACTTCATGATATGGTGAGGTCAATTTTTGGATGCTTTAATAGTACCTTATTTCATTAAGAGGTTAGTAATTTATATAGTTATGATCGCTTATCATATTCTACTCACTCCAACTGGTTTTGAAGATGTATCGTGCATATTTGAGTAGTAAATAGTGAAGAAGTCAAGATGAACGTGACCGAAAAATTGGCCGACGATGGTTGATGAAAATCTATGAAATAATTCTAGTTTTAACTAAAACTTGTCATTTAAAAGCAGTTACAGCGAACAAACGAAATAATAGTAACATAAAAATCTATTTAAAAATGATCAAATGCACCGTTGAACAACACGGTAGTAGTTTCTTGCCCAGCCCTCCAGGCATTCGTCATCTCCAGGAGGAATATGAGCCAAAATTTGTACATATTCACCAGCCGATTCGGCCTGAATTTCGTAGTTATTAGGTTTCGTTTAATAAAATGAAAGAATTATGATTTTAAAAGAAGATTAAATTCGTAGATAAGATAAAAGAAAGCAATAAAGTGAGAAAGTAACAGAAGAACTATATTTTACAATTATAGCGAAAATATAAGTATTAAACCTTATAAAGTTCCTTGACTAGCCACGACATTGTACCGTCGGGATCAGACTGATTTAAGTATAAAAAACTGAAACTATAGCTGATTATCAAGGTTTTATTTATTCATATATAGAGAAAGGCTCTTTATAAAGTTCGTTTTTCTAAGATAAGGAACAAAACTAACAAATTTGTTGTTTCACAGAATCCTGTATTTAAGGAAATAAGACGCAGTCCTGCCATTACCCTGGTTGAATACGATCCTCGACTGTAAAAACGAAATTTCGCTTTTTTAATTTAACTAGTTATAATTATTTGAAATATCAGCTTTTGTAATGTGCAGCTCTTCTACTTTGACCAGAATTTTTCGTCTCCATTCCTTGCAGAAATGGAAATCTTAATAGAAGAGAAAACTCAAATTTAAACTAACAAGAGAATTGTCTCCGAAGTATTGGCCTCAAGCCAAGGCTGACTCATTTCGAGCAATTCCTGATATAGCCATGTAGGCCAGAAACGCTCATCCACAAAATGCGGGGCAAAACTGAAATAAAAATGAAGTCTATGTTGGCAATAATTTTTTAAATTTAGAAAGCTTAAGAAATTAGCTTGTATGATATAACTCAATTTTCTCAAGAAGGATGAAATTGTTTTAACCTATTGACAGGAACACCCTCGTGATTGCCCACTGCCCAGTAGGTGGGTGTCGTTGGGAAGAACCGACGAACGAGATCACTTATGTTGCGGAGGACAGTTTGGTGATCTTCGACTGTGTACACCCAGTCAGCGTGGTTAATAAAATCGCCCGAAAGAAGAATGTAGTCGATCTGACAAATACGCTTTCTAATTCACGGTCTCAAAGCGATTGCAATTCCTAAAGTTCAACTCCATACCCTTCAAATACCTCATGTGTGACGTTAATATGCTGTAACATGTTCTCTACAGTGTGGTAAGGTATATCACAATTTCCTACTGTTCCCCAGAAGCCAGCCGCTTGTTTTGGATCAGCTAAATATTATTATTTTATTTAAAAAGTGACAAAGATGTTATAAATAGTACTACTTATAAAAAATGAGGATATTCTGCTTCTAGATTAATTGAATTTATTTAATTACCTATGGACATATTAGCTTTAAAAGGAAATATATTTAAAAAAATAAGGAATATAGAAATAGATTAAATGCTATGTATAAAATTTAATAGGAAATATCTTTGCTAACCAACACTTTCATGGCAACAGACGGGAAGAGCACAGTCTGCTTCGGAATCAGGGCTGTACTGGAAGTCGAGATGAATGTCGGTGAGTTGTAGAACATGAAGTGGACGATTGAACACTACAGTTAACAACTATATTACTCCATAATAGGTTATGACATTAATTAGATTATTTTAAAAGATTGCTTTCAGTTTTAATAACATCATAAGAGATAACTCACTCGTTTCTTTTATCTTTTTCATCCTTCTTCGTTTGGGTTTAGGTGGAAGTACTACATTCCAGTTCGAAACACTACTAGCTTCAGCATCAGCGCACTCTTCAAGCAGTAAACCACAGATCATCGATGAACTGTACGACTCCAAATGTCGAAATACATAGAAGATTTCCTCCTAAATAAATAAAAATATACACATATATAATTGTTCTCGAAAACAAATTTTCAATTAAAAGATATGTTTAGAGAATATGAAAGAGCTGTTTATGGATAAAAGAAAAATTTGTAATTTCGCACTCGGAATTGCCTTGATAGTCCGTTACACACTGTCCAGCTTTGATTAGCAATGAATTTGCATATCAAGGATGCGAATTCAAGAAGTGCTGACTCTGATTTATTCCATTTGAGAACTAACCTAAATATCCAAGGTTTGCAAAGACTATTCGAAATATTAGATATGCTATTTATTTTTATGTACATATATATATATATATATATATTTCCATCACTATTTCTCACAAATGAAAGATAGTGATTTGGAATGTTTTTTTTTAAATCTTCAGATCCAGTGAAAAATAACATTTTAAGCCATCTAATAAAATTTTAGTTGTAGAATACTTCATTGCTTTCACAGCTGCTTTGCATGATACACACGTCGGCGACAGTTGAGCATCATCCTTGTGGTTCGCTATACAGAAAAAGTAGTAAATATATTATTTATATCAGATTTTAAAATTGAAAATAAATAAAATGAGATGAAAAATTTAAGGTAGGAATCTCACCTTTAAATTTTTTAAAAGAATACCCATCAATTCTAAAGACCAATATTAGGCAAAAAACACTAAACGTTCTATAAAACCCCATTCTTTTCTAATCTGTAAATTATAGAAAACTGTTAGCCTGCACGTAATGTCTCAAAATGAAATAAAATGCTAGAAATGAAATCATTTCTATCGTTGTCTTATTATAAGAGAACAATGAATAAAAGTATATTTTCGCATGTTCTAATCACATTTGACAACAGAAGGGATTTCCAGCATATAATAAGAAGGGTGAAAGGTCCTTAAATAGGTGATATCTAATGAGCCCTTCCCACTTCTACCGTAAATTGAACTATAAATACGTGGCATACTTTTAGGTAAGCACCTAAAACTAACAGAAACATGGATGTTCGGACAAAGAGACATTTAACACTTGGAAAATTGGAAATTACGCATGTCAACGCTGATGAAGTTATATGTATATATTTATTTCAGTTCTAAAGGCGAAATTAGGATATCAGATATTAGCCAAAGGCTCTAGTGGTTATAAGTGTAGCTCCGGGTGTCACTGCGATAACAACTATTACACTGACCATAGCAATACATGTAATCGCCATTATTCGAAAACCATGTCTAAGTCCTCGGAAAAATTAAATGGAAGTTCTTTTCTAAGAACATAAAATCCCTCCATCGTTTTTTAAGTGGATACTGGAAAACATTTAATTCAGCACGTTTCCCACTAGACAAATATCACATTTAGGTGTGAATTTATTCTTAGCTGTAGTGAAGCATTTACTTATCTAATTTCCTTAATGGTATTATTTTAAAAGAGGTAGTTGTTTTTAGATTTGGAAAAAAAACTATGAAACTACTAGATTCAACGAAAACAACAATATAGCAGCGGTGATAGGAAAGTGCTGGATGAGTACTGAAGTGTCTTCTTACTGATACGAAAATCACGTGTTTCAGGCGACAACTGACGAAATCGATGCATCCACACGATACAGAGAGTGTTGAGTTCGTAGAATCAAAAGTACTCAAACGAATGAACTTGTAATCGATACCGTACTACGCTGAGTAGTTATAATTAGCTTTGGAACGACGTTGGTAGATGGACAGTAATTGCTACTTTGATCGCTGAATAAAGTTGACTTCGGTAATTTGTTTGCTATGTGGCAAATGAACAAGTTCTCCCATGTCACCATGTCTCTGTCTCTCTTCTTTTAAAATCGTACCTATAGGCATAGCAATTATTTAGTTGAGTCATCAGTTTCCAGTTTCCTTCTAACATTCTTCACACCTTTTTCCTTTGTTCTTTTTACTTAACTAATTTAAGATATATATATATATAACATAAATATTGTAATATAGAAGTGTTCCTATTCTTTAAATGTAGCTGAATTCGAATAACATCAGTCTTTCAGAGGGTAATTTATTGAAGTTCTTTTATGATTAATGCTTGACAGCATGTTGTATAGATAACAATTAAAGCACATCGGCTAAAAAAAATTTCTGAGAAGCTATTAACTAAGAAAAAGCAATTAAGATCTTCCCATCTTCCAGTTTATCTTCTTTCGTTTACAGGACGTTTCATTGAAATGACCACAGCACGCGTCCACAAACTGTTCCTGAATTTTAATGAATATAATTTATACCAATAGTAGTATAATATTTAGTTCCATTGATTTATAATTAGTTTCTGAAACCATAGAAAATAGATCTTTTGTCACACTTTTTCATTACTTGTAACTAAGATTTATGAATTTACAGTTCGTCAACATGGCTTATCGCATTCGTTGTTGTCACCACACAGTCGCACCACGCTGCAAGTTGTTGTCAGAGTTGCAATCTCCGTCTGATTGGCCATTTGAGTTGCTTAGCTCATAACCAGCAACGGCAACTGTTCTCCTTTTGAACGTTATAGTCTTCTCTCTGATATCACTGCGCACAATCTTTTTCTGTGTAATAATTCGGACCCAATTGGTTGCCTTCGTCGCGCAGCGTTCATCCATCGTCGACATAACATTTGTGTTCTGTTCTTGCTTTATACTTATATATTTCCTTTATCAATTAATTCGCATAATTAAGTGTGACATTTTACAAGTCTTTTATATTAATAGTTTTACTTCATTTAGTCATGACATTCACTGAAGAGGATACAGAAAACCGTAAACTGAATGTCCCATCTTCAGAAGATTCACCACTTTCTGAAGGTCTTACACCAGATGAAGTTCTCAACACATTAGGTCACCTACTTTTCATCGATACAATTTTAGCATTAATTTCCTTAGTTTTATGCTAATTTTAAGTATACTATATATGTTTTGATAACCGTAAAATTGATGGAAACAGATTACAATATTTCCAATGTACTATGATTTATTTCATAGATGATGAGAGCGTGATAATTTAATATCACGTCATATTTGGGGAACGCTTTAAATTGCTTTCTCAAGAATGCTATGGAGTTGCTATTCCTCACTTTTCCAGTTTATGGTGGAAATTTGTCAGAAATATTATATTTTTGAACAACGCTGAGATCCTACCCATACATATCAAAACCGTGGTGGAAAGAATAACTATGAATTTAACTGTTATTTCGAGAAATATGGCTTTTTGAGAAACCATTTCAGGCTCCAAAAATGGCTTTTTGATTAGCTGTGTTGTGGTGACCGGTCTTACATGGACTGCTATGGCTATGAACGGATTGTGCGCTGCTTTCATCACCCAAAATTGCAAGAATTGTACCAAAATGGAATCAATCGTTGATGAGTTGGGACAATTTAAAAATTATTTTATTTTAAATTTAAAATATCTTAAAAGCAATAGTATACTAGAATAGTGAGATAATTGTAAGAATGAGACAAAATAAGCAATAAAGGCCATAATCTAAATGATTTCAGTTTAATTTGCGTGATGATAAGGCGTATCTTTCGGACGGAACGACAACAGTATTTATGATTGGTAATATGTTAGGCGGCACGGTGGTCTCACCGGCTGCGGATAAGTGGGTGATATACTTCTTTAATGTCAGTTACATTCGTCCTTACATATATTTTTAACAGGAAAATATATCGTTTGCAAGCGTAGAAAAATATAAACTTCGAATTTTTCAGATATGGTCGTCGTCCGATGTTGTTGTTTTGTTTGTTCGTAATGGCGATCAGTGGAATATTGGCCGCGTTTTCTCCATCGGTCTACTTTTTTGCGTTAATGCGATTCATTCAAGGAATATTTTATACCGTGAGCTTTAGATCTACTTTTCTAAAAGTAGGTTTCACTTAAAAATTTTAGGCTTATATCCTTTCCGTGTCATCTCAAATTGCTCAGGATTTAAGGGTGGAGCCCTGATCGGATGGGTTCTTGGATATGAATGTACTCCTTTGACAATGCGCTTTTCTACTTCAGGTTAGTATATTTTAAAATGTTCGTCTTTGATTTTCTCTTATTTGTCCATTACATAGTATTTAGCAAAGCAACCATGAAATTTTTCTCTAAATATTTGAAATAATTCCAAAGTTTCACCTTTCTAAGTATTCTTTGGAATGGCATGGGTTGCGGGATATTGTTTGGTCGCTCCACTAGCCTTCTTCTCTCCCAACTGGAGATGGCTAATTTTTCTTGTATCATTCCCTCATCTACTCATGGCAATATGGTGTTATATGTGAGTTGTTAAGAATATTTTGTTTTTAGAATTATAAATCTATGATGAAAGGTTCTCAATAGAAATTTTATAGAAGTATGCCGGAAAGTCTTCATTTTCTGGTTTCAAAAAGACGCTTCGATGAAGTGGAAGATTGGTTGGAAAAGGCAAGACGACGGAACGAAACTGTACCAGCGATCGACCCACTTATGGTGGTTTCTACGCAGAATAGAGATCAGAAGTGCGTTATGGGAGCGGATTCATTGAACCTCAAATAGCGATTACAGTGACTGCAGGCTTGTGAAATTTAAAATTATATTCATAAGTGATTCTTCTGCTAGTACTGTATATTTATGAGGTATTTAAAATATTAGAGTGTTTCATTTCAATCACATTTTAAAAGTGTCATTAAACTTTCAGGCCAAGTAATCTGTTTGTAGAACTTTGGAAGCATAAAAAATTCTTACTATACACAATTGTTTTGATATATTTATGGTAAGTCACTTTATCCAGAAAACTCGGTAAATATTTTAGAATTCCAGACTTTCTTTTTGTAATATTTTGGGTTGAAAAGTATACTTGAAACCTGATCCTTTGTTTTTGTTAGGATTTGTGACACATTCATCTATTTTGGACTGTCACTATACAGTACCCATTTGGCGGGGAACGTCTACATCAATTATCTGGTAATGGGCCTTGTGGAAATACCAGCTTATTTACTTTCGCCAATCGCAATGAATAAGTACGATGTAGATTGCTTTCTTATTTTACGCTATTCCTTTAAATATCACCTCAAATTATGCTTTTTAAAGGTTTGGTAGACGAATTGTGGTGGGTGGAACTCATATAATGGCTGCAGTGACGTTTTTCGGATTAATGTTTTCACCAGGTGAAGGAAATAATGATATACAGGGTGTGCCAAAAGTTCTTATATTGAAATGAAGTCGCATAATTTCATGATAAAAACAGCTTTCGGAACAAAAATTTATCCAGACATACATAAGATACTAAACAATAATTTAGTTCAATTGGTGTTCAAAGTTCCCTCCTTTTGCGATTACACAAGTTTGTAGACGCTTCTCGAAGTCACCCGCGATGGACCGCAGCTCCTCTTGGCTTATTTTGCTCCAAGGTTTAACTAAAGCCACCTTAAGAGAATCGAAATCGTTGTCGGATGTTCTACTCGACTTATTTTCCAAGATTGACCATATTGCGAAGTCAATCGGATTCAGATCAGGTGAGTTCGATGGGGAAAAGTTGGGAATCTGCTGCCGGCAGAGGCCAACAGTTGTTTTTGCTCCATGAGCTTGTGGTCAGTCCTGTTGAAATGTCCAATTCTGTGATCCGAAATGTTTTGAAGCCCAGGGAACTACCGCCTTCAATAGAATTTTGTTTTGGTAGTATTTAGCGTTAATTTCGACATTTTTCTGTAGTAATACCACCAGAGCCTTAGCTGAAGCGCTTATTTGTGCCGAAACCATGACAGATGATGGAAGTTTCTCATCAGTGAAGAGCCCGCTTGAGACACGACTCTACCAAACAATGTTTGGGAGTTTATAGGCTCGACGGATCTTATATGGCTAGAACCCCAATTCATGTTTGACAATTCTCCTCACTGATGTTGGACTGAAGTTGTGGTCAGAAGCCATCTTCCTCCTCGGTCTCTTGTTTTCTCGTAGGATGCTCTTCTTGACCTCTTTTCTAATGCAAGAAGTATTCACGCACCTGGGTCTTCCACTCCTTGGACGACCGTTTACTATACCAAGCTCCTTATATCGTTCCAGTCCGCTGAAGATCCATTTTCGTGACACAGAGCTTAGCAATCGCCACATTCTCCTCATTGCTAGTGCGAGTGGACTATGGTAGTGAGTAGGACTTTAGACATTCTATAACAGCTGATAAACGAGGGAATTGAATGTAATTTCAAACATGGTCCAAGGAGGCTTTAAGCAACACGCTTACATTAGCATAGCGAATTGCTACGTCATATATGCTAATTTAACTGCACTTACATTTCATACCAGAGCTTTTGACGCATGCTATATATACAATCAATGAAATAACATTCATTAAATTAAAATTTATTGTAAATAAATGGAGACGACTACTTGTTAAAAGCCTAAAGCATCTTCTTTCGTCATTAATAGACGATTTTTTGAGGTCTGGTTATTCATAGCCTCTTATACATGTTAGAAGTTTGCAATCGTGCTCTCCACTCTGGTTTGAACGGAGTTTATGATGAATCCTTGTAGGATTTAGATAGTTAAGTAGTTAATAAAGCCTAATGTAAGAAGGAAGAGTTTAAACGATTTTACCTCAACGATGTCCTTACATGGTGGTTTATAAAAAACACTTGATATTTCACAATATTCTAATACGAAAGCAAAACCATTTAAGGCTTTTATTTCAGATATTCGTTGGATGACAATTTCTTTATGGATGTTGGGGAAGTTTACGATTTCATGCTCGTTCATGGGAGTTTATGTCTATGCTAGCGAAATATTCCCTACCAATATTAGAAATTTATCAATTGGATTCTGTGAAATGATGTCGCGAATTGGAGGAATTTTAGCCCCATATGTTGCAGTGCTGGTTAGTTAGAACAGAATTTATGTGAATGGTAAGGAAGGGAAAGCGATGGAACGAATAGAGAGACAAAAGACTGATGTCTACATAACGACATTGGCTTCAGGCTCGTGTCTCGCCGTTCCTTCCCATGTTAGTGTTATCATTGATCTCTGCGATCGGTGGCCTCTTGACTTTTATCTTACCAGAAACGCTCAACAAACGACTTCCATCCACAATAAAAGAGTCATCCGAACGCTAAAATATACTTAATTTAAACAGGTTTAATTCTATAAAGAAGTTATATTTATACTAGGGCCAGTTTCTGAATAATTTAATATAATGACTAAGCTGTGATTACTTCTTTTCACTTCTTTTATTTTTGATTATTATGGTACTAATAATACTTACGTAATCTTTAATGTTATCAGAAATAGCTGCATAATAAATAATCCTAGACATTTATTGCATGCAGTTGTTTTTATAATATATTCTAAGTGCCAGGACTTCCTATTGAGCAGGCCAATTTGTTCTTGGCACTCTTCTATGTGTTTTGAGAAATACTGAACAAATAAATGAAGCAAAAATAATGGAGAGATAAAGAACGAATAGCCCAGTCAATCAACGCTTTCAGACGAACTGTGATACAATAGTAAGCAGTATTTTAAGTAGATAGTAAATGATAAGAAATCATTAATAAGAGTTTATGACGTTCTTCCAACTTTTGCCATAGCCTCGTGCACTTCGTCCTCAAATACTGCGAACACCTGTTTTATCCACTTCTGCAGGTGAATCGACTCTCCACTTGATCTGATTTATGAGCTGATCAATTTCATCAACCAGACTTTTCTAAATAATCAAGTTCCTTAATTTCTTCTTAAAATTCCCCCACTTCAATCTTAGTATATGTAGTTCATTAACTGAAAACCACCAATATTGACAAAGCTTCCTAATTATGATTTATATGCTTATATCGTTTTAATAGTACAAGATTTGCTATATAAAATGATATCCCTCTATCTGAGGTCTCCGATTTGATTTCCAAACAAATACGAATGATATTTACATTAGATCTCGCAATCTGCTGATGAAAACAACTAAAATAAACAGTTTGAAAACATCGTAATGGCTTTAGTCGTCTTCCTCAGCAACCGATAAATCCTGATTATTAACATTCGTTTTTATAGAAGCCCGTTCACTAAGCTTCCTATCAGCCATATGCTTCCTCTGCACTATTTCCACTTTAAAAGTGTAGTCCCTTTTATTTTAGGAGGATTTGTTTCCTAATTCCTCCCAGGAGGTTGTGTCATATTTCCTGCATTGTTCAAAACACTCGTTGTGTTCATTGATTGCCGATGTTCTCAGTGTTGTTATACACTATTATAAACCAGACAGATTTAACTGAGTGAAACACTCATCTACATCCGTCATTATTTTAAGCTACTTTATCTTCCACTATTTTTCTTTAAAAATTGTGGCTACTATAATTTTGCAACTTTAGAATGTCTATAGCCATAAATTCGCCTCACATTTAGAATTTCCAATTTATTAACGAAAAGTAGTTCTTTAGTACTCTCACTAATTATATGTTAAGCTCAAATAAGTATTGAATATAATGACCAGAAGAGAGTATACTTATAATACAATTGTGCTAAATTTATAATTAAATTAATGTCTCCAGATAATTATCAGTAACATTTATGATTAGTTGAATTAGAAAGTAAACTGTGTAAGATCGATTTTTGTTATCAGCACATAAATCTGTTGAAAACATGGGTCCTTGAAAATGAAATTAGATTTTAAAGGTAGATCTGTTACAAACAACAAAGTGACAGATGCCCACGTTAACTGAATAATTCCCTCTGTGCACGAGACACTGCCATTCAGAACAATATGATTGCAAACAAGCCGTGCCTCTCATCCGACCAGTCAGCAGAACTAAGTCAGAAGCCAGATGATGTTCTGGAAATAATAGGTTGGCTAAAATATACCTATGCTTGAATTTTAAACTACTCTTTTTATATGCATACATATCCATCGGGATAATGATGACTTATCGAACAGTTCCAACCATTGATTAATTAGAAAACATGGTTGAGATGAACATGAAGATTTTGGCACCTCATACAATTCTAGTTTCTATTAGGACTTTTATGGACCTAAATATGCAAAAATTCAAGCTCTGAGGGAAAATTCCTCATCATTCACATACCTTAGAGGTTATATGCACAGATGTCGGATTGAATTGATATTGCTCTTCGACAATTATGTAGACCCGTCAGTCATAAAGTGAAGAATATCTCAAAACTTACTAAGTTTATGCTTTCTAACTGCACTTTATTTTTATTGATAATATGATTAAATATTAATAAAAATATAACTGCACACAGGTTCCGCTCACCCGCGAATTTTGATGGCGATTGTGTCGTGTAGCTTCGTATGGGCATTTGGAGCTATGGCTATCATGTCCAGTGCTTTCATCACCATTGACTGTGGTGACTGTAATGGAACTCTAATAACCATTGTCAGTGAGGTGAGTTATTAAAAAATCCTTCGACTTTCTTCGAGATTCTAAAAACTATTATTGAGAGGATCATAAAATAAATTAAAGATGGATATAACATAAATTTCAAAAGTATTCCTCGCGAAACTTGTTGTTCTAGTAATTTTAACGAGATCGCATTACTTATGTGTAAATATTATATTTTCTAACTTTTAGTTCGATTTAAGAGGTGGAAAAGCTTATTTGGCTGATTGGAGCACATCATTTTTTATGGTGGGCAATATGATTGGAGGGTCAACTTTAACACACGCTGGAGATAGGTTTGAATTTAACGAAAATGCATAAATAATAGAAAGATCAGGAGCAAGTGTGGCAGGGGAACATTTAATTTAATATACCAGTATAGTTTAGGTTTGGACGACGTCCTATCCTTCTGATATGTCTTGTATCTCTAGCGATCACAGCTTGTCTGGCGTCTCTATCAACCTCTATATATCTTTTTGCTGCATGCAGACTACTGCAGGGAGCTTGCTATACTGTAAATATTCTATCCAAGATTTACTTTATGCATTAATTAATTGCTGTTGCGTAACTATTTTATCTTCGACTTGATGTTCTTTTAAAGACTCCTTAAAAATAGAAACTATAGTTGACTGCCTTATTAATGGTATGCTTATGATTCACTATAGAAATGACTCATTTATGTTCTTTAGTTTTATGTGAACACAAGAAATATGTAAAGATATTTGTATTTATTATCTTAGGGAGACATTTACAGGGCGTTAATCTGGTTGCATGGGTTGCGGCCTACGAACACTCGCCAACAACATTTCGATCATTCACTACCTTCTTTTTCGGTCTTTCCTGGGTACTAGGATACTGTATTGTTGCGCCACTAGCATATTTTTCGCCAAATTGGCGCATAATGTTATCAATTGTTGCAGGACCCACGCTACTCTTTGCATTTTTGTGCTATGGGTGGGAATTTAAAATATTTTTTAAAACTTCACTGTACTTTTATTATTTCATGATTGAAAAATATTGCTAGTAAAAAGAAGCTTTACAGAAGAACTTATGTTGCTATTCTAGATTCGTCCCTGAGACTCTGCATTATCTAGTTTCAAAGAGAAGTGCCAAAAATATTCATAAATGGTTGAGTAAAATGGGAAGTAAGTCCGTAGCTGTGGACATAATTGCACTGATGACCACAAACCGAAGAAATAGAACTTTATCGAATCAGAGGTAAAATATTAAGCATTTATGTTAGTAATTAAACTAAGAGTCTATGAAGGAAGTGGTTTCACTACAAAATATCATTCATTTGCAGTTCATTTCTTCAAGAAATATTGGCTAACAAGATTTTCATAATCTACTGCCTTATTCAGTTGTATCTTTGGTACGATCTTTTTTTAAATTAATATACTCGTTCAATAATATGTTTAAGTTATTCTTAAGGAATTTAAGTGATTTAGGACTTGTGATAATTTTATCTACTTCGGGTTATCGCTCTACAGTACCCAGTTGGCCGGAAATCTTTACGTCAACTACATATGTATGGGTCTTGTCGAACTACCTGCCTATATTATCGTACCAATAATTTTAGAGAAGTAAATTAATTAATATATACCAAATAATAATATTAAGTCTTTGTGCTTATGAAAAGTTAATTTTATTCTAGATTTGGTCGCAAATTAGTTGTCTCCGGCGCTCATATACTAGCCGGGGCTTGTTTCTTTCTTCCACTTTTCCTACCAGGTAACTATTATTTTCTATATCTCTTTTCTTTCCCTTCTAAATTGTTATACTTCAGAACATGAATTTATAATGCTCATCTGCTGGCTGCTAGGTAAATTCTCCATCAGTTGCTCATTTATGTCTCTCTTCGTTTATGCTACTGAAATCTTTCCGACGAACATCCGCAATGTGCTGATAGGAATGTGTTCTGTACTCGCTAGGATTGGAGGAATCGCCGCACCTTACATTCGATATTTTGTCAGTGTCTTTTATCATTGTTTACAAAATTCGGACTTGTTTAGTTTTATTCAATGTATTCATATATATTTCAGGGATCTATCTCTCCAGTGATGCCTATTATTGTTCTTGGCAGTATGTCTACTATAGCTGGAATTTTGACTGTTTTTCTACCTGAAACACACCGAAAACCTTTACCTGTTAGTATTGAGCAAATGCCTAAGAATTAGTCACTCAGTTAATTAAATGATAAAATAATAACAATGTTTAAAAAGCAACCAATTATAATAATTATTTAATTACAATATTGATCTGAAATACCCCAACTTATTTCTTTATTATATTACATCATAGTTGTATTTTAAAGTTGCAATACGATCTATAAACAGATAGATCAAATTTAATTGAAAGTATGCGTAGATTATATTTATTACAGTAGTATAAAACTGGATTCGTAAGTTTACACTCCATATGTTACTCTCCGTTTCAAACATGTATTACAGTCCTTGTTTACGGGTAAATAATAAGAGTTATATTGTCTCTTCTTCAATTTTGTTAATGAATATTCAAAAGAGCATGCGTTAGATACAAAGTTTTCAAAAACCTATGAGCATACGAAAATGAATATTGAGTTTTAGATGATTAATATGAAAATAATACAATTTTCACAAGATATTCCACGTGAAACTCATTCAGATGTCCCTAGCCTCATTTTCTAAAGGAGTTTGTTCAAAGATCGGTGAGAAAGGGAGATATAATGACGATTAAAATGAAGACGAAGAAGAAATCAAACGCAGCAAATGCCACCAGTAAGTTCTAGACATAAAGACAGCGATATATTGGATGATAAGACAAATAGAGATTCCTATACAGGCACAGAATTATTTAAATCTAAATTCTAAATCTCTTCCCCTACTGTATGCACGAGTTGTTCTAGTGACTGCAGCAGAAGATGACGGTACCCAGGTTGAGCGAGGTACAAAAAGAGTACGACGAACACATACGAAAAAAATCACGATCGACTCATCCGCTTTCCGCGAGGCATTCAAAGAGTTTTGCATGAACACCAACAAGGTCTATCAACATTGGATCTGGAGAAAAATTACGGCATTTAGTTTTCACACCTATAGCATCTGAATTTTTTGCCAACAAATATGTGGAAGTGTTACATCAAATGGCCAGTAATATTATTGAATATGTTATGAGTAATTTGTTTCATTATCTGATTTGGTATAAAAATAAGCGTAGCTTTCAGATTGGTGTTAAAGGACTAATGCAGGAATTCGCTTCGATACGTGCTGAGACGCAGCCCATAGGAAACAAACCCAAAACTACATTTGACACGAATATCGACAAGAACAGATACAAAGGTTAGTGAATGACAACATCGCTTAATATTTGGATTAGAGAAACTGAATTTACTAAATGGAAACTCTGTTAACATATGGGATAAATAAATGAGAAACATGTCATTGCGGAAAAATATGATCTGATAAACTAAAAGGATGGAGCTAAAATGCAAGGAAAATAGAAATTAGCACTAATTTTTAAATATTTATTTATAATGGAGTTCGATCCATAAATCTAAGAGAAATTGTACTTTAATATTATTTATAAAAGCGTTTTCCTCAAGTTTTCCCTAGATGTATTCTGCTTGGATGCAACCCGTGTTGTTCTAAATTGGCCCGCTGGAGGAAACGACTATATTCATGCCAATTGGGTAACTGGAACAATCACACCTAAGAAGTTCATCTGCACGCAAGTAGGTAACGAGAATAAAGAAGATACTATTAAAGAAACCTTAAGGAAGGAACTTATGGAAACTCCAGGGTCCGACAGAGAAGACAGTGGAAGATCTATGGCGTATGGTTTGGCAAGAAAAGTGCAGAAGCATTGTGATGCTTTGTAATGTGACGGAGTGTGGAAAAAAGAAGTGCGAACAGTACTGGCCTGTTGCTGGTCAGCCTCCGGTGAGTGGAAGAAGCAACAAATAATTAGCTGAAAGAAATATAATCTGTAAAAAAACAGATCGAATGATCTAATGTATATTTGATTTTATGCTAAAAAAATTATTATAATCCACATAAGAAAACAATGAGAGTAAGGCCCTAGATATAAGATTTTAGATGACATTCCCTTGCAAGCTGACTGTTAGCTTTCTAAAATCGGAAGAACTCGAAAAAAACATATTTCTAACAAAACTTGAGGTCTCAGATGAAGATGGAGTCAGCAGGATATTGTTATCTCATTATCCTTATTTTTTTTATTTAAAAATTATTGTATTATAACTAAATTATCTTCAACACTAGGCGAAACTGATGGTAGAACATGTGCAGTGGAAAAACTGGCCAGATCGTGGTGTTCCGGAAATAAATCTATCTGCATTTCGTCTTTTGGTTCGTGTCAAAAACCTTACCCCCATCGTAGTCCATTGTTCGGCAGGGATCGGTCGAACTGGTACTGTTGTTGGAATGGATATTCTTTATTCAAAACTGGATAAAGGTGAAAATGTAAGTTTTTATGAGTCCAGGCGAAAGGTATATAATCCTAATATGATTAAAAAAAGCATAAATAATGAATTAAGGTGACATTTGCTACGGTAGTTCGTGGACTCCGAGACGACCGTCACGGTTCTGTGCAAACGGATGTACAATACGTGTATATGCATCGTGTCCTGCTAGCCGTAGCCGAAAATAAGAAAGTCAGTTGAATGGAATGGCTGAGGAATCGATTGGCAAGAAATTTCTCGTCTACGATTGGATACGTCGCTATATGATTCGATACATGACTTCACATTTGAAGACATGTATGTGTATACATATTTTTCGGCAAAATAAGACGCTTTCTAATTATCTGTTTGGGGGTCTGCCATTGGCATCACGGACATAACTCAAATTTCACAATCTTATTTATATTCTGCTTATAGGTGGTTACTTCAGCAGAAATCGAAAATTTTATCTCGGACTATGATAAAATGTGCAAAGCGAAAGGGCTTTGATAGAATAATTCTATTATCAGAATACATCTCATATGATATTAAATTTTCAATATTATAATTTTAGACTAGTACAACTCCATACTATATATAGTTACATTTTTTAATTGCCAAAAATAAACAATTATACTTTTTATAACATAATTACATAATCTGGGAAAAAAACTATAACAGACAAAGAAATATGTATTCATTAAAATTCAAGTACGCTTCGTTTTATCTATAATGCTCTATTGTGAAATTAACAGGCGCCAATATTTAAAACAATTCAAAAGTAGTTTAAAACACTTATGTAATTCATCGTTTTTCCCTTAAATTTTTATTTGTAATGTAGTATTTGACTAACACTTTCACTTTCATTTTGCTCCGTTTATTTCATGGATGACAAACACTAAATAACTAAATAAAGTTTAATTTAATTGATTTTATCGCATCAAAATTTTTACAATCTTTTTGAAACTGATTTTATTCTCGGCTAATATATGTGAAATCACTTATCTATATCTTATTTGCTTTCTTTTTATATTTTAAACCGATTTGTTGAAGATGAATATCAAAAATGGACGGATGGTAGAAAATTGTATGAATATTGGTAACATATCCTCCGGAGAGATTCGTCCCTTCCCTCCTTTAAAACCAGCTCGCGGGACCCCACGAACCGTACCTATCAAAATAGAGCCACTGAAAGAACAAGTGAACTTGCCTAAAGCCAATGTTTGTGGTGATTCTGTTGTTTCCCCAGGTTTGTTACTACATCTACTCACCATGCACTTTTGCGTAATAAACAGAAAATGAAAGCGAGATAATTATTGTTTCCTTACTGTCATTTATTCGGTTATTTTTAATGTATGTAAAGAAGTAGTACTCTTATTTTCAACAGTATTGATGCAACTTATTTCAGTGTGCTCGAAGTCACAATTTCGCGCAACTGAGAAGTACTTTAAGATGAAAGAATATTTCAGAAGGAGTATATCAATTATAAGGTAAAATTCAGTAGAGTTTATTATTTAGAAGCATTATTACTACATAATCAATTTATAGGCGCACTGGTGAATTTTCTGGTAATGAAGGTGCTAATATTTTAGATGAATATCTTAGATCTCATAGTGACCAGTTTTCAAATCAGGTTATCAATCGAGAAAATGCTATAAAGGTAATATTTTGATTTCTATATATACTATTATTTCACCAAGGATTATGTAGTATGACACCAGTCCTTAGAAATAGCTCTTGTTTAGGTACTAGATATGTGGATGCAACAGAATGTAATTAGGCCCTTACAATCTTTGCCAACAGATTCTCCACAGTTTTATATGGATAGTAAAAAGGTGTTCTATATTATGAACAGGGATGAAGACCATAAGTGTGTTCTTACTATTATCCTGGTAATTATATTCTGAATTAATAGTATTGGTTTATTTCAAATGCCTTTAGAATGTGCCTGTTTTCATCTCCGTGTAATCCACCTACAAAAGATCAACATAAAGAGAAAAAGACACTGAGAAGCAATTCATTCACCCGGTTTTTCTCTCCGTCTAGGTGTGAGTTTTTTTTTAGTGATCCGAACATAATATCTATGATTATTGTAGAGGTTATTTATAATAATTTTAAAGTGTTGGTAAGATTTCTGTAATGTTGGTTTTGAAATATAGTTTTTAGTGAAGCGGTCAGATAGCGCTAAAGGTGGTGAAAAAACATCAATTACGCGCTTGGATTCTAATGCTTCCAATCATTTTCGTTCTCGATCATCAACATTTGGTATTTTCAGTTTTGGAGGTCCAGATAGTGAAGCACTGAAAGGTATGTATGTTTTCACAGAATAATATGGTTTTATGAATTATGAAGTAGTTTTCTAGTACGGTAAAATCAAATAATTCAGTCATTGCGAGCAACTTATTCTTTCCTATATCACTTGCAATTGATGAAATAATTATTTGTTTTTAACTATATATAGTGCAGATGATGCATTACTTTACGAAGCTGCTCTATTCCGTCTACTAACTATAGTGGAAGTCCCAGTACTGGACGAGTTAACTATACCACTTGGGAAAGGAGAAGTTAGTTTATCTGCTTATAACTTGATTATTCTTTCAAATTTTTTATACTATGTGTTGAAGGGTCAATTTTTGCTTTTAAGAAAAGCGTTTCTTTTCTATCCACTATTCTGGCTAAGATGGGTATTGGAGATTCAGAAGTCCATCTCTGGAAAGACGATGAAATGGATGATTTATTACAGTCAAGCCTATTTTTACGGTATATCTATAGTTTTGTTTATGTACTATAGTGATTTCATATACCGTATTTTCTCACTTTGATCTAATGAATGGCAAGTATTACATTAATTCTAGTCCAGTGTTGCCGTGGTTTCAACTAGCTCGCGTATGTGCTCCTTCCCTCTACTTTAAACATGCCGAACAGAAACAGACTGATGCGATGCAAGCTCATTTATGGGCTAAACAGTCATTACAAGCTGTAAGATTGAGTTTTTGTGCTATATAATACCTTATAGATAATATATGTCTATATATGTAGCGTTTAGGTGGTGGATCGTTACTCGTCTTTAACGAGAAATGGTGAATCTCCTCTGATTCCTAACGAATTTGTTCCCATTCTTGATGCAATTTCACAACAACTCTTAGGAAACGAGGAAAAACAAGAAAAAGTTCAGTTAGCTCTAAAGTGAGTGTTACTTTAAATCAACTATTAGGTGCAATACCTAGTTTTTTTTTTGAAAACAGCAATGGTAGAGTGAGTGTAGTCTTCTTGGAGGTACCTCTGGCTAATGATTCCTGAAGCACTACGTGTTCACTTAGGAAATGTGTTACATTTTCTGGAATGGACAATAGGAACCGAGCAATTTATTTCGCTAAGGAGTCCGTATTTTTTGGGGAAGAGGGTAAAATTGTTAATATTTATTTCATAACATTAGTATTTCGTAGTATTTAAGTAAAATACAATTTCCATTATTCATTCTGCTGTTATATATGTCGAAGTACGTCTTCAATCCTTATTGTTAAATATTTTTTTATTTAGGGTTCTGGAGGCATTGAAAATTTTGAATTAGTGTTGAATAAACTACGTATTTTTATTGTTCCTCAAACAATTACAAAAGTAAACCAAAATAGTTTGATTGAGGTATATTTGTAATTTATAAATAGAATTGGCATTTCTTCTCTCGTTTTTTTACCTTGGTTTATTGTGGCATTAATTTTCAAGTATATTTTAGATTTTGATCTCACTTCGCAAAAGTGGAAAGTTGGGTGAGATGCCTTCTGAGCTCCAAAGTGACATGAATTCGAAGAGGTTTCTTCTAAATTAAATTGATATTAAATGATTATTTGAATTTTTGTATATTAATATTTATTAATTTAATGTTTTAGGACTGCTGATCAAGAAAACGTTGTACCTCTCCGGTTTTGTTTAGATGCGGTGGATGGGTTTGATACAGATACCGAATTGTCTCATGTTCTGACAGCTATCATAGACGACCCACAATTGTCGTATCAGGATAAAATGATTAAGTGCCAGCAGTTTCGCCAGCATCATCCTAAGGTGTATAAAAAACACTTTTCCCATCTAAGATGGTAGTTGGAAAAAGTAAGAAGTTTTAATTGCTTAATTTTTGCAATAGGATAATCAAATATTGATAAAGGCTATAAATATCAACAATGACATTATTTTCTATATTTTCATGTCATTTATAGATTATATATGTCTATAATGAAATGTATACCTTTTTATAGTCCACTTTTTTATGTTCGGCTAATTTTCTTCTGTCTTTGTTTACAATGTTAACCATAGATCTCGAGACTTACTACGCAGTAGACGGAATAACTTTCATTATAGCTTGATGCTTCTTGCTTTTAACATGTATAGAGCTATAATTTCTCACATCTGTAATCCTT
Organism: Heterorhabditis bacteriophora; assembly: GCA_964036235.1. Lineage (NCBI taxonomy): Eukaryota > Metazoa > Nematoda > Chromadorea > Rhabditida > Heterorhabditidae > Heterorhabditis > Heterorhabditis bacteriophora. The sequence goes on along the minus strand of OZ038428.1, from coordinate 10,968,152 downwards.
CCAAGTTGTACAGATGAAATAATAAATGTTTTCGTATAAAAATCTGGTAAAAATATATTACAAAAGGGTTAAAATATGGTAGGGTTGATTCTTTCATTTTTTCAACTCCAACCCTTAGAAAATATCGAGAGCAATTCCATTATCGTTTATTATATCGTTTTCATTTACTCTCTTATCCTTTTGCGAATCGCTATTTTCCGGTCACTCCGATTTCCATTGCGGATTAAGGGTGTTATTCGGCTATTTCCGCGCATTTATCTCAATTCGTTTGGACATTGCGATAATAATTTTCTATTCAACATAATATAGTATGCTAGATCTCATATATCGTACAAAACGGTTTCATTTTCATTTTCTTAAGTAACTTTTGTGCTTTTAATGGTAATTTATTGTTGATTTCTTCAGCACAAGGTCTGTTCTGTGCAATTTTGAGTGATTTTGCATATAGTGTCTATATTAGCTACAACTCACAATGTGCATTGTCAAATAGTTTAACTATATAACAATTATAAGACTGGCTATTTCTCTGAGATGACTTTAGACTATAAAAAGAGACAAGGACCGGTTGCTGATGTCGAAAGTAGACAGGCTCAGCGTTTACTCATTGAAAAACCAGGCGCAGTAATTAGCATACAAAGCAAGTGCGTGAGGACGATATTATCCAATAAGGTAGTCAAGTTACTGGCAGCTCTTGTCCACATCGTTCTCGTTTCGCTCTTTCGATTTCATGGTATTTTACTGTTCTTTGTTCTGATCTTTGTTTTTCAAATCGCTTCTCTCCTATTATAGCTAATTAGTTTACTATTTTTGTATTCAGGTTACCAAGAACTAATACTGGACATTTGCAAAATTATGTACATATGAATAAACATCTTTACTGTAATTGAATAACTTAATGTTCACGATGAATTTGTATACAGTAATTTTGGTTTTATTCTTTTCTCTAAGCATAATGGAGGCATGGGACAGCAATGGGGTAAGTTTTTCTTGTAAGTTAATACTATATTAGTTTTGTACGTCAAGTTATTTATTCAAGAATGGTTTTAAAAACCAGGTAACTAATGAACAATGTTGTAAATAACTTATTTACTTCAGCTCAACATCTGGAAAATTTCCTATCCCAGTGAATAAATAGTATTTCTAAAAAATACAACTTTTATATATAAATAATCATGATAATCATGCAGGTTGATGTCACCCTGTTGTGTAGTGAATACATACGATGCAGAACTAGTCTGATGAAGCAACAATGGCGATGTGGAGAAGGAGCCAGGAAGTTAATAGGAAGGACCTGTCGATTGGAAACTCATTTCAAGTACGCTGAAAAGATAGGATTTAGTTGAAGAAAGAGTATTATGAAGTATTTTTGTTAAAGCGTCTTCAAACGTATTTCGCAGCGATATGAAACTGATTTCACTCAGTGTATAACAAGGGAAGTGGCCACAAACTTCCGGACTGTTAATAAGAACAGCATCGTAAGTCTTTTATATTTTATAGTTTTATTGAGACTTATGCACGCAGTTTTATTAGTTGTTTTAGCCTGCAAATTGCTCTTCCGTTATTCCAAAGAAAAACGAGGAAATTGACTGCTTGATATCATTAAACGCATCAATTAAGCGATGTGAAACTCTTCGCGAATGTTGTCCTGTTATAGACAAGTAAATGTTTACATAATTATCTCAACTATCCCCATATTTTTACTGAATTTGCTTTATATTGATTCATAATTTTTCGTGATTTCTTCATTTGGATAACTAAGATATCTCTTAAAAAGTGTTTTAAGATGCCAGTCTACTGATACTCCACTTTTATTAATGTTGAAAGAGAAAAGAGCAGACGTGATAAAAGGCACTCTTCAATGTCGTTCTAACATGAGTGCCGTACTTAAAGCACAAGTGACTGCGTGGGTTCTATTGTCAAACTGATTTTAATCTTTATTAGCTGTTAAAATATAGATTATACTTTATCAATCTTCTGTTACAATGAAAAGATATAAGGACATACCTATTACTTAATTAATATAATGCTAGGTAAGTACCTTATCAAGATGACGTAACAGAGACTATTAATTCTTGTTGTAGTGATGATGCTGCAATGGCAACTGCTATTTTGCGTTCAAGCGATGATGTGGTAAAAATGGTAGCGTTATTTGACGAGGTCAGCAAAGACATTCGTATGGTACGTGAGTGATTTCTTTTATCTTATCACGAATATACAGTATTCATAATAGTCAAATAAAGAAGAATATTTTTATAAAATAAATATTCTTAAAAGGCTATAAAATAGTGGGTAATTACAGATAAACAAGGATGTTAAACCTGTCTCCAATATATTGATCAAAAACAATTTTACCCAAGACTACCACAATCAGAGCGAGAATTTGACAAATATCTCAAAACATACAATACAAATCCAAAATCTTGAGCAGAAGGGAAAAAATCTTATTAATCCATCATTTCAACCAATCCTATTAGGAAATGCACATGTCAATCAAACTTTATTGAAAAATGAGTTGAACCCAGAACACAGATCTGAAAGGAAGAAGATTCAAATAAATGATAGGTTAAGTACTACTGGAGCTCAAAACTTATCAGAAACGATAACTGCTAACCCATTGCATATATTCAAACCACAATCATATAGAAAATATGGTATAAATAATTTTATCGATAACGATTCTACAAGCAGAAAACTAGAGGTGAATGTCCTTCATTTCTTCTCACTTAAATTCTTCCACCTTCCTAGATACTCGCTCTTGCAATTTTCGTCAATTTTTAGAGGATTAAATTATTTATGCATGAAGGAGAAAACAGAGGACACTCCGGTATTTATGGAGTGCATGAACGACCATATCCATCCAAAGCAGTAGACAATGAAACCAACAGTAAGTGATTAAATATGTCATTTAGCATTCAGAGATATTAACAAACAATTGTGAATTTAAATTAAAATGATGTGAAATTGAAGTAGTGTTACAGTTGTCGACCATTCGCATCGCATAGTCTTTAAAGAGCGTCGAGGACGTTTTCGTTCACGCATAGAACAAAAAAAACAATGGCTACCAGTGAATGGATCAGCTGATGTTCATACTTTTCTACAGCACAATAATAATAAGTCATATGAAAATATGCAGTCTTCTCAGCTACCAAGAGCTGTCCAGTTACTTTCACAACTTTCAAATAGTTCATCAACATTCTCTCGGAATTTTCCTACCTTACCTCAAACTTTTAATCAATCCAAATCCACGGATTCCTTACCAGATGCAGGTCGAAGACTCCCTGGTATGGCTAAAATTATTATATATATATAATTTATTCCATATCTGTTCTGTTTTATATAAACATTAACTATCAAATAATAGTATTTATAAAAACATGTAAATTAAACTCATTTTTTATAGAATTGCTGGAAACTGAACGAAAGCAAGCGATTAAACTAGTTGAAGGAGGATCTTCTGATACTCTTCCTACTATGGATATAACATCACAAAAATCATTAGTCGCGATGTCTAGCCAAGCTATTTTTACTACGCCAACTTCGTTATTATTTCCATCAACTCAAATGAGACGAAGTTTTCCATCCCCATTATCCATCGTGACGACTCCATTGAGAAAAGTATCATCAATACGTAAACCTTGGTCGAACAAGATCCTTTCAGTATCTCGAAAGAACAGCAACAAAAATCAACTTTATAGAAGTAGAAAGGTAGGCTATATACAGCGGAGAGACCAAAAACAATGACGGAGTTTTTATTTCATGATTGTTATTAATTTTCTAAGTTTTCTATATTTGAAATGTATTTGTTATAGGAATTATTTTAAATCGATATCTCATTATTCTACTGTTTTTTATTTTCTTATAGGCGAACAGAATTTTCACCGGATTATTTCCAATTAAAAAGTATGGTGTGATGAAACCTTGGAAAGCTTCATTCACCAAAAATACGGGGATATCTGACTCACTTTATAACAACGAAATGCATTTCCTCAGTAACACTGATAAGCTGACGGATATTGCCATACCCTATCGAAACCGAGCCACGTCTTTTCGTACGCCTGTAGATAAATCAAGCGAGATCCCTAAATTGCTTCTTGTCAAGCAAAACGTTAGCAGAACAGTGGCTAGTTACCAACCTCCAATAAAGATATTGCCAAAACCACGAAAATTTCGGCCAATGTCACCAGAAGCTATCTATGAAGACATAATCACACAGAAACAATTAGTCTTATCTACTAAGAATGCAGAATACTATCAGGAAAGAAACGAAGACTTCGAAGATTTTGATTCGGGATTTGACAAAGTTGAAGATAGTTTGGTGACATTTGGGGAGAATGCATTGCCCCTACCAAAGAAAAAATCTATAAAGCCAATGAAGCATCATATAAAAAGTGGAGGTAGATTTAACTTATTCACTTGTGCTAATTATTCTTTTCTTTTATTACCTATTTATATATTACAACTTCTTAGCTTTGAGAGAAGAAGTGTTAATCACTTCCATATACTATCAAGAATTATGCATAAATGAAGTCATCTACGATCTTCTAATTAGGATAAATTATTTGAAAAAATGTTATTTTAGATTAAGAATTATACAAAAAAGTGCCATGTATGCGTTAGCTCTTCATTGTGAGAACTTCTTTTATACTCAACAAGCCTATAAAACAGGGCTTAGTCTTGCTTCTATACAAGCTAAAAACAAAGAGAACTGCATTAGCATTTAGAAAGGGCATCTTTTCAAGAGATTAAACATTTTAGAATAAATCATAAAGTTTGAGATTAAGAATTATAAAGTTAATTTAAGAAAACAACCATGCACAATTTTTAAAAATAGTGTCGAATGCATCTTATAATACACTCAGAAAACTATATTATGTCTAGGAACGGGATCAGACTTTGATAGTAAAGAAATGGAAGCTGTGATAAATAATAGCGGTACATGGACTATGGAACCAGTAGAATCAGGAGCATCAGATGTGATACATGTTACTGAAAGGAGTAAATATTTTTCCTCCAAGTATGTGAATACATAAATATCCTGCATTGTAAGCAGATAACATTTTCAAATACAAGTGACTATAGAACAAAATTTATTTTTACAGGAACTTATCTTTGCCAATCTCATCAACAACAGATGACCCTCTGCAAGGATTCACTGAAGAAGGAAAACTTTCATTCTCATCAATAGATTCAGATGGTCTACAGAACGGAAGTGACAAAGGAAAAGATGAATATATAGATATCAGTGCTGACAACCATAGACCCGAAATATTTTACAATAAGGTTAATAATAATAGTAATATCAATGCTATGGTAATTACTGCTAGGTATTAGTTTCTCTAAATTGAGTCACAGGATTTAAAATTCTAAAGTCATATTTTAAATCATATTACTATGTTCCAGATTGCGCTAGAATCTGATATACCACCCCAGCCGGAATATACATTAAGTGCTGATACCAGAAATATAAAAGTACGTAACTTTCAAAAATCTTTATTATGAAAGAAGTAATAATGTTTTCATGTTGTAGGCATTCCCCTCTGATGAAAAAGTAGTTGCGGCCACTCGTTACCACAATCTTCCTAACCGTACGCTCACTCAGCATACTGTCGTGCCTCGTGTTTCTGACATCGTTAATTCTTCCTCTTATCCATCCTATGATGACTCTTTTTCTGTGGAGCTTATTCCACTTCCCAAATCGTTTTCTTCCTCTAGTAGTGAAATCTACTCCATTGATGATGACAGTAAAACAGAGCGTTTACCTAATCCAGCCAGTGTTACATATTGGGGACAGCAGGTAATATTCTCAAGTATATTCATTAATAAAAGTTTCACAAACTATGTTTTAGCATTTAATATGCTTTGGAAATAGAATCCACATATGTTTAATATTTTATATAAAGTATTTAGCTCACTCCATCTCCATCTTTGACCACTGCTTCCCCCTTTAGTGATTATCTATGGCCTTTACCAATTGCTCAGAATAGAGCTAGACAATTCGGAGCAAAGATATTTACTAGGTGCTTTTTCATACTTTACTTGTAGTTTTATTTTTATACTAAAGTACCCCTATAGATTGATTAAAACTAGGTTAAACGCATATTTGCAGGCAGTTATCACGTCATATTGATGACGCTTTCGGCAGTCATTCTTCCAAAGACAATACCAACATGCTCTCAGATAAATATAAGACAATTAGTGTATTAGGAAATTCCCAAAAAGTAGGTCTGTGATCATGCTTTGTTCCCATATACTTATGCAATGTTTCAGTTCAACTTAACGAGCTGTGAATTATACACGTCGTGTCTCTATAACCTTGAACAACAAGAGAAAATTTGCAACGACACAAAAAGAGAGGGAAGACTAATGCCAGGACTACCACGACGCAGAGTGGGACTATGTAACAGACAACTCGTCCCACACTATCTGGTAAAAGCACGTCTATTTTGTTTGTTTATGAATTTGTGTAACATCGTTAGAATGTATGCGTAAAAGATGAGAATATTGTAATCGTAAAGAAATTGGCTAAATAACTAGTGGCGCTTTAGGAACTCGACGCGGGGTTTCGACAACTAGAAGCCGACTTTAGAGTATGTGTGCAGGAAACTATGAACACAAAAACATTCCAAAATTTGGTGGTAAGTAGAAATATCATTATTTACTTGTTTAATTCCATATTTATAGATAAGCAATAGGACAGATGTCGTAAATCAACTATCTCTCCGTCTTCATATTCTTCCATTCCTTTAATTCATACTATTATTTAATACTTAAGCATGTTTATTTGCAGATGTCATCATCATGCTTCCAACCATCATCTAGTTTGCCCCCACTTAGTTCATCTGAATCGTGCTCTCAAAAACTCAGCATTATCAAGAACCACTGTACTAAGCTAGCAATATGCTGTCCTATAGCACAAAGGTGTGTTGATTGATATGTTCTTTGCACTACTGTCCTGTTTATTGTTTTAAGGCCATATACCCATTGTCACCACTTAATACAACTATGCTTCTGTGATGTGTGGTGTTACAGCTGTCGGTCTGAGGTCGACCAGTCACCACTGGCCCATCATACACGTGTACGTCGTGTTACGCTGTATGAAGCAGCTGCTAAGTGCCAAATCAAAAGTTACAATGAATATAAAAAACGAGTAAAAGGTAAATAATTAGTACCTGACTGTAATATTTATTTTACTGAACCTTGAATATGTTCAAGTATTAATGGCATTTAAAAAATATATTACTCCATAAAATACAAAAAATAAAAAGTCGACCTACTTAAGTCACACTTCAGCATACTATGGTTTTCTTTAGGTGCGATTCTTAAATCTTGAAACGTGATAGCACCACTGAGATGATACCTAGCTGCTAGTTGTCTGTGAGGTCGTAGAGCTGATTCCAAAATAACATGACATATTTTTGCTCGTGATGTTGAAATCTTATTTATCTAAATCCTGTATTCAATTTCGATTTCTTCCTTCACATCGTTTAATTATTTTTTGTGAAATTGCTGATGTACAAATAAACGATGATAAACTGGACTCAATGAAAAGCTACCTTGACTGTAGGAAAGACGGGAATGAAGTGGTCAAGAACTGTAATTAGCGGTAACAGGTTATAATCGTCTGCTTAGTTATTATACGCCTTTTTACCACTGATATCGCTGTCCACTACTCTCTATATCCTACTATTATTGTGTTGAAATTTGGGTCGCATTATGGAGGAGCTACTTTCGACGCACCACTAAAATCACGAAGCACAGATTGAAATTAACACTTTCATTATTTGTTTGGTTCAATCTATTTCATTAAAGTTGAAAAATGGTTTTTGGTGTTTGGTACATGAAAACGGAAAGGCACGCATTGTGTAGACATTTAGAAGCCATAGTGGCGTGTGGAAAGAACCATAAACATGGATGAAACAATAGCAGATATGTTCTCTAAAAGAGTGGGTTAGTAGGTCATGTAGTTTGAAGTGATTTACCTCTTTATAACATAGGAACGCCATCACTTATTCACATACATTATCCGGCAAGTGAGGAGTGAGGTAGAGAATTTGTTGTTGTTCTAATTGCTAAATGCAAAATGAACCTCATGAAAATATGTTACTATAAATAGTTTTACAGCAAAGGATTCTTAAACTGATAAGAAGTGTCGATAATGCTTTCTTTATCCCTCATAACTTTAAATGTAAACAGGAAGCTAAGCAGTAACTCATATCGTTTTTAAGTGGTTGCCTTTGAATTTTTATTGATCGTTGCCGGCATCAATGTTGTTTACTTGTCCGTTATATGATCGCTCGTATGTTATTGGTTGAACCTGTTTATTTCTTTATATATTTCCTAGCATTTGCTTTATCTAGGAAAAAAATTGATTTATGATGCATACTTTCCCTGGAACTATTGATGTAAGTTTCTCATTAAGTAGAACTTGTTCTTAGGTAACAATCTGCTAGCAGCATTGCATATTGCCTTTCTGATCACGGCCTACTATGCTATTATACTAGTAAAAAAAGCATTCTCTACTAGTTAGTTTCTTGAGTTCTTACATAATAGAACTGATTGCCCATTTTTCGAACCTTCTAGCAAGTAATTTTTTTATGAGTTTTCTAGGTCGCTCATTTGTGAAATGAGTCACTGAGAAGTGGTGTTACTATTCGCTTATGCTTTTAGATGAAGTGTTTGATACTGTCATTGGTTTGGCTGACGAGCACTTCTTCGGATCTATTACATCATACGGGGGAGAAGCGGTTGAGAAATATACGGCAGTTAACGTTCAGTGGACGGAATACAGAAGGCTACTTTAGGCAATTTCCTTCTAGTAGATATTTTATATGTATGACTGTGTTTATTTATAACCTAACTATATATGTACATATATATATATATAATATGCATATTATCTTCAGTTATGATGAGAACTATTTGACATTTCAAGCAACTGGATACGGAAGTGACTGTGATCAGGTATTTTCTTAAGCTTTTGTTTCTGGTACAAATTATTTTAACAGCACTCAAGTTAGGTTCTTTAAAGAATACGTATTTTGCAGTTAATAGGTTTTTTTTGTCAGATATACCGACTAGACCTTCGTCTTCCCTTTGTAAATCAGACTTTTCACCGACTAAGTACTGGTATTGGATCGTGTACACGCTCTTTCTTTTATCCCAATAATAAAGACATCCTGTATGCTGGGAACTTCCATAAGGTTGAGTACTTTTAGAATCTAGTCCATTTAAAAAGATTTTTATGGCATAAGGTCAAAATACAGATCAAAATGAACGCCACAAAAGGGTCGAATGATTCGACATGTCCGACAAAGAAATGTCAGTCACCAGATGCAGTTACCGACAAAGAACTACAAAACTTGTGTTAGTTGGATCTATCTTGTCACATTTCTAAGCCTGAAAACCACTATATTACCCATAAAAAAATGTGGTAAACTTTTATATTATATGACTATATTTTGCTGTTTAAATGTCCTAGTTAACATGGGTATTTAAATAAGATTCCCACCTAAAACTTCTTATGTCATGATGGTTTTTATAGGTAATACTTCCTACACATGGGACATATATACTGATTATGATATATTCATGGTAAGTAATTGTCCAACTTGAGTTCTCGAGATCTCTAAATGTTTAAGTGTTAGTATATAATCTGAGCGTTTCTCTCATAGAGAGAGACTAACTGTCATTAATATTAATTGGTCCTTAATAGGTAAATGAATACGGGAATATCATCAAGCAACTCACTAATAACTCCGTTTATAACGCGGAAGCAGTGCTCAACCCCGATGGTACTAAAATATTGTATACCAGTATGGAAAGTGGTGATCTAGATCTATACATTGTAAATGTTGATGGAACAGAAAAGAAACAGGTTAGATGAAAGAAAGCAGTCAAGAAAAATGGGAGATCGTACTTGTTTTAGCTCACGAGAGAACTTGGTTATGATGGTGGTGGTTTCTTTTCTCCTGATGGTGCAAAAATTGTCTTCAGAGCAACTAGACCAGATGTGGTGGTGAAGTACAAAGCACTCCTAAAGTAAGATTAGACTTTCTTTAAATGGGAATTGCTAACAGGCAGAAAAATATGATTTTGCAGATATAATTTAGTTGATCCCACTGAAATGGAATTATATACTATTAATGTAGATGGAACTGGATATCGTCCTATTTTTAATAGTACACTTGGCGGTGCAAATTGGGCTCCCTGCTATCATCCAGACAATAAAAGGATTATCTTCAGGTATAACTTATAAATTCCTGTGGTAGGGGAAAGATTATAAAGATCTGATTTTAGTTCTAACATGAATGCTTCTACGAAAGACTTCAATTCTTTTGATCTGTATCTTGTTAATGAGGATGGAACAGGACTTGAAAGGGTATTACCATTTTCTTTGCGTTCGTCACGTAAATGAAGACAGTTATTTACAGATTACAATGGACGATAGCCATTTCAACTCTTTCCCTGTATTCTCCCGAAATGGAAAACAGCTTATTTGGAGTTCATCGAGAAATGGTGCGAATGTAGATGACGTAAATCTATTTGTCGCAGATTGGGTGAATTATTTCTTCATGTTGTCCCTATCTGTGAGATCCTAAATATAAACGTATATGAAATGAAGGTTATTTAGGTAGATGATGAAGATTTGGATGGAATTGAATTTCATAATAGCAATAAGCAGATACAATTGGAGACAAATAAAATATGGAATGGAAAGAGTAGTGGACAGGTTCTAAAGAGACTTATTTATTTAGTGACTTATGGAGATTGCAGGTCTTAGTAGTTACATGTAATGTACTTCATCTATTATAAATCAGTTTGAAATTAAGGTCACTTTCGACATTGTTTTGTTTTACGTGGTTCCAGGTCGGCTCACCTTGGGAAAACAAGAAAATTCTTGAATATGATGGAGTAGTTCATTTTAAAGGAGAAAAATTCTTTAGGAATGTTAAGCAGCTTACTTTTGGAGGTCAGAATGCAGAAGGTTACTTCAGGTGAGTTTATTTTGTGTGACTGAAGATCTATTTGCTGAGTAGTTATCTTTTTTGCATTATTTTGATTGGAATTTATTGAAATGTCGTGGTGTCAGGAATTCTAGATAAATCAAGAACGTAGATTTTGAAGAATTGCTTTAGATGGTGGCAGTTCATATTCGGATGTACATATTGCAAGGAGAGAAACACCCCATTTTCTTGTGCGAACACGCAGGCGCGGTTAGAAATTAGCGCACAGAAATAGTTTCTCGGAGATAAATGTGGAGTAAATGGCTACATTTGCTATGCTACTTTCATTTTACCTTCTAATTCATTTTTATTCAAACTCAGTTGTCAATCTACCACAGAATGCGATTTTGGTAGATGCGCTATGTATATCTTAGTTAGCTGTCTTTGGGACTGAATATTTTGGAGCTATGTGTAGTCATCATGGAATGGTTATTTCTCTCACATTAGATATATATATATATATATATAACTATTAGAAAATTCAAATACCATTATATTCATAAAGGTAGAAATCTCTGGTTGGTAGTTACCTGCATAGTCACTATGTTTTTGAAGTTTCTAGCTTCTTGTAGAGAATTTATGATATTTATAACTGTTTCAATTTGATTATAACTAAACCATAAAAATGTTTAAAAATGAGGTAAGCTCGTTCCATTCAGCTTTGACGACTCCAAAATAACTCTCCAGGCTACAGGCTATGGAACTGACTGTGATCAAGTATGAAAGCATAATTAATCCGTTTTAGACATGTAGTTAGTAACATGTGTAATTTAGATCTACGAACTAGACCTGAATATTGATCCTAGAAATCAAACTCTAAGGCGAATTAGCACAGGTTAGCCAATTAGAAAATGAGTTTATAAAGGAGTTAAATATAAATAGAGTTAAAATAGTTCATGAAAAATGAAGACAGAGAGGATGGGGAACATTATTTATTATTTAGGACTTGGAGGAACTACATGCTCTTATTTCTTCAATGAGACTAACAATAATCACAGGCTCTATGCAGGAAACTTCTGGAATGTGATTTCACAGTATTTGTTTTCGTTAAGCAAACAGTGAAGGTGTTCTATCTGGTAATGGTTTCCAGATATCGCCTACGTAAACATAAATATGCCATAGAAGTATTATCTTATTTTGCTATTCTAGGTGGATGTTAGCTCATTTGAGAACCCGGCAAAGACATGTCCGCAAAAAAAGTGTGCTAATCTATCACTGATCAAGGACCCAATACTCAGGGAACTGTGTGAAGCATCTTATACCTGGGACATTGTACCTGATTATGATATATTTGAAGTAATTAAACATGAAGAAGAGCATGTAAATTGTAGTGATTCCAAAAAGTACCGGATCTGTTAGTTTATTTTATTCTAGGTTAACAAATACGGTAATATTGTCAGACAGTTGACAGATAGCCCTGGATATGATGCAGAAGCTGTTGTATCTCCAGATGGAACGAAGATTGTTTTCACATCAATCCGTTCAGGGGATTTGGAACTGTACATTATGAACGCAGATGGATCGAATGTAACACAGGTGCTAATCAAAATGTATTAACAAAGTCGGTATCCTATCTATTTAAAATTATTTCAGTATTAGATTTATATGTTTGGAGTTCCTATGAGAGAAATGAGCGTTTTTGATGTGAATCAAATGTTTTAGATCACTCATGAGATAGGGTACGATGGCGGCTCATTCTTTTCACCGGATGGAAAGCAATTGATATTCAGAGCTAGTCGGCCAAACACAACTCGTGAAATACTTAAGTATAAGGTGACAATTATAGTGATTACGGAATAATCGTGAGCTAGTACTTACTTCAACTGAAAGAAGAGTAAGGTTATAGAGTAGTCGTACATAATTGCTGAATTAACAGAGGTAGTTAAGATAATTACTGCTTATACCCTTTTATTCATCAATTGACAAAAGTTTATCTTAGACTAATATTCAGTAATTTATTGGGATTTATAGGGACTGCAATAGTTTGTTATAGCTACTTCTTGAGTACAATCTGGTTGAACCTGTTGCCATGGAGTTATTCATCGTCAACATCGATGGTTCGAACATGCGTCAAATCACAAATCTTGGTGGGGCGAACTGGGCGCCGTATTATTTGAAGGATAACAAGAAAATCATTTTCAGGTACGACTCAGGTTCATAGAGTATAATATATCGAAAGTGCACTAAACATTAGTTTAGAAGAATTTTAGCTCAAATTACGATGAGAAAGCTACCGGATTTGGAGCGTTTTCGTTGTATGTAATTAATGATGATGGAACGGGACTCGAAAGAGTTAGTGACTGTTTCCTCTAATCATATTTTTTGTTCTTATATTCTTGACATTTAAAATATATCTGCAGGTGACTTATGGCAAAGGACAATTTGACTCGTTCCCAATGATGAATTATGCTGGCACAAAATTGGTTTGGGGTTCTAGTCGTAATGGATCTAGTCCATATGAAATGAATCTATTTATTGCGGATTGGGTTGATTCCAAAGGATCTTCATATGATTATTTAATAGTCTTTACTTTATTGCTTGTGAGACCGGGTTTCTTTTTAAACTATTAAAGTTAATACGAAGTACAAGTAACTTGTGTCCCGCTTTGCACGGTCCTGCTACCCTATATACTCGTTTGTCTCTGTTTTCCCCTAACCTGCTTGTAACATATGTGCATCTATATATATATCACTATTTGTTTTTGTGTAAACTTGGAGCGGGTCAGCTCCGCCCCAAGTCTGCTTATGATAGTTGGTTGACACCGAATAAACCCTAGTGAGCGGTTGTATAGAAAATAGCACTACAGCATACTAACTAGCCTAAATCCCCGAGGGTAACGGCAAAACACGTACATTCACGCTAACCGTTTGTCCCAAACAGGACAACTTGAATTATTTTGTTATCACTCTTTTTGGCTGAAATTGTTTTCTATATATACTAGTTCTCACTTCAATTTTTTAATGCTCAATCACTTTTATCTTTGTCATGGATATCAATTAAAATATTTAGCCTTGTTTCAAGACAGGTCATTTATCAGAAAGAAAGGAAAATAAAATGCATACAGATAAAAGTAAGGTTATTAAAGCATCTAATAACTATAAAAATGATCAAAAATCTATTTAGTACTATAGAACAACTCCTAGACAGATGTTAGGTGCGTTCGTCTTTTTGCGGAAGTGGCGCACCTGGTTCTCCGTCAGCTGGTAGATTTTGTTGTTCTTCGTTATTCACAATATGGGTTGATCGCTCCATGTGTTAGTGTATTTATACTGAAGATTAGAACTACGATTGCCGCAACTTCTAGGCTTATTTTGACCTACTGCTTAATTTAAATTATTGTGAGATAATACTTGCCACATTTTACACATTAGATATATGAGGGTAGTTATCTTCAAATTTGTTTTCTTGCCGTTGTGGATTTTCTTGAGTTTAAAAATGTAGCATTAGTATCTATTTGGTGATTCTTACGAATGGTCCGGTTTGGTTTTCATTTCATATTTTTAGAGTAAAATATTTGTTGCTAAGTAGTTACGTCTTACTAAGCCAATTGAGAAATGTACTATCTCTGTTTCTGTTGTAAAGATTTGGCTTTATGCAATCTTCGAACTATGCTTATTTTTTCCTCTCTGTTCTTTTTTCTCTCATTATCTCTCTTATAATCCACCTTAACTGTTAGGTATACTCATAATATTATTTAAAGATGTCTACATTTGACGTCGTCTCACTCTTTCCGTCAACTGATCCTTTCTTAATCCGAAAATGGGCATACGCCTTCTATACGTTCTTTGGTGAGTGACCTCCCAAAGCTCTTATAGATTGTTGTTAGTGTGGCAGCTGTTCTCCATCAAGAGTACATAAAACTATTGTGTTAATCTTTAAGCATAACTATTTGTTTGTTATCTTGTGATAACTCAGATTTAAATAAGTGCTCTAGTACTTTCCCATATGACTCAAAGCTTCATATAATCAGTAATTAAGGAGATAAAGCAGCATAAACAACATTTATATGATCAAAATCATTCAGATTTGAATGATAATGGCGTTGTCGAGTGGACTGACTTTGCTGCTATGATAAGGGTAATTGGAGCAGTGCGGGGAAAGAAAAGCGATGAATATCTTACGGCGAAACTCTGCCTCACTGATGTATGGGGGAGTCTCACAGATGCTATGGATAAGGATCTCAATGATAAGGCTAGTAGGATGCCTATAATTAATCAATACTTCGCTATACATTATACTTCATTTAATCGTATTTGCCTTCCTAGTCCAATAAAAATAAAATTGTTAGAGACATATAAATCTATTTATAAGGATCCAGAAGATACAGTTGCGCTCAGAATTAGTACTAAAAAATTTCATCGAGGGCACATAAGTGTACTACGTGAACTATCGATTGTAACTCGCTTCTGAATGATCTACTTTGTATTCCAATTAAAGATTCAGTTTCAGCACCAAATTGCGGTTCCTCCCTGTATAATTTTCTTAGTTATACTCAAAATTGACTTTTGATGAGAAGAAGAATCTCAGATTCGCAGAATTATTATAGGGAATATAAGTAGACACAAAAGGCGTAAGTCATTCATTAATATGGTTACTATTCTATAGTTTATCCTTTCGTGATGAATTGTACTTTTTACTTCCAGGCTCTGTTAGGAGTCACCAAAGTAGGGTCCACCAAAGGACATTATTATTCAGTTAATTTGGGAAGAACTACGACCAAAGAGTATTTGTTTATTTTGTTACCTATCGCTTTTCTATTGATCCAACAAGTCCTGTGATGGCCTTGTGGTGTAGGTCATACGAAACCGGGGAAGCAGGGCAGGATCGGTGCCTCTCCGTGACCAGGAGGCGACTCCATTTCTTTCTCCTTCTTCTTGGCAAACTCGTCCGAGGGATAACTGTTCAACAATTGTCATCCAAAATAGCTGCTTGTGAGTGAGGAGAGTTGGTTAAACATGGCGAAGTGTTTCAGTTGACAGGTAAAGAAATTCCCTCGCATAAGAACAGTCTTTCTGTGACGAGTGCAAAACGATAGCCTAAGAGCACAGAAACAAAGCGGTTTATTCGCCCAACACACATAGCTTGCTTTGGCTGTTTTTATAGAAAATTATATAAAAATTCAAATAAAACGAATTATTTACGCACAACATAAGGTACTGTCGTGGCGTAGTGGTAGTCGGCGGGACGTAGGGTGTGGTGGTCGAGGTGTCGATCCCCGCCTGAACCATTTTGATCTTCTCGTATTGAGTAATAGCTAATCATTTGTTGTGCTATGTGCTATCCCGGCTGATGTACGGAAAAGGCTTGAGTGGGGGTTTCGGCTATTCATGAAATAAACCGCAGACAACCGAGCGGAGGGTAAGTTTCGATGCACTTGGACGGTAAGTTTGGAAGACTCCAAGGCATGTAAGTTTGCTGGTGAGTTTTCCTTTCGATTTTTCAGGGCTTCGTTGAGCCGGGGCTTTCCCTCAGTGCTCTTTTCCCACCTCCCGTTCGGGAGGAGAGTGGGATACCTTTGGACGCTTCTGAAGCGTTTGGCACTTAGGTGCTGAACTGCTTCGGAAGCCTTTTGGCACCGAAGTGCCAAATATTAAGAAGTAAGGGGAGGTCATGCCAAATTTTTCAACATTTTAAAGTAAACTAATCAGTCATATTAATTTATGTATAGATAGAACCTTAGCTACCTCTAGGCTAAGGTCTCCAAAATTAGGAAGGATACTACCCCAACCCTTAAAGGGTATAGGGTAGTATTCCCTCCAAAAGACCATATTCTACCTTCACTATCCGGAAGGTAGTTCTGGTCGTGTCCAGCCACTCGTTGTGAGTGGCTTTCGAAGTGCTTTTGAAGCCCGAAGAAACTAGCAAAATCAAAGACATATACACTTTTCAGTTTCCGTACCTTACGCGGGTTTGGTTTTGCTGTCGAGAGATAAGAGACGCAGAGATAAAAAATTGGGCATAGATTCGTCTTTCAAATGTTTTTCAGCATGACCCGTTAGGGTCAAAAGGCACCTGGGTGCCAAAAGGCTTCCGAAGCAGTTCAGCACCTAAGTGCCAAACGCTTCAGAAGCGTCCAAAGGTATCCCACTCTCCTCCCGAACGGGAGGTGGGAAAAGAGCACTGAGGGAAAGCCCCGGCTCAACGAAGCCCTGAAAAATCGAAAGGAAAACTCACCAGCAAACTTACATGCCTTGGAGTCTTCCAAACTTACCGTCCAAGTGCATCGAAACTTACCCTCCGCTCGGTTGTCTGCGGTTTATTTCATGAATAGCCGAAACCCCCACTCAAGCCTTTTCCGTACATCAGCCGGGATAGCACATAGCACAACAAATGATTAGCTATTACTCAATACGAGAAGATCAAAATGGTTCAGGCGGGGATCGACACCTCGACCACCACACCCTACGTCCCGCCGACTACCACTACGCCACGACAGTACCTTATGTTGTGCGTAAATAATTCGTTTTATTTGAATTTTTATATAATTTTCTATAAAAACAGCCAAAGCAAGCTATGTGTGTTGGGCGAATAAACCGCTTTGTTTCTGTGCTCTTAGGCTATCGTTTTGCACTCGTCACAGAAAGACTGTTCTTATGCGAGGGAATTTCTTTACCTGTCAACTGAAACACTTCGCCATGTTTAACCAACTCTCCTCACTCACAAGCAGCTATTTTGGATGACAATTGTTGAACAGTTATCCCTCGGACGAGTTTGCCAAGAAGAAGGAGAAAGAAATGGAGTCGCCTCCTGGTCACGGAGAGGCACCGATCCTGCCCTGCTTCCCCGGTTTCGTATGACCTACACCACAAGGCCATCACAGGACTTGTTGGATCAATAGAAAAGCGATAGGTAACAAAATAAACAAATACTCTTTGGTCGTAGTTCTTCCCAAATTAACTGAATAATAATGTCCTTTGGTGGACCCTACTTTGGTGACTCCTAACAGAGCCTGGAAGTAAAAAGTACAATTCATCACGAAAGGATAAACTATAGAATAGTAACCATATTAATGAATGACTTACGCCTTTTGTGTCTACTTATATTCCCTATAATAATTCTGCGAATCTGAGATTCTTCTTCTCATCAAAAGTCAATTTTGAGTATAACTAAGAAAATTATACAGGGAGGAACCGCAATTTGGTGCTGAAACTGAATCTTTAATTGGAATACAAAGTAGATCATTCAGAAGCGAGTTACAATCGATAGTTCACGTAGTACACTTATGTGCCCTCGATGAAATTTTTTAGTACTAATTCTGAGCGCAACTGTATGTAATACTTTATAATTTTTTTTACAGATTTCTCTTGTAGATTGGATCTCTATGTGGTCCCAGTCTCTCACTGCTATTAAACAACCAACATGGCAAAAGTCTTACACAGACTGTATGTTCAAACTTCTAGATGCATCTGGTTTGTTAAAAAAATTTAGATTTATAAGAATTACTCTCAATATTTTTAATGATAACGAGATAAGATAAACATAGTTGATTTAACGGTTGGTGTTTAGGAGATCAAATGGTAGATTTAGCAGAATACGTTCAAGTGCTTGGATATTTCTCCATTCCACGTGCAGATGCTATATACTGTTTCGACCAATTCGCCATTGTTAGTTTATATCCTCATTTTAAAGCACAACTCAATTTCAGCTCTTCACAAATATTATATAATATTGAATGCTTTCCAGAATTCATGTGGTGACTTATTGAACTCGATAGACTATAAACGATTCTTATACTTATGGCGTCAATACTTTCAATCAACAGATACCAGTGATGTTGGCAATTATTTGTTAGGGAATCCGTATAAAATACTCAATTAAATAAAGATTTACTAATCAGATTTCATATTTGTAAAATGGGTACCATCTTACAGTCATGTTTCCGAACATGCAATGTAAGTACTGTTCGAAGCTGTCGTAATTGCATCTGGGTTATTTATAACTTATTATATCCAGACAAATGGTTCATATTGTAATATTATTTCATCTTATAGTTAATTCGCAGTTAGATTGAAATTTATATCAATTCATGAGAATGGATTGTCATGCTAGCAAAATATTTAGGCATAGTGCAGGAAAAGTAACTACTGCACATTAAGATTTATTCATGTATTTTTTTCAGAGGTCAGATTCAGAATTTCAGCAAATCCTTAGAGCGGCCTAATATTTTTAGAGTATTAAAAACAGTAGGATCACTTCGTAGTGATATCCTTATTCATATCGGTCTCGGTGATTGGCTCGAGGGTGTTACAAAATTAACGAATCTATAATCGCATCAATTGAAAACTTGTTCTGTACTACTCGAAACAAGATTTTATTCCCTAATACAAGTTTAGCATCAATAATTCATTGGAAGCAAAGTAGACCTTGTAAAACACAGGTTAAGAATTGGAAGTCATAGATCTAAGAGCTAGATTGTGATTTGGTAATATCTATATATTAGTTAAATTCAGATAGTTTGGTCTTCAATGAACTCAATGAAACTTATGTGAACGCATATATGGAGTACACATCACGTGTCGACTTAATTAAATTATGCAATTTGTCCATCATATGTCATGCTTCATCAGCTTTTGACAAGCCTCTTTAGACCGAAAGATTTTATGAATGATAAATCTATCCAACCAATATATGGTACTTTACCACCATTATATAACGCATAATCTCGAAAGGTGTCCAATAGAATACTCATCCCAAATGATTAGGCTTACCATACAAAGGTCACCTCAAGTATAAAACATTACATTTATTAAAATTGAGCGTCATGTACAACAATAGAAGAACCAGAGATTCCCAGTGAGGTATTGGTAATGATGGGATATAAATCGGCAAGCGAGCGAGGATCAAAATAGAAAATACTGGCGAAGTATACAGATCGGCCGGAAACTGTGCAAAATGCAAATTATAGTCAAAATAATTGCTAAGAATATAAATGTGAAGATAGTGAACATTGATAATATTTTCTCAACTTCTCCGCTTTAATTATTATTTGAAATTCTGGAGACCTTGAGTGAAAACATGCAATAATTCGTGCAAATGCAATAAAACTGTACAAAAACATTAAAACGAATAGTGAGAATCTTACTCTAACCACTTCCCACATAAAATTTTAAATAACTATGCAAAAGTTTGGAATACTATGTAAAACCTAAGTAAAGGAAAGTCTAATATTGAAGAATATAATGATGAGGCACATTGTAACTAGATTGGGCGGCCGGGTAAAAAGTCACAACAGTATCACCACAAAACCACTAGTAGATGGGACGAAGGTGAACAGTTAGGTAGAACTTTGCTAGAGACCAGAATGAGAAGATAGCTCACAGATGATCGAATCGCTGAAAATGTTTGTCTAACTCTTATTACTAGAAAAAAATATAAATCATCCCTTTAAACCAATATCTGTATCTCTAATCAACATTCAAGTCATGGATGTTGCGTCACTTCGACCTTGCCCCAACTCACAAACATCTGATAAAACTTAATATTCTGCAATACTAGCTAATGGTGTAAACAACTGAGCAAAATTTATTGTGTATTAAATCTCTCTTATATTATTCAGCGTATAAAATCTCTAGCCGAAGCTAACCAAACGATATATATATAGGGAATTTAATAACATCCAATATACAATTCCATCATATTGTTGGCTCCATGGCAACTTTTACACTGCTCCCCTTAGACTTGATAACTTAGTCAGATAATCATCAAAAATATCTTTAGCAGGATTCTAGAATAGAGGAACCTACCAGAATTGTTACTGAGTGAATAACAGTAATGTATCCATTAAAAAAACCCACACAGTAAACCATTACAAAAAGCTTTCACCATGTTCTGTTATAATACATAACGAAAGTGAACTAATTGTGGAAGGCATGGAGATGTCTGTCATTATCACTTTTCACGGCCGTTCCACTTTCGTTTAGTTACCTCGCCTCACAAACTGAAGAATGAAAAAGAATTCTATTGAAAAGCGAAGGCGGCAGAACATACCATCAACTACCATTTGACAGCCGTTTTTGCACAGGTGGGAACCAGTCTCAGAGATGCCAACTAACCGTTACACGACAGTTGTTCTTTGTTCATACCGCC
Organism: Heterorhabditis bacteriophora; assembly: GCA_964036235.1. Taxonomy (NCBI): domain Eukaryota; kingdom Metazoa; phylum Nematoda; class Chromadorea; order Rhabditida; family Heterorhabditidae; genus Heterorhabditis; species Heterorhabditis bacteriophora. The sequence continues at coordinate 10,947,063 of OZ038428.1, read as the reverse complement.
AATTCGACAAAAAAGATATAGCCTAATCCAATCCTATGGGAGCCTCCCGTAATGAAATATGTCCGATATTTTGAATATCGCTTAGCCCCTATATACTATGACCACTAGTGCCTTCCACCAATATGCATGCCCAATCTACCCACTGATAACAGTTGCGTCTATTTGTACTTCTTTTAAACGAAACTCTGGGTCAATGCCAGAATTAGTCCCCATATGTTCATCAAACGACACGTGCTTTCTTTTTTGCAATCCGTTTTCGCAGCTGCGAATGTAGGTTTCAAGTGAAATATGCTGATAGTTCCCTAATGAAAAAGATTTCCAACAAAGATCCACAAAACCGAAAAAAACATTTACAAAAATTTTTACTTTAACTAAATCACTTACATACTTCCTCGTAAGACATCCGCTAAGTCTGGAACATTTTTTCAATTCATACAATTAGTCATGCACTTTCGAATTCGTACGTCAAGATGAGACACATCGTTACGTTAGGCGACCGAGATTTTAAATTTCCCAGCTATTCAATGTAATCATTGGAGCGTACAAGTGTTGGATTGCTACAATCAATGGGTTCCATTTGACCGATAGGTTACGAGGTGCGAACACTTCATTCATCATGACGATGCGAAAGAAAACCGCAACGCAAAGACACCGATCATCGACATGAACGATGTGAAAAATTCCAATCTAGCAGAAAGCCTTAAATCCCTATTCTTCATAAAGTGCTACTACTAACCGGAACAGAGTATGAATAAACCGGTTTTTCACTGTTATACGATTCCATACGGTCATCAAGAAAACCATCTCGCTTCAAATCGTCCGCACAGTTAAATCAGTACTAATGAGATCCGAACGCCAGATTGGTCCACATTTAAAATTTCCCTGATCTCGTTAAGAATAAAATCTCTCAAAATGAAGTTGTGGTCATGGAGACTTACTATGATTTAAACCAAGACTATTGTTACATAATATATATCACTAGAACATTGAGAACGGCAAGATTCAAACGAAAAGCAGTGTTAATTGATGGATGACAGCCGGACATCGGTCTTTCCTTTCACATATCCTTTGTGTCACTTACAGAACCCAGCGGGATTTCTCTTCTGACAACTGCCAGCTGATTGTTCTTCATCCCAAGCATATATATATATATATATATATATATATATCTTTTTCGAATCCTATTATTGAACGCTTTAATGCACACTTAAGTTGGCAGCAGAACGATATATTTACATCAATATAAATAGCTTTGTAATTTCCCATCTAATGTGAACCTGTAATATATATAATATAACAATCAAAAGTAAATTTAAATAAGTAACCTGGTTTTTACTAGAAATTAAATCTTCTACATTGCATTAATAAAACTTATTTAAGAGGGAACATACCTCATTACATCAAGATATGATTTTGGCTAGTTACGAGTGACTGGTGCACGCAGATGACTAAGACGCGACGGAACTTCGTGGGAGTCAACTTGATGTAGTGCTTTAGATGATTTTTTCTTGACACGGACCTTTTGAGGACTCTTTAGGACACCTGCCTTTGCTGTTCTAGTAGTATGTTCTTCCTCAACAAACCTATAAGGATAATTTCGAATCAAGTCAATGTTTCTCATGTCCTTACATATACTATTAACCTAAAGGGACTCCTTGGAGCTTCGAGTTTACGGTTTTTTATTGGAGACTCCTTTCTTCCAAGAGAATCCAATGAACGGCGCTTACGAACTGTGAGATAGTCTTAAAAAAAATCTTTTAAAATCAAGATAAAATAATCCGTATTTGAAAATATCAGTGATCAACGCCAGAATTACATCCCTGCATAACCCGAATGGCCTCAACACAATTAATTTGGTTGTCAGTTTGAGGCGTAAACTACCTATTCACCAGAGTTGCGGAACGATACCATCAGTCATCAGCCCACACACACACGTTGTACAGAATTGAATTAAATTCTGATATATACCATTGAAACTTAATAAAATGCACCTTCCTGAGGAAATCATGAAGTCTCATATTCTTAATCCCAAAAAAACTATGAATCAAAATAGTTAAGTGATCCATTGGTTAAAATATTATCATCTATTTTATCTTAATCATAATCACAAATTATAATCTAAAGAGAGATGCCGACATTTGCACAGCTAGGGCGTTGTTGCGCAACAGTTTACATCTAATATTTAGAACGCTCTTTTTGAGTTATTTGAATATAAAATAACCAGTTACGTGTTGTACAAATAGGATCTACTAAATCTTAATTATTTAATTCAAAACATAAATTAATCATAGACGAATTTCAACTAAGGTAGCAAAAGAAATTTGCCAAATTTGCCCTTTTAAGGATTAATCTACAGTATCTAATGATATTGCACCATTTGGTAAATTACTCTAGCCTAATGCATCTATCGTTTACAACAGACGATCGCAAATTGCCTCCCAGCTGTTATTGCTCTCGACACCAAAACCCAATTAAAGATCCTTTAACGAAAGCAAAAACATACTCAAAAATAAAAGTATTTTTTTAAGTAGCTAAGAAATTACTACTAGCTAATCGTGAGTCCCACAATCCTAAAGGTCGAGAACGGATTAAGATAATCTGATGAACAATCATACGGTACCAAATCAAGCAAGACTAACAAAAACAATTAATTCGTGTTAACATATTAGTAGCCAACCATTTATACCGAAAAAAATTTCATAGTTTTGTTTAATCCATGAAATTGTTGACGACCTAACATTCAGAAGAGTCTGAACTACTTAATGTTAATGCCACCTGAGGTAACTCTCGGATTTGCGTTCGACCCCTGCTGTGAATGCCCTAATGTCCTTGATGCCAACTTCTAGCCTCATTATTATATCCTTCCTGACCTCGAATAAGACACGCGAGTACTCAAACGATCGATTACCGTTGCACGCAATCTTAACATACAGTATGCAAGCAATTCAAAGATGATATTTTTAATATGCAGCATTTAATAAGCTATATCTAATTGACTATAGGTACTTGCGCATTGCAGCAATCCATCTATAAACAAGTTCAAGGAATGTATTACAATATAAAAATATAGAATAATCAATCAATTGAATTCGCGTCATTCCCATACCCGAAGCTAACAAAAGAGCTCGCTTTGTTTATCGCAAATGCAAAGACAACCAAACAAAGAAGCCATAAAGCATCTGATGCAGCATATAGATATAAGGGCGATCACAACGATAAAAAGTGTTAAGCTAAAATATAAATTCTGTTTATCAACTTCGTCTCTATAATAAACAAATAATTAACGAAAATATATGCTTCAAACTTACTGGTGAGTTTAGCTTGCTTAAGGACCTTATTTCCGTAAGTTTTGTTTGGAGAAGAATTTAACAGCTTAGAACACGATCTGTATTTGTAAAAAATTTCCATTTTTCAACACTCAGAGGATCAAAGAATTTTAACTTACCTCAGTACAGGAGGACTATAGGAAGGATCACTCTCCTTTTCTTTCCAAGAAGAGCCAGAAGGAACGTTAGGATCAAGCTCCGCAATATGTGATTTTTGTTTCACAACAGTACGTGCACGGTATACCGATGGAACCTAAGAATATGTATTATTCAGAAAGACATTAACTATTGTAAAAAACAAACTTACCTCATCTGCCTTAATTGCTTCATATATAACATCGCCTTCAACTGGTTTATCCTTGACAAAATCATAATTCCATTTGGCTTTGCTCTCTATGTTTAGCTTATCTAGTTCTTCTCCCAACCATTGATCCACCTAACATTATGATAGAATATTATTCAATTTAAAATGATTTAGGTACTATTGAAAAGCAACTTTAACAAACCTTAATAGGATCAGGTCGACCAAAAAGACATCTCCTTGCACGGGAAGGTCCACGACGAAGGGGAACGGAACCACTCATTTTACTTCTCCAATTCTTAGTGAAAATCCTAACCGTTTGTAAAGATATAACTCTTATATTTGATCAAGGGATTGAAGAGGGCACAACTCTGAAACAGTTTGTACACTTCTAATTTTATAGTTTAAAAAAATCTTGCTATCAAAATAGGATATAATACTGTAGCTTATTAATAGTGTATAATATAATTTACACAATAATTATCAAATATTCAAGGTTTTAAAAATTAATGTGGAATATTTCATTTCCATCCAAAATGCTGGTGCCTTCTAAGGTAATAAAAAATAGACAATTAATTTAAACAAAAAATACAACTGATTAAGCATAGAAATGCTTCAAAAGGCTATAATTACCATTTTTCTGTGCTAACTCAAAATCTAACAAATAATCAAAATATCTTTAAACCACACCACAATTAAAAATTAAAAATCGAATGATTTAATGAGATCTATTTAATATATATGAACTTGTCAAAGGTTAAATGGGGATATTATACATCTTCTCCCATTTAGAAAGGAATATTTTGTCAGAATGTTGCCAAAATTTGAATTGGATTGCGTGCTTTTATTGGTATACGGTATTGTTATAGCGTGAACCAGTGCACCGTACTAGAACAAGCAAATTCTCTCGAATACTTGGTTTAATTATCTTTATTATTCTAAAATTATAGTTATAAGACATTGGGAGAACAATTGGCTGGAGGCACAAGAGCGAACAGAACCTGCTATCTCTATCTCGGATCTTACTACGATCCGATGACTGATAAAGTTTTTTGCCGGGGACTAAAAGAATTCAGAAATACCGTCTTTTTTTAGCAGTTTGTTGTTTATTAACACCTCATATATTGTTTTATAATACTCCATCTTTTTTAGTTTTATGAATGCTACCTGTTTTTACCGCTTTTTATATCTGGCACCATGTGTGATCCATGCATTGCGTACAAATTGCATGTTGCGGAAGTGAATTACTCTCACACCATCTGTCTGCCCTTCTAACCATCCACAAATTACGTAAAGCATGCAAATTTAAATGTATGTTTGCTTGTTAGCGTTAATGGTAAGTAGAACATCTGATTTAAACAACTGTGATCAGCAAAAATAGCTTTGTATTATTTGTATATTTTATATTAAGTAAGGAGCCTTCCTCTAAACAAGAAATGCCGTAGAAAGTTTCTATCTAATTGTGCTTCGTTATTTTAGCTTTTTATATTGCACTAATAATAAGATGAGTAATTATTATAAAAATTAATGATTAATGTTGATAATAGCAATTATAGTAAATAGTGGTATGTTCCTAGTTATAGAATTAAATTAGATTTGTAATTCAAATGACTAATGATTTAACACTTATAAAATTACATATATATATTACTGGCATTCTTGTAACCAATTAAGAAAATTGGTGAATTAGATAGAATATTGACGGAGATTGCACCACTAAATTAGAATCTATTGGCTCGAATAATTCTTTACTTTGATTTTTTTTTGGTAAAACATTTTTCTGAAAACAACTACTTCCGTTCTTGTTGTCCATCTGTCACACTTCGTATAGGAATGTGACCTCTTGACCACGTAACAATTGCCCAGCTGTTCAGTGGTCCATTATTATACTACGATAAACGTCACCACAACTGTCAACCACTCTATAAGAACCAATCTGTGGCCAACAGCTGTGAAAAATCACTTTAAAAAAGGCAACTAATTTTTGTTCTATTATAATATCAGGATCTTGAAATGTAGGGAACGATGGCTACATTCTTAGTTAACTATCGTGTAGTCTTGCGTAACCATTTATTATTCATCTTAGTTCAGTTCCCTATTTGGGCGTCATTTTCGTAAGCGTAGTGCATCTTATCACCTGGCAAATATCCATAGCGCTCATCAATTTTTTCGTCCATAAATGTCGAAAACAAATAAATGCTGATTTAGCATGTCACTACGTACTAACTTATCCTTAATAAATATTAGCAATATTTTTGGCTAGAACCAAAGACTAATACTTAAATTGACATCTAGTCTGAGAGATACAACTTGATTAATTTTGGCAAAAGATTACTCTAAATATGTAATTTTTAAAAAGAGTATGCGTTGAGCGACTAATATTTCGTGAGCAAATATTTGTGGTGTTCCCCGTTTATGTTCGGTCGTATGTTTCCGGATTGTATGCGAACGATGTATGGTTCTGATTTCCCGCCACTTTAGTTCACATGTGCTTAGAAAACTTGTTTATGCACTGAGCCCACTAGAACGAAGCGCATTGTTTCGTTCAACTCATTATGTTTTATCATTTCATTAAGAATAACTAAAATTTTACATGTCTATCATAATATGTTCTCAAAAGCTTTAGATATGCGATAGGCACAGAGACATCTTGGAACCTATAGCATCACGCGACGCGTCATTAAAATTCGATAGGAAAGCGAGATCGTTTTAGGAAATGGTGGGAAACTGGCATATTGCCCGCAAAAATCACAATTGACTATATCTGAAGCGTGAACGGTATTGCCGATGTTGTATTTTATTAGTGCGTAACTAATTTCGGCAGAGGTCATGTACGCTAGAAATGGCAACATATGTGTGAATGTGAACAAATACAAGTTTATATCGGTCGAATTGTTAATCCGAAACAGAATTTAGTGTTCAGTCAGCAGTCGAAAATTCGTCGGCGGGGTAGTTTGCTTCAGTTTATGATCCATTTAGACGTGCACTAATTGTGGCGGACTGTAAGATCCAAACTCGAAGAAATGCAGCCGATGAGAACAAAGGGCAGTCAAAAGGGAACATCTAATCCACAGATACAGCACCTCACTATGAAAACCAATTGTATCAACCGAGAATGAGAATTTAGCTGCACTTACTGCATAAGAACATCTTAGAAATAGCACTAGGTTAGTTTTTAACCTTCAACCAAAAGTGAATGCTTCTAACACTGACTATGCCTTTTCTTTGCCGGCAAACGATTAATCATAATTTCCGGTCTGTTGATCAAAGTTGCGGTGCGCCAAAGGCATGTTTAATTAACAGAGCATGTAGCGAGTCGCATCCTCAAAAGAACAGGTGAACTCATATAGTATAGAGAAGTAAGAGGTTCAGAGAAAGAAATCGCCGGTCAGTCGTGAGATGACCGATGTCCAATGCTAGGAGATGGCTAGTGACAATGACTTGGCAGAGACGCAGACACTTTCATTGTTTAGTTTACAATAGCGACTCTCATTAATATTCAAACAGTGACCGCCGCTGAGTAGTTCTTTCATTTAGCTTACTATAAATTAAACAGAATAACCGCTGACCCCGGACAACCTTTCATCCTCCGAGTCCCTATTGTTTGTTTAATGCACATATGTGATAAGTTCCTTAAGACGTTTGTGATGTTGGAGGGAAACTTTTGAGACCAATTTATGCATAAAAAGTGCACTAAATTCCTTCTATTCCTTCGGTATTCACCAGTTCTTTTTGTCCCCATTGACAGCTGACGGTCTATTACAGTTCGTAAAGGAGGAAAGCCGCTGTAAAGTGAGCTGGCACCCAGTCAGCGGAATCCAATTTATTGATATAAGGGAGAAATGAAACGGGATATACTTTAAAAGATTAATATAGCGAGAAAAATTTGAAATGAATGTGTCTTCAAATAATACAATGCCTATTCTCGAGTTTAAAGTAAAAATGCGCTCGAATGCCGTTCATTGAAATTCATCGTTGTAATTTGGGCTTGGTTGCAGTTTGCCAGACTTGTGCACAAGAGTACCAAGGAACGAGTCTTGCTATCTCGTTATCGTGGAACTAAATGAAGTATGGTACGTGATAGCAAACGGCAGTCGTGTGAATGTCTTGAGACTGCAAACTACAGCTGCCTGCTAATTTTTGGTACGAGATTTCTGACGGCATGTAACAGCTCATCCATAACCTCAACCAGCGCATATCATTCAGTCGATTGTGCAATGCTGGCATCGTTCGCGATCGGGTCAAGATATGTGCCTTTTGTTATATAATCCGCTAGAGATACGGTCAAGGGTCATTGGAATCGGGATCAAATATGGATACAGGATTAATGATACTTGAATTATCCATTTCGACAAAGGGAAGTCCAATCCCTAGTTGACTTAATTTTCCCTCACAATTCATCAAGTCTATGACGAGCGACCTCTCGTGCCTGTTCCTGCTAGCACAAAAAGTGAAACGGACTGTTTTTGTAGGTCGTAAATCTATAATGAGAAAACCACATAGTAAAAAGACGAATGTCTTTTGAACGAATGCCAAGGTTGGTTGTTTTCAATCGGCGACCGTCATTCTATATTGTTCATATCTATTGCGATGGCTTATTGTTTGTCTCTCATCACTATGCTAACAAAAGTATCAACGGAAATAAAAACATATAGGGTGGTATGTTTCCCACCAAGTTATAACTTGACCAATGTTTTGAAAGTCCAGTATACGATAGATGATAAAAACAGTTCCCCGTATCATCAAAAGTTATCTTAAACAAATAGCAAGAGAATAAAAATCTGTTTATGTTCATTTGTCATAAAGAAAACAACTTGCACATTAGCATATAAGCAGACTACAATATGATAAATAAGAGGTGGTGAATGAACCAAACCTATGGTTCTTCCACTTATTTGGCAACTGGTCCAGCAATATTGATTTGGGTAAGAGTGGGATTGGTACTTATATTTAGAAAAGCATACAATAGTATATGTTCTCGTACCCTCACCCGAAGACAGTAAGGTTAGCAAAAATTCTTAGATAGATACACCTACTTACTACCCGTGAAAAATAGAGGACCCTCATTTAGCGAGGCTCTTTGGTATCACAGGAACTGAACGGCACAACGGAAAAACCGTTGATACCTAGACTAGACAAAGTTCAGACGCGTGTAGAAAAACGATTCTCCGGTAGAACAATCTCCAGACGTTTCGGACTGTGCTGGAGACGTTTCTTTCGTACCACCATGAAGTCTATAAAAATGTAAGTAAAATCATATTTTGCACAAATAAATGGCTTATAGATCACTAAAAGCAAAAGTAAACGACTGAAAGTGACAACGCACCGGTGACTTTGCCTTGTCTCTTCTTTGGTGTTGCATGTTCACGACGATCATATGGTATAGGGCTCACTGAGCAATCCATTAGAGAGTTATCACTATCATCAAAGGAACTGTTAGGATTCCTATTTTCTTGATTTGGTGAGTTAGAAACAGATGAAATTAGCTTGGTTCTGTAAAAGAAAATTATTCAATAATATTAAGAAAAGTGTTTATTTTCGGACAATTAATTTGCATATAATTATTCGAGTTAAACAAACCTGTAGAATCCTGGTACTGAATCCACCGAAACAGGGAAGAACTCATATTCAGAAGTGCCAGGAATAGGACTCTCAATAATAAAGTTGAAGCCGAATTTGCTTTCCTCACGTTTACGGATTTCTTCCAGTTGCTCATTTAACCATAGCTGAGTTTGTACAGGATCATGACGACCAAAGAGACATCTACGAGCCGACCGCTTAACTTTTGACGGTGCGGAAGAAACAGAACACATTCTGAAAAAAAGCGATCCAAGTCAGTAAAACCCGATTAAGCATGTTGACAGATGGAATCGAAACGAATTGGCAGAAGAAACATTCAAACACAGAAAATGTAAGGCGAACCGGTTCAATGAGCTATTTCTATGCTAATTTGTCGGTAAGCAGTGGGAAAAGGATCGATTTGCATGCAAACGAGGGGACTGGCGACTCTATTGAATATCGCCATGTTGTAGAGAAGGTCACGAAATGGTATCAGCAGAAAGCTATAAAACAATTAGTTGTGTATAACTGAACCAATATAAAGAGGGACAATAAATTCGCCAGTAAATGCAAATATTAGAAAAATGTCTTCATTAACTGAAACGCTTAGTAATTAATGTCTGATAATTTAAATGTTTCAGTGAGAGGAATATGGAAAACACAGCGGGTTGTCATATATGTATATTATACCAGCCGCGGCCACTAGCGTATTCAAATAGGCGCTCGTAATTGGGGGTCAGCCGAGAGCCGCGCGAGGTCAAAAGGACGAGGAGACAAACAGAATCAGGTTACCAAAGGGGACTAACTTTCCTCTTGGTAAGGGGATACGAAAACAGCGATTGCTCGTAATAAGGGGGATTGAACGAAAAGAGCCGGTAAAATATTAGATACTGTAAAGTCCAAAATTTCAACGAATATAAGAATATTAATTAGAAAGGTCTTTCATTTCTCAGAATTACTACATTCATACATACAAGACACAAACTGGTAATGATCAATATGAACAGTGGTCGATGAGTCATATAGGCGTAGTTATCAATGAATGAATGCTTGAGAGTCATGGATGAATATTTGGATGTTTACATTGATTACGATTAAATCAAGATATCGAGCACTAGTTGACGACAACAATTCGAAAATAACACACATCATAGAAGCAAAACATCAACAGCATACAAAGCCTCGGTCTAGCGACCGCATAGATCAGAGAGATAACGCTGGCCGTCGGCTGTCGTTCACTGAGAGCTGTGCGCCGCCTCAGCCTCGCTCCGCCTCCTACGCCCCGCCTCTTGGCAAGGAGCCAAGTATGTGGGGCGGCCGTTCTCACGGCGAAGCAGAGTCCGCGCACATTTCCCGCTCTCTGAGACAACGAGGAAGGCTGTAAATGGGACGGTGGAGTCTTTGTGATCAGGATTAGAGGCGGTGGCAGGAGTGAAATTGGGAGTGGCAGAGATGAAATTGGGAAAAAACCTATTGTAAGAAAAGGAGCTAAACGGTGTCGTATACATATACACAAATATGATGCATCATCCAGGAAAGAATCTTCCACTATTCTAGTCAAGAAAGAGACCATAAAATGAATGAAGGCAATACGAAAATATGGAAATACTGAATCACTTATTAAACAAATATGCATGGTTCTCTTAGTAATAAAAAGTGGGTAAAAACAAAGCTAGAAAAAAATTAAATACAGACTATCATGATTATTAGAGTAATCTTCTGATTAGTTCGACTCAGTTAATATATCGTGCTTCTAAATGGGCCACTGTTGCCTTTCGCGCGCAGTCCATCCGGTTTTTTTCTGTACTTGTAAACAACACATGATATGACAAAGAATTCCAGACTGAAAACGAGTTCTAGGGGTCTTGGCGCGAATGCTCGGCCGTCTCATGGAATCGAGAAAATTTCATAATCAGCGTTTCACTGCTACTGTGAATCCAATAATCAGCCTGATTCTAGGTCAGTGGTATTCTACTGTCGATCAGGAAATGTTCCAGGCTTATCTTTGCTCATTTATGAACGAAGGCAAATAAACGAAGAATTACAGAATGAATGCAGAAATAAAATATTAACAAAATAGCATAAAATAAGAGAGAATCATGATATGCTGTAATGAACGATAATATATTAATAGATTAATTTCTGATAGAAATCTTTAATATCCACTATCAATTCACAATAGGTTTGGAATTCGCAAAAATAACTAGGTGACTTCTTGAATGCCATCAATTTGGGAACTACTCGCTTTCATACTTTTCTGGGAAAGCAATTCGGACTGGCACGAATGAGCACCCGTCAAACCGACAATGGGTCAGTGGGCTACATCAGTAGAGAGGGAGAAGATAGCGTAAAGAGGAGAGACAAATTAGAAATATTCAGTGGTTATTTCACAAAATACACTAGTAATAAAGTAAGAAGAACAAGTCAAAGATTTCTGTTTTTTCAACACAGAATGTCGACGTATTATCAGCTGTTCGTTGTCATTATAAGATTGACACTTGATTATTTTTAAGATATTATCTTAACAGCTGTAAAGATAATGTTAAAATGGAATGGATAGTGAAATCAAATTATCATTTCAGTATTCATCCATCTATGACTTAGTAAAATTGGCAATATTCTTTAATGCGAAATACTGGAACAAAAAAAAGTGCAGTAAGCGAGGCGTTTGCGTTAATTTTTTGCCGACCACCACGAGAGACAAATGGAAAAAAGTTTGTTTGCTTTTTCCATGTGATGACCGACGTATTCGTCTATCGCCCGCCATCTTTCGCCCACTTCGTGTTTTTATGTTCCGACAAGCCAACTACATGGGTTAATGAGGTCGAGAAACTATCAAGGACAAGATACTACTTGATCAAGTAGCTTCCAGCATGACAAAGACATCTGATCCGTCCAATATTAACAAAAATTGTCTTAATGTTCGTCGAAGCATGATTAGATATAATGATTCATCAGCTATTGCGAAATCAATGCTAGTTTGATTAATCGTTTTTTAAATTAAATTAATACTGCATCATTTCTTCGAATCGTGAGTGTAACAAAACAACAATTTGGTAAATTAAGCATTATATTTTCGTGAATGTGAATCAGTTTATTATTAGAATTAAACATCAAGATTCTCATTTGATATATTTTGTTGAATAACTGTTACTTCGTAATAAAAAAAGTAGACAACATGATTTTTCTTCTAAGCAAGTTCTCTGAATGATATATCAGGGTTCTCAAGGTTCTCAATATAAGGTCAATCATCATATAGACGAATTTAAGTGCTTATTGCTGTTCTTTTTTGTTTTAGACGATGAATATTTGGGGAAACAAAAAGGAATATATACTGATTGCTCACTAGGAGTCGATAGTCTTCTTGATTTGATTTGTTTTGCATGGACATAAACAAATATTACACGCGATCCGCGAACTTCGTGGGAGACACAGAAAACATGTGCGATGAAAGAAATGTTTTGATACGTCTTTTACAAATCGCTTCTGCACTTCAGCATTTCACAGTTGAATGAATATACGATTTGAGTAGAGATTTGTGACTAACGGCAACGCGATAAATCGCACGAAGGTCGCGTAGCATCGCAACCGCAAAGAGTCAGCGACAAAAGAATAAATGTGAAGTGACAAGGTACAACACTGGCTTCACTCGCCATTTAGATAAACACTTCTAAAGTTAAACAGTCGATCCAGCGAGTTATCTGGATGAAGAAAGCCTACCTTATTTCTTGACTTAGGGAAGTATGGTTCAACATGCTTTTTCGGAATCCAAAAAATGCTAGGAACCTTCGCTCAAGCTGTCAGTTTGATGTTAACAGTTAAGATAACAGTTTTTCTTCTTATCATGTGTGAAAAAGAAGGATAAGCTCTGCTTATAAGATGAGAACTAACAGCCCTCAATAGAGTGCCAGTCAGAGTGAGCTCATATTGTCTCGCTACCGTAAATATTCACGTCTTTCTTTTTAATAATTTCTGTATTTTCATTTAAAAATAACGTATAGTTCACCTTTGCCTAAAATGATTGATCACTATGAATTTTTGATGAATTGTAATTGATTTTAAAGCGCCGATTCAAACTGAACTATTTCGCAAATAGTCGCGACAAATGAAGGCTATTAATAATTGATCAAATAATTTTTCGTCGTTTAAATTAAAATACACTACAGTACTGATGTTACATGTATTTTAGATTTTTTAGGTTAGGTAATTTAATTTAATACGAAAGGTCAATTTCGTATCAGTCGAGCATGCTAAGTGTATTCCACTTTTAGCGTCATTAAAAGATGGGAATCGGGCATGATATTAAGAATAATAACAATTTTACTTTAGAATACTAAATATTCATAGTAAATGTTGACTAGAATAACTTTTGGCAGTTTTAAAGTACTTAAATATTCAGATAACTTTCACAACATTAGAGAAAGCAGACTAATGTAGATAAAATAATAGAACCTTATCCTAGATTCCGCTAAAGTATTAGTATTTTCTCCAAAATTCTATTTTGTAAGTTATTTATTATTAATGGTTCACAAAGGAATTCTCCAAAGGTTTTGGTAGCATCAATTTTTAAATAGTTTCCCCTATGTTCAAACTTTGATTCAATTTCCGCTCTGAGTGCATAATGCCAACTAAGAGCCAACCGTTTATGATTCACTAAAAGAATGAATAAGTAGTAACTCTCATAGCACATCTATTGAGCTAAATTAGAGAGTAGATATGATCTAGCCCAGTAGCCTATGGAAGTTCATTATGACAGTCACTTAGGTTCACAAGAAACTAAAAGAACTCGAATGACATTTCATCGCAAATTACCCGCTGCCTATCAGATCGGTAGCCACCATTAGGGAAAGGAGATTGATGAGTAGACGAGAAGAAGGGGGAGCGATTCAAACGGCGGAGGTCACTGGAGAAGATATCATCAGTGGACTACGGACAATAATTCGCTGTGATAGTTACATGAAGATCGCGGTGAACAACAGAAAATGAGATAGAAAAAAAGTGGTAAAAATAAAGCATTAGAGGAAGTAAATAAGTAAAGAAGAAGAGAAATATTAACAAATGAAGGAAAACGCAAGCAAACGAATTGGTGAAATAAAGTCAGAGAAAAGATAAAGATGAGTAAAATCAGCAGAATACAAGCTATATGTGGATGTACAACTTGACGGAATTCTTAGCAGTATAAATCGCAAAAACTCACGTGGAAAATATGATTGACAACATCTACTAAAATATATGAACGCTGATGAATAAACAGTAAATGCGATATTTATTTTCAGGATCTGTGATAGATGCTAAGCCAATAGATTTTTAAAAACACTTAGTCTAGAAGTTAATTCTATCGTAGTTTTCAGGTACTCTCCATGAGGTGGACCTCCTTCACTGTCGATTAATCTCCAGTGTGGTCGCCTTGTCAACTGATTCTTTTCGAACAAAGAAACTTTCTAGTTGGCGGGAAAATTCGACGCTTATCACTGATTAAACGTGTCTTCAGGTCTCAAAATATCGATATTATGGTAATATTTATGTTGGGAAATGAGGCTTAACAAACTTGCCAGTGCGCATAGAACTTTTTAACTCATCAAGTGAAGAATTAAAGCTAATTTAGAAGGCACCAACACGTGGTTTAAACATTGAAAATTGGAATGATAATAGTATACTCAATTACCTTACAGGATATTTGCTTCAAATATTAAAATAGAAAATATAGATACTAGTATATTAATTTATGTAAAAATATTATTCGAAATGAGAAGTTTAATGACGGAACAGAGCACAATGACTGAATTTTGCTTGTTCAGCTTGTTTGTTTTGATAATCTGGTGAAGCGTGGCATCAATAAACATGTTTACCTACTGCATAATATCATAAATCTCATGTATATAAAAGATAAAAATAAAATTGTAAGGACTAAAACTTAACGCTAATTAGCTTCTCAAGTTCAAGATACAATAACACTAAAGATGCGGATCCCTCAACTGTTCTTCTGTTAGTATACCATAACACTATTCTACACCCCAAATGGGAGCGGATAACAATGGTATGGTAACTGGCAATTATGTCGATTGACGGATGGTATTGCTCGAAAGATCAACAAAGAGGAAATTGCGGTTAGACGACGGACCACTGCACTTTTGTAGAAATTCGATGGGAATGAGGTGACCATTAGGTATTTACTTAGTGGGCTTAGTACCATCTTGACAAAAGTGGTCAAAAATACCATCACTAATATGTGCCTTGGATGTCCAGCAAAAGTAAATTTCAAACATGCATGTATAGTAAACACTACCCTGTTTAGAACATTAGCAATATCTATAACAAGAATTAAATGATTACTTTTTTGAATTGGAGCATGAAAAAAGTGTCACGTTTCGGAGTAGATTACTATCTGATTTGAAAATAAAAAGTGGAAATTTCGAACCACCCACACAGCAACATATTATATTTAATATAACTTATTCGGAGGTTTAAAGCCATCTTTTTGCGACGTTTTCCTACAAAAGAGGATAAATAAAGTAGTTAGCACATCTAGGTTTAATCTTTTTCTCAATAAAACTGATAAAGAAATTCTGTTGTTGCTGTGGGGACGCTCCTAAAAGTCTGATTTATTGTGCTGTGCATATTGGGAATAAAAAGCGTAGAAAAACTAATTGAGATTATTTGCCAATTCGATTAATGGTGTTCTACTAGAGAGGCCAAGGATTATCTTTTGTAAATAGTACTTGCATTGATTCAACAGACTGCACCTCATTTATAATGAATTTACTAACTCAGTGGTATTAACGTTTTTAAATTCAAGTGTTCAAGCAAAAGTCAACAAACAGGCGGAACAGTTCAATACCATTAATCACACCGGATGTTACGGTGTGTTTGCGAATCGTAAAGAACGCGCTCCATTTAGTTTGAACGACGTTCCACGGAACAAACCAAGATTGTATCCATATGCAACCATAAACAAATGTAATCTATAAAATATTGCACTTCCATCTAATTTTTTAGAATAGTATTTCGCAAGATTTTACTATGACTGACTTAATATTGAGGCATTTCAATCTATAAAAGCTCTTTAGAGGGTTCAAAACAAACAAAGGTAGTCACTATGATGGATCTTCGGATTATTTTCTTTTATATACCAGTATTTATCCCATTACGAAATTCTAAGAATGGCATTTAATCTACATGTCCCTATTATTCCTATATTCTGTTCAAGATAAGAGAACAATGGAACCACAAAAAAACGGTTGATTATCAAGCGCCAATCAATGGAAGCGAGCCAAGCGAAACACGAAAGATCAATGACGACCACACTGCATAGAAACGAAAATAAAAATAAACTAACAAACCAATACATACTTACATTAACTTAATTTATATTACGAAATTAACTACATAATTTTAAACTAAGTCATCATTTGTTCTGTCACTCAATTAAGTGATGAGTAACGACGGGAAATGTGGGCGTCCAATAAATGGGAGGTGTTTGTTGATGCATTATGAAAGACAATGTCCGATTTGTCCTCGGTGTACGGATGATTACTGGACTAGCAAGGTCGTCAGAGAGATGGTCTCTTACAAAAACCTACGATCTGAACTGATGCGATCTACGAATACGAAAAGCGGCACCTGCGAAATGACAAAACCATGTATCGGGGCAGTTCAAAAACGGCTGTCGTTTAACGAAAGATGAACAAGGGGACGAAATAATCCTAATATTATAAGGAATCTTATAGGTGATCAGTCTCCCTCTTTTACTTCTACAAAAAATATGCTTCATAATGTTCGCTGGCATTTAAAAAATTCAAAAAATCAAAAAGTTATGGAAATCTGCATGTTCATTGATTTGCACTTAGTGTTTAACTTTTTCCCTCACATAATCAATACACTCAGTGAATTAGTTTCCACCTCATTATAATAAAAAATGTATGCGTTTTTCCTAAACGAAAGTACCAAGAAATTCGGTTTTTTGAATATCTAATATCAGAATGAACGAAGCTAACGCAATAATCAAATGTCCAGCTTGTTGCTGAAGCATTTAGATATAAATATATAGAATATTAGTTTTCAATTAATCGATGTTTTAGAACTATTACATATAAAAGTGTTAATATTTACACAATTCCTAAAGGAATAAACCTAAACTTATAATGGCATAAATACGGTATAGTAAATTAAGCAACCTTAATGCACAAACTTTATTGTCCCCTTTATACAGCTAGATGTAAATATTTGCTTGTACTTTTGTATAAATTAATAATGAGAGAGAAAGATGTGCGTTTATTAAAAAAAAGGAGTTTCATATACTAGTTGGTCCAAGTAAATGTTTAACAAATCTTGAAAAATGAGATGAATTGAATAATGCTCTTGCACATGATTACTGTACAGACTACTGTAGTCACTGAACCGTGCCAATTTGCATAGTGAATCGACCTTTCATGTTGCGGTTTTCCTTTTATGTACAACTTTCGAGGACGATCGTTGAGATTTCGCGCAACTTCTGAACTTTGCCACTAAGATAATAAACACGTGAGGAAATAGGAAAACTATAGTTGCTCTTTGTTCAAATAATTTATTAAAATATCCAATAAATATGTCCATAGATACGCAGGACTATTCCTGTAAAGATAAGTGGTTTTTAAGATGCAGATGCGTCAATTAGTTAGATTTGCACCATGTTTTTATAACAAATTTTCGGCTCTTGACGACCAGGAACTTCTTGTGTTCGTGCAAGATGAACATTTAAGATTCGTGCGGCAGTAACAACACTTCCTTAAACCACTCCAGTCGATAACTTACCTTCAAGAATTTCGTGAATGTGTCAAACTCCAAAATGTAATGTTAATACTTTATTGACCTTTATTATTCACTTAAATTAATACAACTGGTTAATATTGCTTATGAATAGTTCAAGGTTAGAGCTAATTATAATGTTTCCATTGTTTATTGAGAAAGCTTTTATAAAGTAATTTTTTGCTGTTTTTTCACCCTAGAAATGCACAATTTTTCCTATTAAATTTTATGCCACCTTGGTACTTTAGTTTAGAATACAGCTAAATAGTGTCAAATAACTTATAGAACTGTTTCTTGTTAGTATAAAGTAATGTAAAAACTAATATACGACAGATAGCATTGTAGTTACGCAGAATTCTAACTAGTGAAAACAACTTGAAATTGGTTAGGGACACGCTGTTGACTTCCAAATAATTAACCAATGGAGGAATACTAACTTGGACACAGAGAAACAAGCTCTTTTATGAATAATTCATGAATCTTTGAGTTTTAGTATGTTCTTCTTCTAGTTTAAGAAACAAAAATTTCAATGGCAGAGATGAATTATTCTCATATTCCCACCGAAAAGGTGAAAAGCGCCATTATTGCATGCGGTTGACCTGGTCCTTGGTTTGCTATTTATTGTAATTTTTCTTTTACAATTGCTTTAGACAATATTGTGAGTAAGAATGCGAATGAGAATAATCTCTCTGACGAGTAGTTGGAGAACAACTCCAAAAAAGAGTAGGAATTGTCGTGTAAATTTCATTCAGTGTTCGGAATCACATGAATTTCCAGATTCGATATTGGTTTGGCAATTGTCCAGCGGCTACACTAACTTAGTTTACGAAAACCCACAATGAAATCGCTTCAGCGGTCCACTAATACCAATTGGTCCCGTCCATTTGATTGTTTTGAAATTTGCTTATCGACCAATATTTGCAGGACTGTTTCACACATAAGGAAAATGGAAGTGACAAATGCAAGATAAGACTTAAATAAGTTTATTTCAGTCCATTAAATAGTCTTTTTTTATTTGCAACGAATTTTTGAAAATTCTCTAATTTTTAGTTTTTTTAAAGTAAAGGTATACTTTCACTTAATTCAATTAATTCGACGTTTTGTTTGACTTTATAAATTATGAACCATAGCGATTTTGCATTTGAAAGTGTCACACTAGCTTAAACTTTAAAAAAAATAAAAACAAACTTATGTGAAGGAAATAGAGCAGTGGCTTAACAGACGTATTTTATACTGCCTTTAATTATTCAATAATAAGAACTCGAATTCGTTGGCTCATCGCAATTTGGTTTTCGGCCGCTCTTGGCAACAATCGCCGCAATCGCTAACTCTGCACAGATATCAGACGAGTTAAGGGTGAATCAAATTGCGCTTGGCGTCGAGAAAAGGATAACTCATTTTCTTTTTACGTTATACTTTTACTGTATATCTACTCTTCTATTTTAACTTTCGTCATTTTTCCCATGCTAGCTTTCATTTAAATTCCTACCTTTAATTTTTTATTCGTAACACTACTCGCGTTTTTTTCAGCTTTTTATTGATACATTTCCCACTCATATCCTTATATTTATACACTGACTATATATTTTATTTAGTTCGTCCTTAGAGGTACTTATTATTTTTTGAATTATCTTCTACTAAGATACATTATTTACAGCATTATTTCGTATCACACATCTAATATCAATATGTACTATTTCCATCAGTCAGTAATCACAAGTATGAAAAATCTGTCCTCCAGTGACCCTCTAGTGCTGCGATAAGTGATCATCTCAACTCCTACTTGTTTGTCGTTCTTCATGTGCTCGACGGTTTTCATCGGCAGAATTCAACAATTATTTAGTTTTGTCTTATCAGTTCATTCGTAATCAACGCTTTATACTTTTACTAGAACATTCTTTGTACTCAGAGTTTTCATATTTTTGTTTTTATACGCAAATGAATGTTCTATGTATCTTAAATGAATTTAGGTTTAAAGAATTTTTATGGTTTATCCAGTTTCGTTGAAACGCTTATATAGAATTCAATATTTATTTCCTATCCTAGTTTCTTAGTATGAGTGGTGTCCATTTGGCCTATTTCCTAATTGTGTTGTAGTTGTTAGCTTCCTCAGAAGAACGCCTTCATCATTACTATTTTTCCACTTTCTGTGTTCGCATTATAATCTAAAAATGGCAAATGTTCCCATGAATGCTGCCAGGTATTGGTTTAATTTATAGGTTTTATATTGCATGAAATTCACTAAGATATAAAAATAGATCTTAAGAAAATTTATCCTAAGATGCGTATTTTCTATTGTTTTAGTGAAAGTTACATCGAAAAATATTTCAGTAAGAAAAGCTCTAGAAAGGACAGATAAGTGGTGAAATATCCACGGTTATTGTTAATTTAATTTAGTTGTTTCCCAAAGGACATATGATGGAAGAATAGCGCGAAGTAGGAATACTGAAACGAAAAATACATTTCGAGTATAAAGGTCTAAAATTTGTGTTACTGATTAGGCCGTTCTTGAAAGTACTAAATTCATATAATTTATAATATTGCCTTTGTTAGATCTATAAAACTACAACATATCTCATTATCGATTAAATTTTTAATGGTGCATTTTCACTAAAGTGTTCAAGAGAGTTTTCTAGATGATATAGAAGAATCAGGAGCACATCAATCTAAGAGTCAATTGAAAGCTATTACTCTGCATTCATATTAAGAAGATATTTAAATTGTGTATATGTGTTAATATACTTCTAAATAAGAGGAATTGTATTAATAAAGCTAAGTCTTTATATTGACATATTAGTTATTTGCTATTCGATCTGACTATTTTATAGTAAGCTGATGAATAGTTCAACATATTATTTAGTGTTCTACTAATTATACACATATGTATATATATATATATATATTCATACTCATTTTACATTGAACTTTAAATATATTTACTAATACTTGATTCACATGAATCTAGCTTATTTCAGATGCAAAAAATTTGACATTATGTTATTACTATGCCTCTGCATCCCGATAGTAGAAATTCTAAGTCTAACATCGTATAATATCGGTACAGTAGATTTTTTCTATTTTTACTATAAATAAACCATTATTTTTTTTCTAAAGTCCCCATAGATGACTGAATATTGCATATTTTTACGTACAATGATATACCGATTTCAGGAATAACCTCGCTTAAAGGCTCCTTGGATTTTGAAAATTTGCGTTATGCAATTGAAAGGTGGAATAGTGAGAATGCAGCCCACACCGAAGTCAAGTTGAAAATCGCTAGTACTGCACTACAGCACGCTTCTTTCGAAGAAAAGAGTGGGTAGATGAGAGCTGAAGATGAGAAAATACTATGGAACACGTTTTGATGGTGTTTAAGTGAGAAGGGCATAATATGGATGATGGTAGTTGCTAGTGTTAAGGAATTCTTGTTCCAGTCTGCGACATTCTACAGCATAGTGTGGTAGCCATTGTTGTGCCTTCATCGGATAATCGACTCGACGACCCTCTTGTTAAATCAATGTGTTATCATTTTCAGGTATTTTTGAACCGATAATAGACGGATTTATTAATGATGAAAGGTTTTTAAATAATCTTTGTTTACTGTTAAAATGTTTCAGGTACCCTGCATAATGTTAAGCATGCGTTATCCCTTTGGGTCCGGTTAGTAGAAACATCCCACATCGTTGTTCTTTTTCAACACTTCCTATTCCACTTTTTTATTCACTAAGTTTCAGTAATTGACTTTACTACGTATATCGGACCATCTCAAGGTCTCGGAGCAAAAGCCACAAGCCAATTCCTTGAAAATCTACGATGGACATCATTCCTCCTAGCATATCAGTATGATGCAGGTTCGAATGAATATAATCTTTGGATTTATGATTGAAATTTACCATGAAATAACCTTTGCATAAATGTAAACTCTCAAATTTAATCACCAAGTTATTAAATTGTTTTAGTGATCGGGCATTTATTTATTATTATTTTAGATCTTGAAGAATTAGCACCCCTCATTTTTGATCGACAAGTTTCTGACAGTTTAGTAATTCGGCCAGTAATCAGAGTACGAAAACTACCAAATAACACGAATGATTATGAGCCTTTTCTCAAGTATATCAAGAATCGGCTAAAACAAACAAATATTGTTAGTTAATCCTTGTTTTTACTCATAATATTTATATATCGTTATAAATAAATCCTCTGTAAGATTTCAGGTCATTCATTCAAACAATATTTCTGTCCTATACAATTTTTTGCAACAAGCGAGAGGAATAAATATGACGGAACATCCTTTTTCTTACGTATTCTCGAATACGGTATGAATCTGCCCTTATGTGATAAACGGCACTCATTTTATAACACAAGTATTTCATTCATTTCCCATATCATCCAAACCATAGAAAAATAGGAAATAGGAAAATAATAAACACAGCGCCTTTGAGTTAAGGCGTGCAGAGTGTAGTTTGTAGGTTGGCTGTTTGTCAACACACTTTCAGACGCTACGTCAGTGATACGTGAAAACGGAACCCAATCGACAACGTTCTGTATATACTTTAGAAAAGTGCATGGTCAATTTTATAAATATTATGCACATAAAATAATTCAGGACTTATCACTACTTGAAGATTTTTTGAATAACATGTATGGAACATTTCACTGCAATATCTCAGGACTGCAGCTGGTCAAAAATGATCCAATGATGAAGGTATGTTATTTTTATAGTTACTTAACGATCTTATTTTGCCTCTAAATTACATAAAACTCATTTAATCATAGACTTCTCTTGCATTGACTTCCGAAGCAGTTTGGGTGGTTGGAATGGCTCTACATAAATTGCGAGAGGTGAAGCATTGATTAGAACAGTGTGGTAAACATTTAGCAACCGCAAATGACTAGATTTTGTTTGTCTGATATATAGCAGAGATGAAGGATTACATGCTGCAGCTGGGCTCAGGTCCTCGACCTGCAGCGTTACTCTGTGATGCCAGAGATTCATGGAAGGACGGGAAGAAGATGAATGATGGCATTAGGAAGGTAGCAACAGCGTCTTACATAGTCGTCATATCTAGTATTGTTCGCTGTAATATTATTATAAACATAATTTTTCCTATGTATGTGGTATCCATTAGATGTATACATACCTATCATAAATTACATTTTTACAGATAAACCTTCATAATCAGCTAACTGGTGATATTCGTTTCAACAGCCAAGGGGAAAGAGAGAATATTATGTTCTATAGCATAGGCAGAATTAATTCCCAGTTTGTTAAGGTGGGAACTCTAAGTATTATTTTTATTAATTCATCATGCATTTTTCAAATCTAGAAAAAAATTCATTCTAATTAATTATCATTGCCCTTGAGTACAAATTTAACGAGCCAAGTGCTATATTCAAATATATCCAGAAGTGATCCTTTATCACTTCATGACGAAAACATAGAGGTATGATGATGGGGATATTTTATTGAAGTAGCCAATACGATTACGTTACTAATACCTATTAAATTAGATAATGGGAAACGATTCATAAAAATTTATTCTCATTTAGTTCATTTAGAATGAAAATAGTTACGTATTGATCGTTTTTAAAGCAACTTCTTTTGAGTCGGTCTACTTTTGGACATTTGTTCAACTTTTTGCATTTCCTTGAAGTTTAAAAAAATATAAAGGTGGAGAAGATCGAACATTAAATTATTTGAAGATGTATCATGTCTATTGATGAAAACACGCACTTATTTTATGACAAGAAGTATGACTTTGGAAATATGCGGTCGTTACACAACGGACACGTTGAGAGTACAGTCGTTCTCTGATGAACCGAAGATTATTATCTTCAGAGTCTTTTATTTCCCCAAACACTGATCAAACTTACATTTGCTGCTACAACAAAATCACTAACTGTGCTATTTCCTATATTTAAAGCCAGTTAAAGAAAGCGACAGCCAAATATATTAATACATTTCGGCCATAACTGTGCCGTTCACTGAGAGAGAAATACCAACTATTTAGAAGTGCAAAATCTAATCATTTGTTCATTGATTTTGACTGTTAATAGACGTCTAGATTTCTACATGCATACGTATATAAAAAGAAGCTGGACAGGTTTTGGGAAAAGGCCAAAGATATAAAGGAATAAAATATTGATACTTTGGAAACACTTGGTTCTCGAAAAAAAAACCGCGGAGTTGGATTCCACATAATTTTTAGTTAACAGAGCATCTTATATATTGAATGCTTTTCAATGATGTTACACTAAAAGACATTTTTAATCTACATTAAATATGCTTATAAATTAAAGTCGAATTCTAAGACGACAGCTTTCTATGATTAGCATAATTTTGTGATACATAAAAGATATGCACAAAAAATACAATAAAAAATATAAAACTGCAGAGGTGTACATTTATAAAATTATAGGCTTAATTAATTTGTGTGATTTCCACAGAGTATATTATAAATAAAGGCAAAATTATTTAACTCCGAATTTACATATAAGAAATTTTTAGATAACCAAATCAATGTGGCAGTTGACAAAATTCTACTTTTGTTATATATTATGAACAAACGGTAAAAATAGTTTATCGGTATATATTTACACATAGCTCTATCCTTGCATGGCATTTTCAATCTCACTACGTACGTTCGCAGGAAGACTCTTCAAGAGGGCATCAATTTGTTGTCCTTTCTCCTCATTAGAAAGCGTAGTGCTATCAGCGATTTTGGTCAACTTGGCATCAGCCTGTAAAGAATGAATCATCACTAATCAAGAACCAGACGTGATTCCAAGTAGCTATTATTCGCTTAGTATCTTAAAAATAATAACATGTCAGCTTACCTCCTTGGCAGCAGGACTAAACTTCGATAGGGCTGCCTTGTGAGCAAGTTCTCCTTGACTTTGAGCTGCTCTTATTTCCTCTTGAAATGCAGCAAATGCTGACTAGAATATACAGCATCAGACATTACTCTTACTTGCTCTTTAAAAAAAAGTTTGTTGAATGACTTGTACTGAGTGTTTTATTTACCTAACAGTTAACAGACTACTTCTAAAACAAACATTTCGGTGAAAACTGCAATAATGTGGTCCAACTCAAGTATACTTATCCAATATATTTTCATGTGAAATGAAATGATGAAGTAATAATACACTGTATCCTCCATAATATTGCAGTTGTTTTTCAATATATTAATCTATTTTAAATGGACAAAAAGACAACAGACCTTAATAGAGGCGCTCTGCTTTGAGATCCATTCCTGTACTTTCTTGTCGATCTGCTCATCTGTTAAACCCCCTGCGTTAGCGAAAATCCCTTCGAATTCGCGTTGCTTCTCAGGAGAGGCCTATTACAAAAACAATTGAGATATGTATTTGATTCACAGTTCATAGTGTTTGGGGGATCAATATAACTACTGCACAGTAACCTCAGATTAAAATAGAACAGCTAGGTAACTCAGAGAAAATGTCAAAGGATTCGAATTATTCTAAAAATATATACGTTTTTGAGGAAAGGAGGGGGTTCTTGTTGGCAGTAGGCAACAGTTGCAAGGCAGAGGAAGAGGGCGACGGTCTTCATAATGGATGATGATCTCTACCCGCGCTACCGTCTTTTATACCCACAATGCGCGGTCGAAAACTGGTCGAGCATCTCGTACTTCGGCTAATTGTAACCTTTCAAAGCGTAGAATAGAAAATAATGACGTTATTTCGGAAAAATCCAAAGTATTACGTCATTAGTGTGACTTACGGTCTGATATGCTGGTGGGCTTGACTAAATGAATTAAAATGAAATAAATAAGCTGTTCTTCCGATCTTTGTACTATGATATTTGGTATTCAATGTTCATTAGGTACAATAGCCAATATTTAACTTAATATAATTTATTTTTCATTTAGCGAAATTCCTTCTACGTTCACAGGAACAATTGATTTTGATGATTTTTTTATGTTCTTGTCTTATTATTCATAAATCATTTTCTTTAATGCTTTCACCTATTCATTAATTTTCACATAACTTACCTGTCACATGTTCAGTGAACATTTCAATTCCAGAATATAGAGAATTTCGCGTTTTCAAGGCTGATCTGAACTGCTTCACAACGTGTGAACCAGTTTCCGCGCATATTTGTTTGGGTTACGTTAATATCAAATTTACGCAATGAGGTCAATAAAAAAAAATAAAATTGTACTAACTGATTTTGAACAGGAGAATTAGAATGATTAGGAAAACTAGGTTTTAGAGAGATAGAAAAAAGTAAGAGAAAAGCATGTTGTATTATGGCTTTCATTACCATAGCTAATCACTAATCATGACTTTAATCTGTCTAGTTCACGTAAAAATTGCAGTTTTTGTAACAATAGATCTTTGGGATATATCGTTGTGCTATATACCCATTTTCTGTGATCAGTGTTGATGTTGCTTAATAGATCAGCGAATTTATGAACTGGTTCGGCAGTTATTCACATTTCTTTAGTCAAATAGTTCAGTCCAGAAGAATATTACTGTGATGAGCATCGCTTGCAAATTCTGCTCAAAGGAGTGTCTAATCAAATAGTTGTACTGATCAGTGTTGCGATAGTGACAGTGAGGTCACTAGTAATGTTATGACTATATTATTTTACTGACATTTATGTGATAACTACAGAGTCTACAATTCAATCTACTGATTAAATGTACATACGTAAAAAAGTTGATAAATATTATCCCAGCACTGATTGTTTTAAATTAATATAAAATAGCATACTTCATTATTTACCCATCGTATGACATTGTTAGTTAGTAAAAAGTCCATTAGTGTCTAGCCTTGTGATCCTTTAAGAGTTTGCTAGTTTTGCACGCTTTTAAGCCTCAACACACCTAATGTTTCAATACTCTATTAAGTCTCCATATCGCTAATGGAAGTTTGCTGAGAAATTTCCTAACTGGCGATTAGAACAAGTTCTATTATATACAAAAAGAGATACTGGTTTTAAAGTTAAATACTGGCCAGTAAAATATCATTGCGATATAATTAACCATTATCAAGGACATGTAACTATCGAAAGGTTAAAATAAGTAAATAAACGATCAGTTTTAAAAACTACTGCTTTAGTTTTGATATAACTATTCCATCCATGTTATCAAAGCGTATTTGGTTGAAACTGTTTGTACTGGTCATAACAAAATTAAAAGTTGCTCTTCTTATGAGGAGAATATGGTATTTACAGCTGGGCAATTGGTCGGAAAACAGTCACTGGCAATTCGACAATCGATATATAAATAAATGGGAGTTTGACATCGATCCAGAATCAGAAAATCTCGAGGGATTGAACCTTAGAATTGTCGTGTACATGGTATAAAATCCTTTCTTTAATAGACCAATCTAGTCTTCATCTACCTTTGTCCATTATTTAGAATAATTCTCTCTCAGTCATAATTAGTCCATGTGATATAAATTCTTCCTGCCTTTGCTACCACATAGTCTTGAAGCAAATATTATCTTTCATAAGATTAAATTGAGAGGTAGTATACCATAATACACTGATGTTTTAAAGGAGGAGCCATTTGTAATGAAGAACTCTAATAACCAGTATGAGGGTTTCTGCATTGACTTACTCAATGAGATGGCGACAATGCTGAAATTCAATTACTCAATTATAGAAGTACAAGATGGGAGCTATGGCATTGAAGTACGTTTACTTTAAAAGGTTTAATATTAATGCAGAGCAAAGAAAAGCGTATATTTATGTGAATCCAGGACGATTCTGGGCGTTGGAACGGAATAATTGGTGTACTTCAAAGACATGAAGCAGACCTTTCAGTTTCTGCTGTAACAATTACTTATAGTAGAGTTGAAGTTGTAGGTAAGCTTGTTTAGTAAACTAATTTATGATAAGTATGAAAGATAAATAATTGTTGGCAAACTAAGAAAATTAACAATAAAAGAGGTACATAAAATATTTCCAGATTTCACCTTACCCTTTATGCACCTTGGTATATCAATCCTGCTTGCAAGAACAAAGGATGATTCTGACAAGGTATTATGACCCTCATGCCATTATCACATTTGCTCTTGTTGGTTTTTTAAACCTTTTATTAGTAATATTTTACTTAACAGGGTTCATTGTTCACTTTCCTGGAGCCTTTGTCTCTATCCGTCTGGGTTTCCCTTATTATTGCATATCTTTTTGTTTCCTTCACCATGTACCTGTTAGCACGCTTCAGCCCATATGAATGGTGAGGAAGAACTCAGAAATAAAAATCCTAAATTTTTAAATAGGAAATAACTTTTATTGAAGAACAAGGCCACCAACATGTTTTAGTCAACATTTAATATGAGTATATGTAAAACAATAGTTCCTCTGAAAGGGGATATATTGTATTTATGCTGCTAGTAGTTCAGTTATTTTGATTTTGTAGAAGTAAAAAATAGAGTATATAATCCCAGGTACGACATCGAGAAAATTGACGAACGCGACCGTAGCATTGAGAATCAGAAGAACCAGTTTAGTGTGCTCAACTCTCTCTGGTTTTCAGTAGGATCCTTGATGCAACAAGGAAGTGATGTTATTCCTAGAGCCGCAGCCACGAGGGTCGTCGCTGTTATATGGTTAGAGTTGTGACTACTATTTGTATTTATTTATTGATCAAATCTAATAATGATATTTTCTATTTTGCGATAGAAAATTATGTACATAATTAACGTTATAATTATCAATATACAAGAATAGGTAATAGATTTTTATACTGTATTTTAGTTATTTTAGAAACACATAATCTATTTGAACAGTTTTAATATATTAAAAAAGAAGTTAAAGTAGAATGGAATATCTAGCATATGTTTTAATTTTTATAATCCTTCTTCAGGTGGATGTTCACGCAGATACTTATTTCGTCGTACACAGCACAATTGGCCGCTTTTCTAACAGTGGAACGAATGTCAACGCCAATTGAAAGCACTGCAGACTTGGCAAGCCAACAGAAGATACGCTATGGGACCTTGAAGAGTGGCAGCACAATGGACTTTTTCCGAGAGAGCAAAATACCAATATATGAACGAATGTGAGGCAGCTAAGAAGTAGAATAAATGTAAAAAATAAATCCATGAGAATTACATTTTTAAGGTGGTCTGTTATGGAATCTTCATCTCCGCCAGTATTTGTAAACAGTTCAAAGGTAACATTTTGAGTTCATATATAGAACCCATTATCTTTTATTGATTAAAGTTTTGTTGCTTTTATAAACTAAGGACGAGGATATTTACATTTACAAAATGATCCTTGGTTATTTTGTAGTCCCTTATTCTATAAATAGGAGGGAATAGCTCGTGTGAAGGCGGGAAATTACGCATACATGATGGAGTCATCAATGCTCGAATACTATATGGAGAGGGATTGTCACTTGCAAAGAATAGGAGGATTACTTGATTCTAAGGTAGGAATAATAATTTTAAAATATTCTAGGAAAAATAGTTCAAATCTTACGATTGATCTCCATCAATATCTAGGGCTATGGAATTGCTCTTCCCAAAGGCTCACCTCTACGTGATATTCTTTCAAGAACAGTGTTACAGCTACAAGAACGAACTATCCTTGAAGCTCTCAAAAATAAGTGGTGGAGGGATATGCAAAGTAAAGACGTAATAATATTAGATTTATCACAGGAAGACGTTAAAATCACTACTTATAGTAGTTGCCCTTTATTTCTTAACCATTTTAATTAATTTTATGCTCTATATAATCTATTATTTTGTTTAGAAGGTCTTTCCTGTGCTGCTCCTGTGGACAGTTCACACCCATCACCCCTCCAAAATGTTTTCGGTGTGATCGTTTACATGTCTAGTTATTTTGCGATTATCTAAGTTAAATAATACGATTATAAATCTTAGGTTATTTCACTGATAATTAATATGGGCATTATTGCTTTTTTTAACTATACGAAATATTAAGAACAATGTCATCTTATTCAGGCATATTTTATGTGCTTTTAACCGGTCTAACAGTCGCTATGCTTATGGCTCTCGGAGAATACTGTATTGAATCTAGAAACGATTCACCACGTCTAAAACTTACTATAATAGGAATGGTAAGAAAAGAGGAAAGTATGAACTTTTATAAATAAACATTTTAAAAAAAGCAGAAAACCCCATGTATAGATAATTATGCATACAGAAAACATTATTTTACGAAGAATTCAGATTTATGACTGGTGGAAAGGAACATCGAAAGAGAACAAAGAACAAAAAGCTCGTAATAAACTACGTAATGTTCAGTTAGACACAGCTGGTCAGGTGCTACCAAAGTAAGTTATTATTTGACGACATGTGTGGGGAAGACGGACTATTACCTTTATTTATTTATTGTACAAGGTATATATATATATAACTTCACTTCTAAATACTTCTAAAACTGTAAGTCATTGTAAAGGAAAATATGAAGAGGTGGAGTTATCAATGAATTTTGCATCGTCAAATATTTATCTTATTCCAGCATCGATTTTATTCCAAACAATTCTAATTTTTCTAGCTCGTCCACTCCGTCAAAAGGATACACTAGTGGAAGAAAAAATGAAAATAGAGATCTAATACCGAATACTATCAGCAAAGAGGGTTTGCGAAGGCTTAGCCGTATGTTACCTGCTACGGACGAAAAACTTATTCACCAACGTCTCAAAGATTCGAAGTAAATAACTAGCAATATTGCGGATGTCTCACATCACTACAATATTTTTATCATCTTTCACTATATTCATATCAATATTTGATGATTACATGATTCTTGTTCCATTCGTTAATGTTCAAGCATTCATTTCCTAAGTCCGTTTTTAACTATTTATGATTATTTTGCAGTTGATTAAATGTCATAGCTACTTTTTTATTTGTGCATGCCTTATACATTACCAAATTTCTATGATTTAGCTTATTATATGAGATTATTACAATCAAAAATAATACTTTATATCAAGTCCCGTGAAATTGTAAAAATTTTCATGAAAGAACTGCTATAATAATACTCATGTTCACTACTTTTACATTTTAATATTTTTTTGAATTATATCATTACTAATACTACTGTCGCCTTCATTTTGAAAGAAATCATGCACTTCTCTGAATTTTCATAATGATGTAGATCAACTATCTTTTGCCAAGGAACGAATTGGAAAAATATTATCTTATTGTCTTTCCGCAATTTTCCTTCAAATATTGCTTTAATATGGTCAATTAAACAAAACTGGTGATACAGATATTTACTGATTTTAGTCAATTATTGTATTTCTCTGTAATAAAGCTTTAAAAATTATTTTAATAATTATTTAAATATCACTTAATCAATTCATATACTACTATCAGAGTTTTTTAAAACTTGCTGGAGAGTATACTCTATAGTTGTAAAATTCGAGCGTTATCTATTTAATACCATATGTATGACTTAGATACGATTTTTCTCATTATTGATGTTACTGTTTTAGGTTATGGTCTATTTTTAGAGTTAAATTTTTTAATTATAAAAGATAGTAGATAATTAGTTTAAAAGGAAATAAAATTTGCCTTCAGTTAATAATAAACTAATTTTGTTCGTACTCCGAAAACTGCCTCAATGTAAATATTGATACTATTACAGAATAATACATAATACTTTGATAAGCAAGTTAGTAAGTTGCTAATTTTAGTTACTAATAAGATCCTACAAACCATTTTTGTCGTAGTATTTTATCATACTATATGAATAATAAAAATCATAAAGGAGATGGATTTGTCTTCTTTTGTTTTCGCGCTCCTTCTTGTTGTTCAGGAAACATTGACATTGGTACTAAGATCACTGATTATAGTTCTGTTATCACCTCGCAGTTATCTAGCTTTGGTTTTAATTCTATTTTATGTGAATATTAGACGTACGTATGCTAGAATTTTGACATTTAATTAGATATTAATATGGTGTTCCATCCAATGTTCGTTTAATAGTTGTTTGTTAAATATTTTGGTTCAATTGTCCACTCAAGATTGGGTGTTATTAATGTTTATATTTAATAAACAACAATTTACTAAGTCGTAGATTTTTGCAGCAATGCTGGCCCGTGTAAATGTTGTTGGAGCTCGATCGATTAGCTTTTCCATCGCAGCAAATAACAAGGTAAAAATTTATATTATAACGTGCCGTATTTTTCTATTTTACAGTATTCTAGGAAGTGTTTATACTTGATGCTGTTCGCACACCCATTGGATCTTTTCGTTCCCAACTAGCTTCTGTACCAGCACCACAACTAGGTAGTGCTGCTGTAAAAGCTACTCTCGAAAGAAGCGGTGTGAGGGCCAGCGCTGTCCAAGAAGTAGGTCTCATAACTAATACTTACTATATAATTCATATCTTTAGTTCAGAACCTTAAAGTATTTAAGATTTATGTGCATTACTACCGTTTTTAGGCTTAATTCAATTTATCCTTTGTTTATAGGTGTTTATGGGACAGGTATGCCAAGCCAATGTTGGCCAAGCTCCAGCTAGACAGGCAGCTCTTGGAGCTGGTAATTGATTTGTGATTTAAAAACTAGATAACTAATCTGCTTCCAATTTAATTTCGTGGAGAAAATATTATAGGCTTGGAAGTGTCCACTGCAGTTACGACGGTGAATAAAGTATGCTCGTCTGGTCTTAAGGCTATTATGCTTGCTGCTCAACAGATACAGACTGGACACCAAAAGGTGGATATTTATGAATATGTAAATGTCTCTACGCTAACAGATACTTTTATTATTTTTCTTGTGCGCGAATATTATTTAATTATTATTTTTCTAGGTTGTCATTGGTGGCGGTATGGAGAGCATGTCCCAAGTTCCATTTTATATGACACGTAGTGACCCAAGCTATGGAGGCTTCAAAGTCATTGTAAGAACTGCAAATATTTATTTATTTCTATATTCATTATTAGTTTTACCACTGTTAATTTTAATTATCTTCAGGATGGAATTGTGAAAGATGGTCTTACTGATGCTTATGATAATTGCCATATGGGCAATTGTGCTGAAAAAACAGCTAAGGAATTAGGTATTACTCGTGAACACCAAGATGAGTATGCTATTTCCAGTTACACAAGAGCTGCAGAAGCTTGGAAGGTGATTTATATGAACATCATGAATAGTTTTATATATTTTCTATCAAAATTAATTATATCAAATTCATACTTTTGCTTTTTAGAAGGGCATCATGGGGCCTGAAGTAGTTCCTGTTAACGTAAAAACGCGAAAAGGTATCACTGTTGTAGATACTGATGAGGAATTTACCAAAGTGAATTTTGATAAGCTGAAGCAATTGAAAACTGTATTTTTAAAAGGTATGTTATTAGATAGTAGGATCCTACTTCGTTATCCTTTCTTCCTACTTTAAATAACGGATGCTAAATAGCAGTGATCTATTCATTACTTCCAGATGGTACTGTGACTGCTGGAAATGCTTCTACTCTAAATGACGGTGCTGCAGCAGTATTGCTATCTAGTGGTGATGCAGCAAAAGAATTAGGTGCCAAGCCACTAGCTCGCATCATAACTTTTGCTGATGCTGCTACTAATCCTCTTGACTTTGCTATTGCACCTCCTCTTCTTGTTCCAAAAGTAATTTTTTTATTGTCTAAGATTATTTGTTCTAGAACTTCAATCTATTCTACATACTTTGTTTGCATAAATATGAGTAAATTGGTAAATAATTTAGATGTTGAAGTCGGCTGGGCTCTCTGTTAGTGACATCGATCATTGGGAAGTTAACGAAGCATTTTCGGTTGTTGCTCTCGCATTTATTAAACAAGTAGGTTGTGACGCAGCGAAAGTCAATCCTCATGGAGGAGCTGTATCAATTGGACATCCTATAGGGTAAGTTGTGGATTGTTCTTCGCTTGTTACTTCCCTTTTTAAATTTCACTGCATTCTTGCCATATTTCATCTCATTTTAAAACAACTATAATTCCGAGTTATTGCATATACTATCATAGAATGTCTGGTGCTCGTCTCATTACTCACTTAGTACATGCT
Source organism: Heterorhabditis bacteriophora (assembly GCA_964036235.1). Taxonomy (NCBI): domain Eukaryota; kingdom Metazoa; phylum Nematoda; class Chromadorea; order Rhabditida; family Heterorhabditidae; genus Heterorhabditis; species Heterorhabditis bacteriophora. The sequence continues at coordinate 10,913,102 of OZ038428.1, read as the reverse complement.
CTCAAGTCCGGTCAAAAGGGATTGGCTGCTATTTGTAATGGAGGTGGAGGTGCTAGCGGAATGATCATCGAGAAATTATGAGTCGTATAAAATATTAACTCAACTTGGTTTTGTTCTAGTGAATTATCTAAATTGGATCTGGGTAATTAGACGGTTTTTGATGTTTAGAACATACAAAATGCAAATTTTCACGTGGGTGCGAATTTCTATATATATATATGTATTAGTTTTATAATTATATGCATCTTAAATTGGTAACAACTCTGTTCAATGATGTTTTTTGCATGTGAGAAATGTCAAGGTGTTATTTGGTTCTTTGAACTAATTTCAACAAGAGATTGCACTAGTTTATGGTGGTATTGGGACTAAGTGGTCAAAGTTTCCTTGTGTTTATGTGGGACTCAATAATTTGTTTTTATTGTAGTTGGTTCAGAGAAAGTAAATATAATCTAGAATACTTGTAATTTATCATTTCCATGGTATAGTTTATATCCTGTTCACCAATTCTTTTACATGTATACAGTACCATACCTTAATTCATCGAAGTACAGGACCTTTGCTAAGAACAGTTAAACTATATTGATAGGATAGGGAAGAAAATGCAAAGGAATTCCCAGGTTTGTTTATATTGATGTTGATCTATTCTAAGTAGTGTGTATTTTGATGATTTTTGTAGAAGGTTTACATTGTTAGCGGTGTGCGTACTCCAATAGCATCATTCCGCAGTTCATATGTATCTGTCAGCAGTGTTGAACTAGCAGCTAAAGCTGCAAAAGTGGCTTTGGAGCGATCTGGTGGGCATTGAGTCTTTAATGATTTCATAGCATCGTTAAAAATTGTTCTAAACATTTAACATGAATTAGGAGTTTCTCCATCCGAAATTGAAGAGACGTTTTTGGGAACAGTTCTTACAGCCAATTGTGGACAGAATGTAGCTCGGCAAGTGGCTATTGCTGTAGGTAAGTACCTATGATTTATTATAAAATATTTATTTTTGATTATATATTTTTGTTTTTTTTTCTGGTGTTTTTGTTTTTTTTTGTTTATTCTGAAGTACAACACAGGTATCCCCAAAACAGCACAATCTGTGACAATTAACAAAGTTTGTTCATCATCAATGAAAGCATTGGCTCTAGCTGCTATTTCGATTAAAAGTGGATATAGGACTAAAATTCTTGTAGCTGGATGTGAAAATATGAGTCAGGTATATATATATATATACATCACAATAGTTATATTTCGTTTTGTCCTTTAATGATTTAAAAAAATAGATTTCATATTAAATGTTGCTATTTTTATGTGCCATTTTACATACCACGAGGGGAGATTCCATACGGAGGTTTAAAAATGATTGTGAGTTATAAGTAGTTTGTTTCATAATAATAATAATTCTTATTTGCTTTTAATAGTAGTTTTACCTTATCTCCGAAATATTTAAAGATATTATTACTATTCAGGACGGTATTGCAAAAGATGGGTTAGAAGATGCAGTTCTTAACATTCCGATGGGACTATGTGCTGAGAAATCAGTTAAGGTAGAATATCATTAATTTTTAATTGGTTTATATCTGATAGTTTATAGTCTTGCAATGAGAATTTAGGATTACAATATCACTCGTGAGGCTCAGGATGACTATGCAATTGGAAGCTATAAAAAGGCTTCTGCTGCATGGAAGGTAAATTTATCTTGTATTCATGAAATATTTTTGAACTTTTAAGATTAATAGTTCTTTAATTAGTGAAAACAACTTCCCATGTTATACATTTTCTGAAGCATAGTAGCCATTCATTTTAAGAATGGTGATTTCGTTAATGAAGTCATTCCTGTGAAAATCAAACAACGACGTGGTCCAGATATTATTATTAGCGAGGATGAAGAGTACAAAAAGCTGGTAGAAGCTAAGGTTCCTTCCTATTTTACTATATCATTATTATACTGACCAAACGTTTGATAAATACTGCCATTGTGTTATTTTTCTTTTCTAGGTTCCATCCCTTCCTGCAGCTTTTTTAAAGGATGGAACGGGTACTATTACAGCTGCCAATGCATCTTCATTGAACGATGGAGGTGTAGCAGCCATTGTTTTAGCCGAAAACATGTTTCCAGCAGGTAATATTATTATATATCTAAAAAAAAGGATTGTGATAAGGTAAAATGACAATATTATTTAGTAAATATTTAGAAGTCAAGCCTCTTGCCGAGCTTGTATCATTCGAAGAAGCTGGAGGAGAGCCGATTGATTTCACTATTGCACCAGTATGGGCTGTCAAAAATGTAAATATATTGAAATTAAGAGATATGGTGTTTGATTTGGTTAAAATACTGTTTCTGAGTATATTAAGGTTTGAATATTTAATAGTTGATCTTAGCTACTTGCTCGAGAAGGTCTTCGTGCGGAAGATATTGCTATATGGGAAGTGAATGAAGCATTCTCGGTCACAGTGCTCGTTTTTATCCAGGAACTTGGTATAGATCCAAAACGAGTCAACATCAAGGGAGGTGCTGTTGCTCTTGGACATCCACTTGGGTAAGTAGTTATAGCTTTAGGAAATAATTTAGATAACAATATGTTTCATCCATATTCATTTATTTGAGAACCTCTTTTTTTTACAGTATGTCTGGTTTACGAATTGTGTTATCTCTCGCGTATTTGCTGGCACCAGGTCAGCTTGGAATCGCTGCTATTTGCAATGGTGGTGGAGAAGCAATGGCTGTCCTTTTAAGGAAACCCCAGTAATTGGTAAGTGGTAGGTAGAGTGCAAAATTCACTTAACAATAATATGAATGTAGTACTAAATAAAGCCTCACTTATTTTGGTAACAAATCAACTTTTATTTTTGATAATGTTTTTGTTGTAGGAAGCTAAATAAATGTTTTATATACAGTACATTCTGTATTTTTGTTTTGTTACAATAGTTATTTTTCAAATACTTTGAGTTCAAATAGTAGTGATAAAGGATTGTTTAATTATTACTTAAAATTAGAATGTTTTCTTTCCTCGAATCTGTGTTGTCTTAATAATAAATATGTATTTTTTAGACATTCTTAAAATAATATGAGGGCATGGCCATAATATATTTATCATTCCGTGTCTCGAGGATTTTAATAATCTTACTCCTAAGTAGGACTTGTTTAAATGTAATTTCCTACGTATAGTGCTTAATTATTGATGTCATAATGATTTCATTTTTGTTGCGCCATGGTATACTCATTTGTAAACGGTAAGAAATAGGTCTATTAGGTATCATAAGTATTATTGAATAATTGAACATGCATATAATTTTGGTAAATGTACTAGTGTTTGATATAACATTTAAAAAATACTCATATGCAGAAATATGTTTATAGCAATGGCAATGTTTGGATATGGTGCGTTAGCTGCATTTGGTAGTGCCTTTCTTTATGCTAACTTGCCTACTCGTCTCACCATAGGGGCGATAATACCCTCAGCTTCCTATTTGGCAGGTGCCAAACTTACACCTATTAAGGAAGAAAATAATGTCAGTGAAAAGGATACTATTCAGGTAAATAAACAAAATAAGTTACTGGGTTGCTTATGAAATGTTTAGAAAAATTCAAATCAGGCATCATCATTATTCGCCAAAGGCCCTACCATGGTGATGGCAGTTCGTCGACCAGGTTGCCTTCTTTGTAGAAGAGAAGCTGCTGAGCTAAGTACCCTTCTTCCTGAGATGAACTCTGCAGGCATAAATTTGGTAGTTAAATATTTTGGAGTAATAGTCAAGTTTTTATTGATTTTTCGTGGTATACATTAGTATTTTGTTTCCTTTGTAGATTGCTGTTGTTCATGAAAAGAAGGGAGTCAATGAATTTAAACCGTATTTCAAAGGTGATGTATTTCTTGATGTAGAGGTACGTATACATTTCTTTATATATATTATCTATTTGATGCTTATAGGGATTCTCGTATTTGTAATTTTCTCTTCAGTTCTTTTAACAGTCGTCTACTTTAGTAACATATAATAACTACAACATTAGTGGTTCTCTTAGTCATTGATAGTTGTCAAGTCTATTAACTGCTGACAGATAACTTAAGTGATGCAGATGTCACTTCCCAAAAAGAGCATCCTATTACGTTCTTACATAACACTTGCAACTAAGGGCCATATACAGTGCGTTTCAAAATGATAGCACACTTCCCATATTTTGGCGTTATTTAACGAAAAAAGCGCAAATTTACTAATCCTGGACCACCATAACAATGAGTCGTGCTTCTACATTGAGTCTACACGAAAGAGGTCAAATCAAAACACTGTCAACCGCTGGTTACATGATGAAGCCGATTGCCGATGTCGTCAAGAGCTCCAGGAAAGCTATTATGAATTTTCTGCGTCACCAAGAAAAATATGGTACAAGGAAGATTAGTGAATGACCGTGAAAAATGGGAAATTCTGCGGACTACGTTGAACAGCACGACCAACATCAATGAAATCCGTAGGACTTGTGGCATTGATGCTTCAAAAACTACGATGTGGAGAATAGTGAACGAATGTCCCAATATTGTCCCGCCACAAATGAAGAAGTTTCCACAACTGACACTAGGACATAAAGACGAAAGACTTCGTTTTGCCAGAATATTCATGAGATGTGACTGGGAAAAGGTTCGACTTTTACGAGTCTTCAAAAATAAGTCTATTAATTAATTATTTCGAATGTAGGAGATCTTCAGCGATGAGAAGAAGTTCAAGCTAGATGGTCCTGATAGTTGTCACTCCTATTGGAGGCATTTATGTAAGGAGCCCCGGCATTTTTCAATCCGAAATTTCTGTGGAGGAAGTGTTATGATTTGGAGAGCGTTTAGTGCTATAGGACTAATCGACTTGGCATTTATCTCGACGAAGATGAACAGTGCTGACTACCAGGATGTCTTAGGGCATTATCTAGTCCCGCATCTCCAACGATTTCCAGGTGTTAGCTTCACTTGGCAACAAGATACTGCTACTATCCACGCCATTCGAAGCACCAAGACCTAGTTGGAGGACAATGGTGTGGCCACTATGAAGTGGCCATCGCGCTCTCCGGACCTAAATCCGATGGAGAATCTTTGGGCGTTTCTCGTGTGTCAAATTTATGGCAATAACTATCAGTTCAACACCGTCAAGGGTCTCCAATCTGCATTAGCAAAGCATGGAGCAAAGTAGGAAACAGTGTAATTAAAAATTCAGCTAGCAATCTGCCTAAAGCAATTTTTCTGATTATTAATAAAAGTGCTACTAGTACTGCCCATTAGTTAATTGTTGTATACATTGGTTGTTATTGTTTTTGTCGTTAACACATATTTTAATGAAGTGTGCTATCATTTTGAAACGATGAAAAGTGGTGGTTTGGAGAAAAATTAGCATAAAAGTGGTAATTTTTTATGAAAAACTATGAAATTTAAACTTGAGGTTTTCAAGGCTCTTACACTTCGCCTCTAAAAAAATTGGATCAATCTAACAACGGAGAACAGAGAAAATGCAAAAAAACAAAGTGTGCTATCATTTTGAAACGCACTGTATAAGCAGCGTGTCTGACTCTTCTGCGTGTGCAGTTTAGTTCTTCACTCTCAAGTTATTCTGTTGTTTTTAGCGTTTATTAATGTTATTGTATACTTGTTTCTTCGTAATAATTCTTATATCTCATTGTGCGTACTGCTCTCTCCTGTTCAGGTAAGAAGCAAGCAGCGTTCCTTAGCAGTCTTTCTGAACAATGCTATAATGTGATTCATTATAGAAACATTTCTATGGTCCCAACAAACGTTGGATGCCTGCCTGGATGGGATTCCTTCGTGTAAGCACATATCTGAATGTCTACCGTAGTAAGAAAGCTGGTTTTCAAGGAAATATGGAGGGAGAAGGTCGCTTACTGGGAGGTTATTACTATAGTTCGCGTTTTTTTATGAGCATTTGTTTATTACATGGCTTATATAGCAAATGTATGTAATGAAAATTGTATATACAAATAATAGTCTGCTTTTTCGATAACAGGTTAATAGCCAAGACAACGCTCAGGAAGTAAAATACTAACAACCTAACCAAGTTTTGCTATTAAGTGGATTTTAGTCGGCAGCTCATTCAACATTAATGGTTTTTCTTCATTAGTTCTTATGATTTCTAGGGATTATATATGCAATTATCCTTTATTAGCAAGACGTCTACTGTTGAATATAAAGAAGATTTAGGAGTATACCTGGTGGCGAACAATGATCTGGTGTATGCCCATTTAGAAAAAGAATGGGGTGATGCAGCCAATATCAACGAAGTAAGAGAGGCAATTAGAAAGTTAAAGTAGATATTTCCTATCTATATTTGTTAGCTGCTTAGGTTGTCTACCACGTATATTGTGTACTTTTAATGTATTTATATGTATATAATCAGTATAAATAAATCTAAATTATAGAGGTTCGGTATATCTTCAGTGGTTTAAATATACTGAGTAAGTGTTATAGAAGCGCTTTAGTCGTACTTTATATAAGCATGCATGTGCTTAATAGTACAATATATTTTACATTATTTGCACGTGTATATGGAAACAATTGGAGACATTTAGGATCTTAAAATGAGTTTTCTGTACTACAGTAGAGAAAGCTAACTAGACCGATGATTTCTATTTGTTTTAATCGGTGTGATAGACTCCATATTGTTTAGAGGGAAGTTTAATAATGGTGGATGAATGCTGTTTATTTTGTAATTAGGTTATTTATAGTAAAATAGACTCTGACGACTGTGTCATTGACCTTATGCACTATCAGATAAGGCTAGATCAAAGGGAGACACGCTTTTCGGTGATGGGATGTTACAGGCGAGATGGCATTATAACTGTTTAGTCACTATAGGAAAGCCAACCAAGGTAGGTGAATATTTCTGCCCTGTGATAATTTACATCACTTGACTGCTTGTTGTTTCTGATACATAGTTTTCGTCTAATCGTAATTTTTAAGAACCGCATTTGCAAGCCTGTTGTCCAAACGGATCCTTAAATTGCCTTCAAACAATAACTTCCATTTATCGTTTTTTAAATGGACGAAGCACTTCATTGAAATAGATAGTTTATAAAAACGTTCTTCATGCTCTAGCCTGATCTAGCATTGAAATGTACGTCGAGTTCTGATCCAAGAAACGTTGCGACGAAAGGACGCTATTACACCCATTGACCAGCCTTCATTTTCCAATTTTGCTTCACATTGAAAGGTATCCCTTTTGTTCTTCCTATTATGCTGATACAATTTGCTCACTTATCTTTAATATATCTTTCTATATTACAAGCAAAGACGGTTAATTTTTATCTAACCTCATAGTTATTTAACGATAATTTTATTTAAAGGACTATTAATTGTCTCGGAAATTGAATTAAACTTTTAATTAATAGCTGTAGTAATAATGTACCTTTTTCGAGTTGTGAGTTAGAAAATAATGTAAAACACTAGTTAAATATTTAGAATGAAGTATATCATGTGAAGTTTTATGAGGGAAGTTACTTTTAAGAGATTAAAGTGATTTATGTATTTCTTTCATTAATAATCTGCAATATACTGGAAAAGGTTTTATCAAGAAAGCCCATACCTTTTCGAAACTACTGTAATACATACGTATTCTAGTTGATTAGATCTAATCAGCCACGTAACTTATTAAATAGATTTAAATACAGTTGCTTTTTTAATTGTAATGTAACAATGCAAATAAAATGCTTAAAGTTCTTGTATATTACTCTATGGAAATATTGGAGGACTGAGAAATTCAAGATTGGAGTATCACTTGTTTATTAATTTGATGGAATCTGGCTAACCTTATATCATGCTACTCTTGGCCTCTTTTTTACGTCTTGATTCATTCTATCATCTGATTGACGATTAGTGGCCAATTACACCTGATGTCACCGCCTCCTTCTCGTCACTCGCCCAACCACCTTCTGTTGCCAACATGCCGCCTACGCATCTCGTTGACTTTGATGATTATTTGGTAGGTATACAAGTTTCAAAGCTCAGTACTGGGATTGGAGATATTTGCCATGTGATTGAGGAGGAATTATCTCTATAAATGGATATAGGTATAAACACCACGTGCTATTGTGGAAGGACAACCTAAAGAATGAATGAATTAGTCGTTCTACTAGGAGAATTAGTATTTCATGAGCTCTATTCTTTATTTTACATTCCTCGTTTCTCTATTAGGTTAATATATTTACATGATGGGAGAGTAGTCCAATTTATATTGGAATATAAATATACTTAGTAAGAAAGATTACGGGAACTTTTTATGCGCTTAAAGAACAGTAGGAGAAAAGGATTTAACTGATAGCTACTTTCAAACACCAGTATAGTTAAAATGGTCGTCTGTGTATACAGCTCAGATCTTAACCATTTTTTCTACTTCTTTAAATATTACTTCTGAAGAATCATTAATATTTTTACTTTATTGCTTAAAATAAATCAAGTCAGATGTAATAAGCTAAATAGTGAGTTAGAGTAACCAAAGACTATGCTCACATTTTATTAGACTTCTATCCATGTACGTTTATTACCAGAGGATTCTACTGTCATAAATAAAATTATATATAGGAAATGCTTAATTGCAAGATTTATGATATAATTAATGCTAAAATTGTAGAAATACGCGATGGAATCGTATGTCGCAGACATAAACACTGATGCCGGGAAGACGACAATCATCTTCACTCTAAAAGAGAAAGCAGGAGCCCTTGCTGAAACGCTTAAAGTTTTCCAGGTGAGACACAAATATACGTATATAAAACAAATTGCGATTACATTAAAATTTTAAGTTTACACAATCTATTAAGGGTGTATGGAAAGAGGAGACAGAAATAGTAATTCAAATATAATATAGAGATTTCCAAAAATATAATATTTAAAAAGTTGTGTTTGAATATGAAATATTACTATTTAAAAATGGAACTAAAGTTAGTATTAAAGTAAAAACCCATCTAAAGATTACTGTTTTCTCAGCTGCCCATCATATCTAGTTTTAAATTTCGATTTTATCATCAACAACTAAATTGATGTTCGCTGATCATGCTTTGAAGTACGGCTGGGATGGTGATCGCATAATTCCGCACGAGGTGATCTCTTGTATTCGAACGGGTTTGGGTTGAACTGTCGCAGGCCGACGAGAGTCACGCGAACGTCTGGTTCATAAAACTCGTTATCGTAATTTAGATTTCATGATTATTATGTACGGCAAAGACAAAATATGACCAGAAATTACGATTATTACTCAGGCGTGGAATTCTTAGTTGCCAACTGTAAACAATGTTCTTCTGCAAATCTATATTACAAACTGCTCACTAACCATGGGTAACAAATTAAGTATGTCATACCAGCCACAGGTTTCTCCACTTTCCAAGCTTAAATTTTGGAACATCTAAGCAGTTTTAGTTAAGTTAGCATTGCTGAAAATTGCTACTTGTGACAAAAACTTTAAAATCTAATAAATACAATTATTGAAAGAACAAGATGCCACTTGTTTTTACTGTTATTAGATAAAACTTATGCGCATTAGTTTTCTGATCTAGCATTTTATTCTTTAGATATAATATTTTTAGAAAAGTAAATTAATGCCATTAGTTGGACTATCTAAACAGGCATAAACATGAAGAAACTCATGTGTATCGTAATTTTTAAAGTTATCTATTACTGTAGTGTAGAAAATACGAAAAAAAACTGAAATGATCACGTGATCACAAAGGAACGATTTCGTCGACACATCAAACAATGAAGAAAGGCTTTATGACCTTAGTTTACTGTTTATTAAATTATTGCGCCACGATGATCTTCTAGATTTTTTAAATTCAATAAAACGGAATGAGGAATTGTAGTGTGAAATATGGAAATCATACTTTCTAGATACAGCATTAAAATCATATTGCTGTTTCGCCGAAGGTTAGAGGGTTAAAAGTATCTTATTCGTACAAGCAAGGGCTTGTGTTTCTGTATATATTATATCGAAATACGAAACATGCTGTTTTAAATCTTTTGGCATTGTAAGTTCATGTCAATTACTGTTTACTTTTTTATTATTCTACTACCATTCACATGATGAAGTAATTTCTAATAGGCGTACTCACATAAAGACTAGAAGATATTCCTTTCTGTGAACAGAACTACATTGCTTCAGTTAGTTTCGGGCTATGAAACAGGTTTTTAGTGATAGAAAGAAATTTCAGTAGATGCAGACCTATAAACAGCAAAGTATATTTCACCTGGAGGATATCTCCCTAATTCCTCATGCTACCAACGCCTTATTCTTAAGTAAAAGACATTTAATTAATCATGCAGAATTACTATAGAAAATAGCATAAAATAATTTTTTTAGGCTCACGAAGTTAATTTATCACACATTGAGTCGCGTCCGTCAAAACACCATGAGGGATGTTATGAAATTCTTGTTGAATGTGCTGAAAACTCTGAACAAAGCAAGGTTGAAGAGGTACTGTTATTTATCTACATTGCTTTTAAATTATGCTTTGTTTTCTTTCATTGACCATCTTAAAAATTGGCTTCTTACAGCTCATCCAACTTTTTAAAAAGCGTGGAGATGGCCTCCTTGTTCAAGATTGGAACGCCAAGAACAAACAGAATAAAGGTAGACACAAAAATATTCGTTTTATATGATATCTTTAATACAATTCTATTCTATAGATTCTGTTCCCTGGTTTCCCCGTCGCATGGCCGATATTGACCAATTTGCTAATCGAATCCTCAGTTATGGAGCTGAGCTCGATGCCGATCATCCAGTGAGAAAATATGAAATATTGAAAATTAAATTTTTATAGCCGTATATGTAGGGATGAAGTGGATTCTTAATATTATTCATGTCCTACAAAGATTTCTTCATATTTATAAAATCGTATTTTAAAAATCGCAAGAAAGACATATTATAATATATTTGTAGGGATTTAAAGATGCTGAATACAGAGAGCGTCGAAAGTACTTTGCCGATATTGCTTATAATTTTAAGCAGTAAGTCTTTCATTTCAAGACCATATTCTTATATCTGTCACTTGTGATTAGCATTTTCGCTAAGCCTTGATTAATTATCAATTTCTTTCTTTTTTGAATAGTTTTAGAGAAATTTTATTTAAAGTGGTGATAAGATACCATTCATCGAATATACTCCCGAAGAAATTTCAACTTGGCGCACTGTTTACAATGAACTGGTGGCACTCTACCCCACACATGCTTGCCAGGAGTTCAACTATATCTTTCCCCTTCTCCAGCAAAACTGTGGCTTTGGGCCTGACAACATTCCCCAGTTACAGCTTGTGTCGGATTTCCTTAAAGGTTCGTAAAAATATTCACCTATATATGTACTCATGTATAATAAATAATAAATAATTTATCTCATTATGAATAAATTCCATTCAAAAATTGGTGGATAAGACTAAATGAGAATTAGTAGATAATTTAATGGGAAAAAAACAACATCATATATGTTTTTATAAAATATAAGTTTTATCTCTATAATTACTTTCGTTTCAGATTGCACAGGTTTTATACTCCGTCCAGTCGCTGGTCTCCTCTCTTCTAGAGATTTTCTGGCTGGTCTAGCTTTCCGAGTCTTCCATTCTACACAGTATATTAGACACCATTCCGCTCCTAAATATACACCTGAACCGTTAGTTTTACTAAATTTTAGGATTTTTAATAATAATAACACATAACACCTATTATTATATTTTTACTATAAATATACCATATATTCTCCAGTGATGTCTGCCACGAGTTACTCGGCCATGTTCCTCTATTTGCTGACGTTGAATTCGCACAGTTTTCACAAGAAATTGGTCTCGCCAGTCTCGGAGCGAGCGATGAAGTTATTGAACAACTGGCTACGGTAATAGAAAAATTGAAACACTGTAAAATAAGATTAAAAAGATGAAAAAATTTGAAAAAAAAAACATTAGTTTCATTTTCAGCTGTATTGGTTCACCATTGAATTTGGTTTATGTCTACAAAATGGAGAAAAAAAAGCATTCGGAGCAGGATTGCTCAGCTCTTTTGGTGAACTGCAATATGCACTTAGTGATAAGGTTTGATTAGTTCCCTTCTAGAAGTGTCTTTTTTCACGCATATATGATAGTAAGTTTTATTGCCACAGTTAAAATTAAGCTAATTTCAATTTAATAAATAATACAAATTGTTTCCATTATTTTTCTCTATTATTTCAAGCATATTTGTTTTATTGTAAATCATGTTTAGCCAGAAGTAGCTCAATTCGACCCTGCTATGACATCAGTCACGAAATACCCGATCACAGAGTACCAGCCTAAATACTATCTGGCTGAGTCATTTAGTGACGCCAAAAACAAGCTGCAGTAAGTACTATACAAAAATAGAATATAAGACTAGTAAAATATATAAATTTTTAGAGCATGGACAGCCACAGTTTCTCGCCCCTTCCGAGTTCGTTATAATGCATATACACAAAGGGTCGAAGTATTGGATAAAGTGCCTGAGATACAAAAATTAGTCCGAGAAATAAAAAGTAGGAATATCTTCTCATTTTATTTTATCCATATTTCTTCCTAACGTATTGTATGCTTCTTGGTGACGTATGGTTGCAATTTGCTATTCATAATCACATTATAGCCTTACGTCGTCATAGAAAAATTGGCACAGAACATGAGAATTATAAGTTAAACATTGGATTTCTTGTCATCTAAATTAGTTTTGCGAATTCGTTGTTGGACCACCTGATGCAAATTACTATATGCTTCGTTGCCAATATTACACCACAACTAAAGAAAAGTCTCTCTCACTTAGTGAAATGTGAAATGTTGTATTTTTGAGTTATGATGTTAGGATTCGGCAAAACATTGCTAGAGACTGCTGCGGGGTGGCAATTGATAGTTTCAATCGGAGGTAATAAATCAAACAAGACAAATCCGTTGCCTCTGTCAAACTCATTACACGTATATTCCAGGAATATGAAAACAGAATATCCGTTTAATGAAAAAAAAAATATCATCAATTCATGCAATATTTAATAATATTAATATTAATGCCTGTATTGACCATTAATTTTATTTCAGGTGAGATGGTAACCCTTGAAGATGCTCTAAGTAAAATTAGCTCTTATTAAATGTCTTCATTTAAATCAGGTAGTACATATTTTGTTAAGTAATTTATTCCTACATGTTTCTTTTATAATCTGGAATATGTTTTTCATGCAAGCTTAATGTACAATCAGATTATATATTTGGTTCAATAAAGTTTTATTATCAAAGTTAGTTAGTAACCCGTTTAGTAAGAGAAATTGATTTAAATAGAAAGAAGTTATCACATTGGCATGTTTGATTCCAGCACTATTCTGCCGTTTCTACAGTACTTTTCCACCAATATCTTCCACTCTCCGATCCTTCTTTTCATCCGTTCTCCATCTGCAATTCTAAAAGGATCGGGGTCGAATCGAGCCACCAAATCACTAATCGTATCATTGAGATTAGATAGAATACTCTGAAATTTATGACTGAATGAGAAAATTAACGAAATCAATTGTGGAACTTGCTATTAGATATTAGATACCTCTATCATTAGACAAGCTTTCGCAGGACTCTCTGCATGATAATAGAAATGTGCTTTATTAGTTCCAATAGTTCCCTGCAACTCGACACATTGCCAGTATCCATTGGAAGAAATCTTAATGGAAAAAATCAATTTGCTAACACCTAAATAATTATAGGTGCTTTTAAATAGTAAGTTAAATGCATATACAACATTAGAAAATGCAACTAGAATTACCGTATTTACTCCAGTGTTTTTGATTACGACGCTGATTACACTACGGTTTCTAATTTTGTAGAGTTGTATGACGTCTGTAACAGACACCGCACAAATACCCTCCCAAATAAGCAATACGCCATTAGTGAACTCGTACCATCCCGGAGTGTCGAATAACATGCTATAAAACAGAAACACCATCTCCATTCTTGTGGTGAGGAAATCTTAAGGTTGTATGACGATATGATTTGCTACCGCCATATAGTGGTATAAAGTATAAAACGATATTTTTTAAAAATATGGTAGATGTATACATATTTTATTCATCCTTAAAGTGCATTGCAACATGTAAAAATGATATAAGCCGAGGTGATTTCGTCCGATTGTTGGCTTAAGCCGCAAACTCGAGAGGCCACGCCCGCTCAGTTCATGTCGCAAACACCAAAGGGTCAATTCTTTCTCGGAAACAAACATTTGATAGTCCCATTTCGTTCGAGCATGCAACATTGAACACAACAACAAGTATTCTAAGATCAACCAATCTAATTATTGTTTGCTACTTTTATATGATGCGAAAATGAACAAAAATTCCAAATATTAATCAATAGTGAACTTGACAGTAAATTAAAATATATTTCAATTGTATACGAAGCAAAGGTTTTAATGTCATAACTACATTTTTGTTATGACCTTCTTGTATCTAAATTACTGCTAGATTTAGATTACTTAGTTTAATTTAAATTACTAGGGATACATTTACAACATATATATTCATTAGGCTAAAAGAATATGAAAGGAAATATAATTTTCTCATCCTGTTTATGCAAACACACATTGGTATGTACGTATACGCTTAGTAGTCTCTCAGATTTGGCTTTCCATGTTTTTATGCTGAAGATTTGTAGGAAGACGTATTGAAGCCCCTAGTTGATTGAGCCGTACCTTGTACTGGTATTTGCAAACACCTCTAATTTATGAATCTAGAAACCTTCACAAATCAGTTAAACTATTTCCAGCTATTATCTTCAATTCCTAGCTGCTTTCTAATATAAATAGGTTCGCATCAAATTGGAAATTTGATCTACACTTGATCTAAACAAGTTGATGTGGTTCGCGCCCATATTCCTTGTTTTTAGTGTCTTTTGCACGTTGCATGAAAGCATGCCTATACAACTCATTATCTACTCTTATTTGTTATGTTTGAATATGTATCGGTTTTCTGAATTATATGCGATTTTCTCTAAATGATATTCTGTACTTGAGAAGTCTTTACAGGGTTAGGTCTTGTCCCTTTCATTGCCTCCCGAAGCAGCCCGTTCAAACGTTTGACGATGCAATCGACTAGTTGCAGAAACTTGATATTTGATGGTAGGAAGATGTTTTGGAGGGAATGCTGGGTTAACAGAGAAACATGCGCGAAATACGAGTCTAGCATTTCCCCCTATTGCCTCCATTAAAGAAGACGCCCAAATAATTACATTTTACAAGTTTTTTGCCTATTTCCTTCTTAGAATTGATTCTGCCTGCTTTGTTATTTTAATTTCAATTTGCGTTTCATATTCTTATAATTTCTTTATGTATTGTTTATCAATGATTTCGTAGAGAAAGTAGTAGTAAAAAGGACCGTCATGCGAAGGCTAAAATCACGTAGGCATCTTTTTTCGGTATGTTAAAAAACAAGGAAATGTATTTGTTTTTGTTGCAGCGAGTTCGTTTTGACTATGAATCCCATTCATTTGTGCCGTCATTAGTCTCTATCATCGAATCATCTCATTTTTAAAGAATATTAAGCGCATAGTGACATTAATTTGATTTATAGATTTCAAGTCAATACATATATAAAGAATTTATAGGCATTTTTTGAGAATATTCATAGAGTGACAAATTACCATTGTTAAATTTGGGAAAAAGCTATTATTGATTCCTAATTTTTTCCGTTTAACGATTTCAAACTTCTAGTAACAATGAGGAACTATATTTAGAATGTTAAAAGTGCATATGAAAAACGATTTTAAACATTCTCAGCTGATATTTTTCGCTGTCGTTACGACAATAAATTGGCTATAGTAGTAATGACAATAAAATGTAACAGAAGCCGACGATAAACAAGAACTGAATCGAATCAAGTGTAGAACGTGTTATGGTGAGGCGAGATAATTTCTCATCAATGATTTGGGTGAATTAATGCGGTTTGGTATGTAATTACTCTTCCTCAATGTGACACAGCCAAACTTGCTCCCATAGTAAAGAGCTAATATGTATATGTTTGCAAAATTGCTTTCTTGTGAAAATATATTCGCAAAATAGTTTTAATAAAGTGATTGCGCTACAATATCTTGTAATGGGATTATTTCCAATGTTTTCCGGTAACAAGGTTTTCAGAAAACGCAACCCGTGTTAATACGATATGTGAACCCATTATTGTCCTCTAGATTTGTCATTTTAAGGCTGCACATTTTACGACAAAAGTGAAGAACACCTTTATGTGCCTATTCAGTTGATTATCTAGTTGTTATTGCTACAATATCAAGTTTAAATACGCTTGAGGTTAAGCTGTTTCTATTTCTTTTCTACATTTTTTCAAAAGTTCTGAATAGCATTATTTGCGTACATTTTATACCTGTGTTCATCCATTTCATAGATTCATAAACTTCATTGTACTAGAAAATTCTTTTGCAGTTTCTTGGCTTAACAGTTTTACTGTCTTAAGAGTTTAAGTAGAAATCTCAATGTATGTTTTGGTTTAAAATGAAGCGTTTTTCAGTAGTGTAACTAAATAGTCTTTGCGTTCCGTTAAAGTGGACACCTAGTTTAGTGAAGATTTCCGCCATTTCTCATGCGCATATTTGTGACGCCGCTGCCACTATATTCGCAGTTTGGCCCGCGCGGAATTTCGTTCGGTGAAACGCGGGGCTGTAAACAGTCATATCTGTCCGAATTTCTTGCGCGATAGACATCCATTAACTATCTTATACTCTCGATAAATTTGCTCGTTTATCTCACTCATTCTGGCTCTTTTCTATAAGTCGTCGTTTTCCCACTGGGAAGTACTTCCATTTAAAAGTGCAAAAAAATTTGATAGTAGATTGAAGTATTGTATATACAATGACAATGAAGTTGCATATATGTGATGAGATTGACCAAAAACATGTGAAATTGTCTTTATATAATTAAAGAGGATTATTGTTAAGGTAACTTTTTGCTTAATTGACGTCTAATCTTTAACCTTAAATGAAGTTCATACTTGGTCCTTTGTGTATGTTTCCCGTATCGCTTTTCCTTTCACTTGCATTGGAACTTCCCGTCCGGCTAGATTACAGCTTGTCCACACATCCCTTTCGCGCCTCTCCTATGTAAACCAGGCGAGTTCCTCATGTTTAGGCAAACTCTAGTATCATCTCCTTTGTTTTCTTATGATATAAATACCTAAAAACAGATCAGTCACTCGTTTCAGTAATCCTAAATATATGCATAAATGTAGAATAGACTAGTTAAACTTCAAAAGATGTCTCATTTGGTTGCGGAAGCTTGCTAATAGTGACCGCTGTCAATCCATGCTTTAACTGCGATTAGTAGTACGTCAAGATACAAAGTAGGCTGAAATCATTCCAACCACTAGAGTTTCTATAAAACCAAATTCATGTAGAACAAGTCCACTGAATAAGCCTTACAGCTCTATCCATTTTCTAGTAATTTTCAATTTAGATACACAGGTGAATTCATTGTTTGCATAATATAGAACTCACTTTTACAACATAGTTTCTTATCAGCCACTCACAGCCATTTTCAGTTTCTCTATAGCTTCGTTAAGTGTAAACATTGTTTCCGTGATTGATAAAAATTGTAAGTGTTGTTTTGAGAAAAATGATGTCCATCATAGGCCAATTCACATTATCAGTCACCCTAATCACTGCCTTGCGGATTTACATTATAACTAGACTAATTTATATTTGCTATAAGTGTAAATTGTATAGTTTAGCCATCAGCTTAATTTAGCGTTTATCGTTTAACCTTTTCTCAATTAACATCTCACTTCGTTTCCTTACAGTACTATCAGTAGTCTCTTCTCTCTATTCCATTACGATTCTTCTTACTTCCTTCTAAATATTCTAGTCGACCTTACTATTTTGTCCACCTTGCTTTCGCCTCCCCTGGACATCGCCATTGTTTCTTTCCCACCTGCGTCTCGCCGTCACTGCACTCTCCCGTAGCCACTGACCAGGTAAACAATGCATTCGCGCTGTCCATTCAGCGCCCTCCTTCCTACCACCCAACCCAAGATTTACCTCCCGACAACCGGCTCCTCTCAGTACTCTATTCTGAGTATCTAAGTTGTTTGTTTCTACCAATATGTTCAAGACAACTATACAGTTTGTATCACTATATACTGCCCACATATGATAGCATAGCCAGACGCCTTAATTTTCTGATTTTGAAATTCCAGTTCGCCTGTCATTTATTAATCTGTCTCACATCTAAAAGCTTTTTGTTATCATTCTCTGTTGTGCAGCTGGGTAGCTCAATTTTGTTTGTCGTCCGGCGCACTGCCAGTGAAATTTACATAAAGGAATCCCTCAAAAATTGAAAATCTAGTATTAAACGGCAGAGATTTTCTCACGAAGGGTCTTCGTTTCTCTAATTAACTATTCTTAAGTAAATTCATGCAAATTTGTCGTTGTTCCCTGATTAGGAATGGCAACGTTTTTCTATACTTGTTTATTTTACGTCCTTGTTTTTACTTTCTCTTTTATTTTATCGTTTGACGTCTCCTCCCATAAAAAGTTATCTCATCAATATGATTAAAGCACATGTTTTATTGTTGCATTTTCTCTTAGACTGAAGATCATCTTGAAATTGTTGAATATGAGAAGCATTTCATTGCTCGCGCATTGGCCTTGAATGAGTAGTGAAGCAAGAATGTTGCTTCCCTCCATCCTAAGTGATCGAAAGAACTTTCTGAAGTCCTAATTCGATCTCTTTGTTTCGGTTTCGTAAAGAAAATTATTTGGGAAACGTTATGTCAAACAATAATTTTCAGTAGGTAGGAGAAAAGTGTATACTTTAACTTTGGCATATCACTTTCTACATAAATAATTTTTCATATTTTAATCGTTACGTTGTTCAGGTTTTTAACTACTATAGTGACAGTTTTTTCTTTTTTTTATATTTGAGTAGTTAATTGACAAAATTTAACAAATATATAAGCGCTATTTGTTTGAGTTCGATTTTATCCAGATATTAAGTCTTTAAATTCCTATTAACTTATTTGTCAATTATACTTCAAAACAATTATACACTACTCATAATACCAAAACTTCCTATCGGCCCAACCTTAAGAAATTTAAAAGCAATGTGTGTCCCTTGTTTTAGGATCTTTTTTCAAGCAAACATTTCAGTCATGTTCCCGATCAACAGTTAAATGCTCCGCATCGACCATAGAACAAAGACGAAAAACGAAACGATTAGACATTTTGGCGGTTGTTTTTAGTTTCATATAAATATATTTTGATTAATTGCCTTCGTACTTTACATAGCTTCTATTGCTATGTTCTAGCTAAAACCCCATTTTTGGATGTTACTCCCATGCTTTCATCTGTCCTTTACTCCTCCACAAAATTGTGCTTGTCCACACAATGTTTGTTGAGGTTTCGGGTGAACAAAACGTCCATCAGTCTACGTTGACCGCCATTCTCCTTTCGTGCATGAAAATATTTAAACAACATGGATGATATTCTCTTAATATTGCAATTGCTGTGGAATTATTGATATTTCTGGAAAAAACTGTTTTAACCACTTAAAGGGCATCAATTATCGCTGAATTTATTAAATTATTAAACCAACTTTCTACTGAAATGCGCTGCGTTTGTCCTATTACATTGTTTCCTGGGATGTCGTTATTCAATGGGCAGTAATTGTGCATCGTTTGGTTCTAAAAGGAACGCCTTGGCAGTCAGTCAAAAGTTTTCACTGTGATGTACCACCGAACAGCTTACGAACGTCACCCGAAATTACGCCACCGTGCGAAATCCTCTACTGCTCTAGTGGTTTTACTAGAACAATACGAGAAGTGAGTTATTGCAGCGTATAATACCGGGTATAAACGATGTGTAATGATTTTTCATAACACATCAGAAATTGATGTATTAATAGGATTCATAATAAAGGTCAACACCTTTATTTTTGCATTTCTATTTGTACTTTGTCCTTTCATATTTTCCTCTAGCGCTTCGCCTATATCAAGTACCAACGTACTCTATTATCCAAATTCTGCAGTTGTCCATAAGTTTTTGTCAGTTTGCGGCATGACTTTTCCTCCAGGATCATCGTCCTTGAAATTATTTCGATGAATTATAGAAGTCAGGGAGCGCCAATTTTCGAGTCTTTCTGGTTTTCGAACTGCGCGATGTGCACGCGCAGGAAATTACCCAGTAGCCGAGTGGTATAACCCGCATATTACTGCCAGTTGTCATCCGTTTCGCATTAGAAGATTTGCCTCTCGCGGTTTAGTTATTATTAAAAGGCTGTTATTCCAGAGAAACACCCTCCAACCATCTATTTCTAAAACTCTCAGAACATAAAGATGAGCTTGACTTTGTCTCTAACTGATTATGGGCTGCACTATGTTTATGGAAAAGCTGAATGCTTTGCCAATTTTCGCAATGAGAAGATGTTTGCTCCGATAGTCAATACGCACTTCCTTCTTCAATTTATATGATAACTACAGTCTGCGCTGAACCTTGTCGCAGTCACTTTTCATGCTTCCTAAGTGGATCTCTTTTGCATATGCAATTTCCGTTTATTTCTTTGAAAAAATAACCAATAATAATAAAAACCGTGACACGTGTATGGTATTGAATGTAGTGAGAGTTATGCGTCAAATGGTTAGTTTGGTGTTTGCTCAATTCTACATTAGGCTACATTTTGACTAAACCAATAGACAATAATATGCTAATAATTAGGTATTTGATGATGAGAGAAATAATCCTATTTAGTTAAAATCTGGGAAGCCAACAACTCATTCGGAGTCAGAGTGTTTTCGCGAGCCTCAGCGGTCAAGTTCAATTAGGGAGGCAATGTGAATTGTGGTATTGAACTCATTTTCGAACGCTTTAGCGCCTCAAGGCCAGCTCATGTTTATTAGACAGATTTCCAATGGCTCATATTCATCCTCATATCATTTTCCTTCTTCCCATTTTGTTTCAAATATATTTTCTTACGATTATAGGTTCCCGCTATGTTTGTAAGCGTACAGCTTTAAATATCGTGGTAGTTATTAGATAGCAAAGCAGTGAGTTGCTTAGTTTTTAAGGTATTCTTAGGCTTAGGCTTACTCCCTACGATAATAGTTATGTCAGACTTGTCAGTGATGCTATTGATATGGTCGTCATGTAGCAAACCACTATATTTAGCTGAAAAGGTGGTCTACACTTTACACAACTGTTTTGAATTCAGTTTTAGGTTGTTAATGTGAAATATGCTGCGCGGAATTCGTTCCTGCGATGTTATCTCATCGTCCGACCAGTGCCCCTTTGTTGAATATCCAGACGGTGATATGCGCTGTCCCCGAATATGACTCTTTTATGGCTTCTTTTGCCCTTTATTTAGTTAATTATTATATTTTAATGCTCTTTTATCATGCGTACATCCTAGCACTGCAACTTGGAGCAACGGTTCTCGTCCTTCGACCTTTTGTAAAAGTTTATTTGTGAAGCATTAGCACCAAGCCATTTGTCTAAACACTTAGTTATAGTTAATCATTTTGAAGCAGTATTTATTTACAATTTCCTTGTTATGTTCTGGTTTAATCCATCAATATACATTTGAAAATTCTTCTTTCCAGTGTAGTTTTTCCCCGTTAGTTTCTTGCCATATTTCTTGATTTTTCTCTAATCTCTCTTTTCTCCATAATACCTCGTTGTTAGTCGCGAACAGACATGAAAGCCCTATGATGAGATGTTCTAACGGGATTATGCCACATTCGCATTCATTCATCCTTCTTCGGTCCACTTCCACGGATTCCTCATTCTTCACGACGACTACTCTTTCATTTTTTTGGACACTGCAGTTTTTTCTTCGAATCGCAGATCGATCTCGATTCATTTATTCGGCATTTCAAGCAAATTAGTAGTGGCTCTGAAGCTCAGAACATTAGAAGCAACAAATAGCACTAGTATGGTATTCCGTAGGAACATCTCTGAAAAGTAAGTTCTACTTGTTTCTCAGATAAACTTCCAGAGGAATTAGTAGTTGCTATATTTTTTAGTTGGTATATCTCATTTGCTTAGAGAAACTTTTCTATCCCTTTAGTGGAAAGTTGTTTTCGAGTAATAACGTGAACTGAAAATATGCACCATGCATTCAAGCATGATGAAAATAATGTCTTCATCTCAGTAAGGTGTCACATTTTATGGAAAGTTCATTTTGTACTGAGAGTATCGAAATAATTTATATATACCTCAATATTAAATGAAACAATAGCATTTATAGTTTTATATACCATCTCTATTTTTGTAGTACTGATGTTTGCTTGAAATTCATTTGTATGCCAATAATCAATTTAAGATAGCTTTTTAGTTATTGAGACTAAATTCTATTTTTGCAATCAACACTATCGATTGATAGCATTTATTAAGCTTAAATTTAGCTGTCTACGGGAGGATTCACTGTGTCGTTCGCGCTCTCGCCGACCGTCGCTTCCCGTCATACACCAGAACGAGGCCCTCCAGATGAATAGTGTTGGTCACGTGCGTGGCAGGCGACCATCCCTCGCAGATTTCTCGGATACAATCGTATGAAGACACTTTATTTAGTTTTTTGCCTTTTTCTAACCACTAAGCAAGAAAAATACTAGTTATAATAAAGTCGAAAATGCGAAATCGATTAAATCTAAGACCAATTGGCATCTTTTACACTCGTGTGAGCAAAATTATGAGAAGATGATGTAATCTAGTAGTTAGTGGTGATATTGAAGTAAACATTTCACACACTACATTCCAAACAACATTTAATATAGCAAGCTCCAAATGATCAAGTGTTTAAATAGGACAACTAAGTAATTTTTTACCACTGACGAGGAATTATGCGTTGAAGATTAATAAGGGAACTGCATCGATATCGGTATGCGAAATGTACTGTGTGATAGCGCCGCCTTACACTGACCGTGAACTATAAGAATGAGAAAAGCACGCACGAGTTCCGTTGTTCCCAGTTGCAGATGTCTTGATAGACAGGATTCTGGGTGAATGGAACATACTCATGTAATCCCCTTCTTCTATTCCAAGCTTATGTTTCTTGTTATACGCGTTCTTCTTCCATTCCAACATTTTCTTCCTTCTCCTGCAATTAAGAAAAGTTGAAGCGCCATGTTGCAAATGTTCCTTTTTAATATAGTAGCAGTACTATGTTGTTCGTTTAACTAAACGCTTAACCTGAGATCATCGGTATTTGTATTGGAACATAACAGCGCCTGGTTATCTTCCGCTTCTTTTCTTATCATGTACGTTTTGACCGAACGACCAGGCGCAGTGCCTTCTAACACTTTATCAGTGTTATTTCACCATATAACATGTTTATTAAGTCAGTAAGTGGCTTCAGAAAGAAAACCGATGGATAGTTATAGCTTCTAGTCATATTCTTTTGTCTGTTATTATGTGATTCATCTAAATTTTTCATAAAAATGTCTCATCACTCAATTGTTAGCTCATTTCTCATAAATTTAGACAAAACTTTTAAGACACGCTATTTTCTCTACATGCCTTCAGTTAAACAACAGTCTTCATTTAAACGGCAGCAAAATATTAGAATCGAACATTCGGTGAGGACTAAAGTTCCTATTTATTACTTGCCTATCTTTAACTTCCCTTTCCTCTTTTTGTCGCATCCCATTATTTTCTTACTCTACGCTCTCTATGATCGGAACTGGTGAAATGTGAAATATAGGTTCGGATCGGAGTGTTTACCCATGTTTCATGCGGCTAAATAGGTCAGTTATATGAGACAGTCCGGCCAAGGACGCTCCGATAATCCGCCAGTTCACTAATTAGCACTGTTTTTATCGCGGGGATTTTCGTATTGATAAATCAGTGATAATAAAAATAGTAAAATTTACTAGAAGTTGATGTTGATGGATGTTTATACGAGAAGAAATTATGGCATGAATTCCAATAATCACACGTCTGTTAATGATATCAAAGCAGAAAAAGTATATTTAAGGGAAATAATTAATATTCGACCTGCATTAGCGTTTGTATACAATGAAAGTAAAAATTATAGGAAATATTGTTTTGCAAATTATCTGCTAATAATTTAAATAGTGTTTTAGCGCTATCATGCAGTCGATATCGATGGGCCTTCCTACTTAATAGCTCACTTCCCGGTAAGCATTCATTTTGTGACCATCAAAATGAAACAAATAAAAAGTTGAGAAAAAAGGATAATTGCTTAATATATAAAAATAAACTCTGCAGTTTGATTATTATTAGTCATATCTATGAATTTAGGAATGTGATGATTCTACTCAGAAAATAGTAGTAGAACCAGGAATGCGCCTCTTTGAGGTTTTTGAAGGTTAGTGAACAACTGGTCTATAAGTGGATTACCCTCGAATTAATTCAAATTGAAATGTAAAAATGTACAATTAAATTTTTATAGAACCTCTTCGTAGTCGTGGTCTCAATCTCAATGATGTTGAGATTTTCATCGAGAAGAGCGCTTCAGCTGTACCAGAAAATGCAGATGTGAGATTTCTGGCTGGTAGAAATGTCATTGTAAAAGGTAAGTTACCTCATTTGTTTTTCTTCTCCGTATCTCTACTTTCTTTCGACAATATTTCCCTATTCCCATATTTAATCCTATCAGTGGTTTGTCTCTCATCTATAGAATAGACCCGTCTTATTCGATTCTTGTTCATCTATATATAAGGTTCTTTCTCTCAGTGGCGTTTCTACAGTACTCTTCTAAAAAACTTTCAAAGTCAGTTTGTAGCCAACGATTAATACGTACTCACCTTTCTCTCATTTATGTGATTTTTTTTTTCAATTCGCTTTTCTTTTACTTCAGTTTATACAGAAAAATTTATGATATTCCAATGTGACCATCATTTGCTATCTGATTCGTAGTCACATCATGTTTTCCTGTGTATCTTCGATTACATACTCAGTCTAGTCACCCATTCCTCATTTGCTGTTCGATCTAACGGGTGATACTCAGTACTTTGTTTCACCGTGTTACTTGCTAGTTTTCTGGTAGCTGACACATTCAGGTGTTTCTGCTAAGAACATAGTCTCCTCTAATCTATGAACTGTATTATAATCAGAGTGGGCCTACATATTTATACTGGATGTAATATGCATCTTGTATTAGTCAGCCATCTTAATCTCTCGCATATCCTGCTTATCATAGGATTTGGCTGTGTAACTCATTTGTTACTCAGTTTCAGCCTAGTCGGGTTTATTCACTTACTATGCTCACTGCACTAATTGCGCTGTGGACTCCATTTATGAGGGCTAGGCCCCCATATGTTTTCCAATCGCGGCTTTCGTAGGGAATGTGGCATACAAGTGGTGTTCCTGCCATTTCTCTACCAATTTACTCTTTATCCCAACCCATTTGCTTTTAAGAGATGGCAAAAAGTATAATCATAGTACTCTCATCAACGCTCTTTCCTGATAGTTATTACCGCTGTCGCCATTATTCGTGCTGTTTTTGTTGCTCGATATTTGCATCCTCATTTTAAACTAGAAAAATTGCTTTCTATTTATTTACTCACGGCTGTTTATCACTCATTTTGAAGTACGACAAACAAAAAGACAACAAAGATGCTCTATCGAGGTACTAGAGTGAAATAAACGAATAAACTCCTTATTTTCTTTCTCAATTTTGTTTTTCTAACACTGGGTGCTTGTCTTAAAAACCTAAAGCCTTTCTAATAAGAAACCAATTGGATTCCCAGTTTACTGAGAAAAATTTTTCATTCTAGAACTATTTAGTTGGGAATTATAATTGTAATATAATGTGAGTATGAGTATAATACTTCCGATTACGATCTAATAAGAAAATACTTTGACCCTCAATTAGGAAGATGAACCTCACTTTGATGAGAAGAACACTCAATCGAATTGTGTCCACACAGGCCTGTTAAGCAAGGCGAAAATACGCGCAATGCATATTTTGAGGAAATTTGCATTGCCGGATCAAATATCCACTCGGTCAAATTCGTCGTTCGTTCCTTGTTTTTACGCAAATTTTCATTGTGTGGCTTCAAATATTTTTTTTACAGCTAAAATCTATTGCTTAAATTTTGTCTTCAATGAGCACTATTTTTTTTACTATAAAGTAGTTAATTTTTTCTATATGAAGATGGAATATTCATGTCGATGCTGTTGTTGTTTTATCCATCACTCAGAATGCGTAAGAATAAACTAACTTTTTTATTAAAAAACTCCGTCTTTAGCTACATATTTTATTCTGCCACTTTTTCGCACATAAGTTACATTCAGTTATGAATTGGTCATATCCTAGTCGTGTTGTAGTAATTCATCCCCCAGTGTTCGTTGTGCTTATTTCTCACAATCTTCGACGGAGAAATGGCCTCACAGGAGACATAGTGATGCGTGTGTGATTACTCATGAATGATTCGTCAGTTCTCACTGGAAAAGATAGTTGTACACGAGAGAAAAACTTTTCTGACCTCAGTACCTACAGTGTCGTCTTTCAACTGCTGTGCTAAAATTCTATGCAAAGAATTTTTAGTAGTAACAGTATTTATCATCCTTCTTCTCTATGTTTCTTTTTGAATCCCAGAAAATCGCCAAATCTAGTGATGAAATTATATTTAATATTCGTCAATCAGGTGAGCTAGATGGGAAAAATGAAGATTAGACACAGGATCTCTTCATAAGGCTAATGAACTTAAGAAAATACAATCACCTCTCTTTCATAATTTTGGTTTTAGTTCAGCATCTATACGTTTGTTTCTTTACAGTTTAAACTTATCATGACATAAATGCAGCTTAGTATCTGTAAAAAATACGCTTATCATCAATCTACTCTATTGATCTAAGGACAGGTTTACATATACGATCCCTATATTAAGAATTCCTAAGGCACTCCATCGGCTTATTCCGAAGCCACTGGCCGATCCGAGTTCCCACCGTCAACTTATCCGATATTCATGTAATTGATTCTTTTATGGTGAATGCAACGTTTTTTTGTATTTTAATGTGCTCTACTCTATGATATGGAAATATAAATGTAGATTTCGTGTCTTATTTTGCTGATAACTTTGTTTTTTAATAATATATATCCTTAAATTTGCGCTACTAGAAAAAATGTCTGGGGACATAAATTAGATTTCAATGTCTAGTCGGATTAATATGTTAAATTTAACAAAGGTTTCCTATTATTCCGTTAAATTTTCACATACTTTTTACGTTTATCTGGTGAATTCGTTGTTTTCAATTGAAGTTATAGCCATTATCGTTCTCCCATGTGACGTATAGTTCATCGATGGTCTCTACTTCCATCTTCTAACTCTATCCGTCTTGGGTTGTTCACTGGTGTTATGTTGTTTTCATTAATCAAGCGAAGCCAACTCTTCCATTTCTTTAGATAGCCAAATCACTTCATTGAATGTATTTCCTTTAGTTAATTGTCGTTTGATTTTCTAAGTATCTCCTTCTTTATTCATTACTCCAAAGTAAATCTAGGATGGCCATTCATTATAATAAATAACCTCCTCTACTCGTTTCCATGGGTGACATACGCTTCTTTTTGCTCATTTCCCCTCAATTAACGTACTATGTACAAATGAAACGTAAATATGCTGTTTTTGATTAACGTTTATCCTGTCTTCAAAACAAAAATTGAGTTTGAATAAGTCTTAGCGGATCAAAAATTATTTGTTGTATCTAAAAAAAAAATCAATTTTTTAGGAACTAATTAATTGCAATATTTATCTCCCAGTAAACTTTTCGAGGACTTGGTGACTCAGTATCAATGAAGTCTCCAATTGTGCTACTCGCCTCATTTTTCTTTTTTAATAATCAGTGCGTCTTTGTATTGCTTCTTTTTGTATCTCTAAAAGCATCTATCATTATTATTATCTGCCAGGTGCTACGTCAACATCGCAAATATTACTTTTTCCGTGTCATTCATTGTTTTCTCGCCATATCTGTGTGTTGCTTAGTGCTGAAGTTCATAAACAACGCTCATGATTTCTAACATATCTTTGAAAAATATTCTCTTTGAGATACTTCTAAGAGATTTTCACTAGCTCTTCTTCGAAAGGAGACATTTCTGAATAGCCTTATGGAATAGATCGCCTACATAACGCATGTCCTATGACAACCCACTCTTCTCGACGCTGTTCGAGCTTTCATTTGGTCAAATGATCGCTCAAGAACATTTTAGAATCCGCTCAGTGTTATTAAAAATATCTTTATGGCTTCCATTTTGATTACGCACATATCATTCGTTGTTATAATTAGACATCTGATATGGAAATCAGTATTTATTTACGAATATCATAAGGTACGTATGCATAAATTTATTACTTTTTGGAAATTTAGAGATCTTATGTGCATGAATTGCTTTCGAGCATCTTGTTATTTTCAAATAAGAAGCGATTAAATATATTATTTGAGAATGAATTTTTTGGTCGCGGAGTCGCGTGACATTGAATCCCTCTTTGTCGTGGGAAGGAATACCCGGTAATCCTCTTATTATCAAATCTCCGTGGACTAATTTACTAGTGAAATAGTTTCGTTATTACAAGCTCCCACTAGATGTTTCTGGTGTTTTTCATGGTTTGCTTGAAATGGAACAATTGCTCACTATTTCAGCGCTGCCTTTAACTTTTATTTTTTCGTTCATCTCTTCATTCGTTTTAGTTTTGAAATCTCTTTACATACCTTGGTACATTATCACTGACAAATCAGCACTCATTAGGGATTTCTAAGTTAAAATTGTAGTATTGAATGCCCGACTCCTAAGCGAGCACTGCATATCAACACATAAACGCCGACTCGCAGAAGAATAGCACTCATAATCCTTATTTTGCCGTTTGATTTCGATAACACCTGTGTCGTCTTACTAGTAATGCAGAGGTGTCACTCACCCATAATGCAGCTCCTCGTTGAGGAACAAATTACGGTTTTTGAAATATGTGAGTTTCTATAGAATTTTTGCAACTAATTGAAATTGCAAGTGTATTAATTATTGATAATAATGATCTCATTTCCTGGTGGTATTTCGCATAACTGCGCGCAGACTAATTAGGCAAGAAAAGATTCGAGCATGTGATGGCACTCAGTTGGAACTATTATATAGGAATTATTTCACATTGCTACTTGGCGTTAATTTTTCTCATTGTTCTTGTTTATAGCTCTATTTTACTCAGGCTTCACTATGATAATCTATCCACTACTTTTCATTCTTCTTAGTGACTCCACATCAAATTGGTAGTATTTTCCACAACTTTACTAGAAATGCGATTAATAACCATCTCCGTCTGTGATCGGCACGTAACAGACAACAACAACAACATAGGATGAGTGACAAGTTCTAATAACATGGCTGGAATCGACACCGATTCGAAC
Source organism: Heterorhabditis bacteriophora (assembly GCA_964036235.1). NCBI lineage: Eukaryota > Metazoa > Nematoda > Chromadorea > Rhabditida > Heterorhabditidae > Heterorhabditis > Heterorhabditis bacteriophora. The sequence goes on along the minus strand of OZ038428.1, from coordinate 10,883,770 downwards.
ATTTATGGGGAATTTTGTTATCTTATCTCAAAAAGAAGCATAAACATTATTACGAAAACCAGTTAATTAAATCAACGTGTACCCTACTAACTTGAATAATTTATTTCATCTATAATAGAATAGTCATCTAAATCTTTTGCAGTAGCGACTCCACATTTGTGTTTTAAAACTCCTCTAGTCTCAAACAATGTTTCATAGCGAAGCATACTTTGTATTTAGTTGATTTTAAACTTACAATAAACGGTTATTTAAAATTCGTGTAGGTCGCTGCGCCATGCGAGTGGGGCGCCACACACGAGCCGCTCACTCTATGGATGATTCAAATGCAGATCGTCCAAGCCGGAAAATGAGTGCTGAAGCAGTCAGTCGCAAATCTTCCTTTGTTAATTCTAGAATGGTGAGGATATGTCCCGTTATTGTGCTCATTTCGGTTGCAATTTTCTAATATATATTATCAGTTGCAGACATTCATATGAAATTTAATTCCTATGTAAAATAAACTATAGAAGCAATGAAGTTAGAATTCAGAACTTGTGATTTTATTTTACTCATTGTTATTTAAAAACAAGGAATGATTTCTGTATTCTGCATTCATTGAGTTCAGTTTTCTTTCAGCTGTGTAAATCTCGTCAGCAGTCAGAGGTTAGATTGAACGGGAGCGAAGACGCTGTAGAAGGAAGAGGCAGTGAAAGCTCACTCAAGTGCTTTACTTTCACAACCATTCTTTTGCATTATTTAAATGTTATAATAACCTCGTTTTTAAAATATCGATATGTTGAATTCCCTTCTATTTTAAGGCGATTATTACGGTAACAAGTTATTCTTTACTTATTAATCTATAAATTCAGAGATCTGTCCACTTTTGATGAACCTTCATGCTCCGAACTTACGGTCGATGATGGTGGAACTCGTCGTGCTCGTTCTGTAACTTCTAGTAGAATCAGTTTATTCTTTGGAAAAGTATGGAATTTTTCTATAAAACTTGTTTTATAATATTTCCAACTAGAAAATAATTTCACCCGTTTAAGGAAAAGAATGAGATGATAAATAGGTTGAACGAAATGAAGGAGAATACCGAAAGTTTATCAAATATAATACCTGATATCGAAGAACACTGGACAGATATAGTGGGTGATAGGGTGGTACGTTATGTATACTTCATTTTTTGCCATATGAATGTTTTAAAAAAATCTCTATTCTTCTTGTTTTGCATCCAGCTTCTTTCTTTTCAGTCTTTATCCCGTCGTCACACTGAACAACAGGAGGCTATTTGGGAAATTGTAACTACGGAATACCGGTATATTCAGGTTTGCTTAGCTAATATTTCGAAAATAGAATAAATCTGGTGTTATGCTGGCAGTATTCATGTGAACAAAGATATCATGATGAATAGAGAGTCATCACTGGTGAATATATTAGGAGCTCAAGCAGCGAAATGATTGCTGAGGAATTTGTGATTCACTTACTCATTACAGGTTTATGAAAAAAATACTAGTGATACTTAATTCAAAATCAATGATAAATGTTGAATTGGACGTAATCTTGAAATAAATAATAGGCGTCATTTAATAAGAAGGTTATTCCTCAACTGATGGTGTATGGACAATACATAATATTCAGATAAAATTTCTTGTCTAAAGACTTATAATTAAAAAAACTTGTTTCAATGTTTAGTTGCTAAAGAACATGCATGATTTATCCTATTATTTCGCTGAACTACAAAGGAATGGATCACTAAGGTACGAGTTCATTTTTCATAAAATCATTTTGTATTATTGTGGTTAAAGTGGAAGACACACGTCTAACCTTAAGCAATAATGGATTCTAAAGTTTTCTTTTCTTTAGAATAGTGTATTATATAAGTTTAGTACTTGGAAGTCACAGTAATACAATGATGAGAAAAATAAAACTATAGATTCATAACTTCACACGAATTAAATAATTTTTAGGGATATTAATGTTCAGAGGGTATTTATCAATTACTCACAGTTATATAGCGTGAATGTGATGTTTTGGAGAAGAGCAATACAACCAATGCTGGATTATAGCAGGTACATTTTTAATGAACACAACTATTCTTGTTAAAAAGAGAATTGACCACGATTAGATAACTACATTAAATTTAATATTAATATACTCTGAGCATAATAAAAAAGAACTGAAGATAAAGAGGTTCTTACAAAGGCTTCTAAAAGATTGAAATAAATTTCCGGTGCCGTGGTATTTTTATTAATTCACAGTTGATGGAGAAACTTTATTTTTGAGCACATAAATGCATCACTTGAATGTTCTCCGAAAAATTAATGTTGCTATGTAGGCAAGAAAAGAAACCATTGGATCCTGCCATGCTGCTAAATGGATTTGAGGACATCGCAGAGTGGTCAAAATGCTATATTACATTCAATCTAAGACATGATGATAGTCATACTTATACACAGAAGAAACAAAAAGAACATGAACTCTTCAGGGAGTTTGTATTGGTGGGAACTAGCATAAATTTTGCCTTTTTGTCAGTCTGTATTATGCTTCTTTCTATTGTGTCACTAAATTAATCCGTGAAAAAACTTATATTTAGTGGGCGGAGTCTCAAGACAGCATGCGTCGTCAAAAATTATGCGATACATTGACGTGTCCTATGCAAAGACTCACCAGATATAGCCTTCTGTTAAAAGTGAGAAGAGAGATAAAGGGATGGAGTACTGACAAGAGGAAAATTTACTACTATTAGAAAGTTAATTCTAAATAATGTTTAGGCTGTTCTTTGCAATTCAGTGGATGAGAAAGAACGTCTTGTCCTGCAAGGTACTTTTTTTTCTGTGAATTTTAGTTACTATTATAGATGGAAAGAAAGGAAAACGTTTTAGACCTATAAATAGGCTTAATGAATTTTAACGAATTTCGTATCATTTTGTGGAAATTATTTCAGGAATGATCGATCGGGCGGAGGCAGCAACACACCAACTTAACTTTGAAATGAATAATAACGATCTACGGTTACAGATGGGAGAAATCATGAAAAGCATTGACAGTTATGACTGCATCGATAACGAAGAGTTTGAGAAGGTTAAGAAAGAATGGAGCTGATTTACTTCTTAAATCATCCAGAGCAAAATTTTAGAGGCTTGAGTATTTCAGTCCCATAAATTACTATTATTCCACTTATTTCTTTTACCTTTTAGCTGTTTCCACAACGGCGCAGTATGCTCGATCTTGGGTCACCTATGCCTTTATTAAACGGTCCACCTCGATTTAGAAGGGTTATTTCTAGAGGAAATTTAAAAGTTAAGGAAGGCAAACAAGGGCCAAAGGTAAGATTATGTTTATAGTAAGGTGTATGACATGCAACGTTTGAATTTTTGATTAAACCTAGTCTCATAAGAGAATTATGTTCTGGATTCCTCTTTAAATATACACATAGACTCATAATAGTTAGTTTAGATGGCTCATTAACAATGTACAATTACAGGTAGAGATGCACTGTATTCTTTTCACTGATATGTTCCTAATCTGTCGCAGTCAAAACAAGAGAGCGGATCGACTGAAAATTGCTCGCCCACCCATTCATATTTCTCATCTCGTGTTCCATCCATTCCTTCCGGAAGCAAGTCAGTTTAGATATATTGATGTTTCTTTTGATCTTAGAAAATAGATACATTTACATCCCCAATTTGCAAGACACACGAACTAATATCTTTTATTTTAGACGGATTTTATTTATTGAGCATGAACGAGTTCGACTCACCTTCTAGCCTGTACATGATGCACACAACGGGTTTCGAAGAAACAAGAAAGTGAGTGCAGGATAGTAAGCGACTTATATTTTGTATTGATTACCAAAGAAAGAAATAGTAGTCTTCAATGATACTCGGACAATGATTTTCCTAAATATCAGGTGGTTGGAAATGCTCAAGATGACCGTTGATGATTTCCGCCGTCTTCAGATGGGAATGGGTGAATATGATAGTCCAATTGACGATATGCGAAGGGGGTCAGAACTATTAATCAATATTTGTATATTTCCAAAGCAAACGTTTGATCTTTATATTTACATAGTTTACAGTCCATTTGGCAGTCCTCAACACATTAACTCTTCTGTGGTTCACCGCAAAAGTAGTAGCATGGATTCACAAGTAGTTGCCGCACATGCTCACCTTAATCGTAAGAAATTTATTTCATTTAACGTATAAAGTATAATATATATAAAACATTAAATCATCAGTAATCTGACTTTGCTCCTATTTTTTTGACTACATAAATCTCAAAATTAATATTTTTTGTTGTTATATTACTACAGTAACCTAACAGACATGCATCGTACGGCGACGGTTTCCTCAACGGAACAACTCGATCGCAACCCTGAGAGACTACATGAATCGCCTAGTCGTTTGCCTCCTAGACATAAACTAAGTGTAGCCAGCTGTATCGCCAATCCACTGTCCACCAGCAAAAGCAGTATTGATCTTCATCTTTCTTTGGGAGCTGAAGCCAGCTCAGGTGGTTTATTTAAAGAAAGACTAACTCTTATAGATTATTGTGCAATTAATCTCATTTATGAATTATTGCATAATAAATTTTAATTAATCAAAAAATTTTATATATAGTTTAGTCTTCAGAAAGGCCGCGTTCTCGATCGAATTCTTCGGGTCCAGATATAGAAGGATTCAAGGCATCGTCTCGTAGTCCTTCACCACAAAGGAGATGCGAGGAAGAAAAGTATTGACTATATTTCGGTTATTTTATTGTTAGCAACTAGTTATATTCGTACTGACTAAACAATATAATTCAAGTATGGGCAGAAATATGTTCATTAATGATTACCTCATAATAAACTCTACAGGATAGACATAATAGCGGTACCCACAGAGGAAGTCATTACAAACTCTCCGTGTTTGATGGTGACATCAGAAGAAGACCAGGTTCATCATACACAGGGAAGACGATTCGAAAAGAGGTAAGGGGAGCTGAGCACATAAATAAATTCTGAATTCATTTTATTTGGATTATTTTATAATTTAATACCAGATATCATACGGCTGATGGAATAGATGTACTCAAACCGAAAGGATCGGTAATGCCAAGTGGAATCCTAAAAAGATTCTCGTGGAATGTCAGTTCAGCTGTTGGAGCAAGCAGTAGAAAAATTAGCGCACGACTGGGAGAGGTAACTACTGATAATGTCTAGTAATTTTTGATATCAAAATTGTCAGAAACCATTGGTTTGTCTATTGTAGCATAGCCGTCGACACTCGCAGGCGTCCACAGCAGCATCAACAGAATCTTTTGGTAGTTCCACTTCCGGTATTTCATCATCTTCTTCACAAATGGACTCCACTCACGACAGATCTGTAGAAGTGAAAATTGATACTATAAAGTAGATGAAATTACGATTGGAAACTTGCAATATTTTAATATTGTATCCAGATCATGAAGACGCATATTTCAACAGTTGCTGTTAATGAGCCATCGGAACCCCAGTCAACTTTAAATATCAGTCTTGATCTGCCAGAGGAAATGCTTGAGGCCACACAGGTTTGTCAATATATGATTCAATGTGAACAATAACATGTACATAATAAATGAATAATACAACTCGGAAGCAGTAAGAGTTAAATGTTAAACCTTTGCAAAGATTTCAATTCCATCAAGATTATGAAAATTTTGCGGAAAGGTAGAGCAGTTATCCACATTTAATCAATTCATAATAAACATCTAACATAATAGTTCCACGAGCATAAATACAAAGCCCACTGTTGTAATGAGACTGGTGAACTTTAACACTATCGGAATCCCTTCATCACACTGATTGGCGTCTATTAAGCGATAGGTTAGGGATATCAGTAAATAAGTATTTTCCAAACTACATTGTTTATGATCATAACATACTATTGCTGTATAAGATGACGTCGTCTCCTGAGTAATCACCCAGCATTATAGACACCCATTCAATCCTCGCCATATCCCAAGTCATCTCCTCTCGCTCCCCCTCTTCCTGATCTGCCACCACCATCTGAAAACGGTTCGAACAAACACCAGGACCTCTTAAGGTTCATTATGGAGAACCACTTGGAGACCTCGTAAGTTCCCACTGTTCGTGAAAACTTCTGCACGTTATTCTTGCATTACAGGGACGTCTAATTCAACGACCAGTATTACCTCGCCTCAAATTGCTCAGCGACATGCCAAATCCATATACCAGTATAGATTGTCTAAAGACTATGTATTGATTTGTACCTATGAAGATTATGAAATTGTCATGGTTCAAACTTACTATTTATATATAATACAAACATTCACAAGACGAGATGTGCTCTAGAGGCCAAATTATTAATTACATTGGCAAAACAAAACACCAACCATAAACTTTACAGTAAATAGGGCTAGGACTCAGCTCTCGGATGTGTAGAACGATGCTACTTTCAAGCTAAACGCCCGTAACATGATCAACAATGTGCGCGATCAATACATACATACTCAGTATTCCTGAGCCTTAATTAACACTTGGATGGCTAACACTGCAAACAAAACCTTTTCAAACAAAGAAATATTTAGTTGTATAGATCATCATCATCGTTCCCTCCAACAGGCACTGGAGTTGGATTCTGTTGTGCAGGCTGCTCCCCAGGAAATTTGAAATTGTTACCAAATCCACGCTGCTGTTGCAAAGTCTGGGCGAACATTTCGTACCTTCAATATACTTTTACAATCTATTAGTGAATTGTCACTAGTTTAAGAATTTCCTTACTTTCTAATGTCATTATCAGACACAGATCGTCGCGCAAACTTCATTGCTTCCTCGAAATGAGCACGAGTGATTTCTGGCACAGGGTCATTATACTCATCTTCCATAAGTTCCTCTCCTTTTGCCCTCCTTTCTTGACGTTCTTTTTCCATGCGAATCTCTTTTTCGATCGACTCACGAATGGCTAGTTTACATGCTCTAAAATGTAATTATTATTAATTATATTAAGCAAACAACTAAATATTCTAAAGAAAACATGACGAAGGCATGCCATGTGACAATAGAATTCCGCTGAATGCTTAAAACATGCTTTTGCACATATATGACACTCGGTTCACCACAGATTTTTCCAAAAATATATCATATAACAAAACGTCATATGGTAAATTATTGAAATCATCGACAAACAAAGTTCTTAAGATGTGCTATCTAAAGAATAGCATAATGAACATAAGGTTACCTCTGGCAAATTTCAGTCAGATCTGCACCAGAAAATCCAACAGTACTCTTTGATAAGAATGTCATATCAACATCCTTTGCCACCGGAGTCTTGCGCAGATTGGCCTGAATTAATATTAATACATTGTTAAATAACAACTAAGCTCAAAAAGCAATCTAAGAATTTATACCTTAAAGATCTGAAGACGTGAAGCTTCATCTGGAAGTGGAATATAAATTAACTGATCAAGACGGCCAGGTCGAAGTATGGCCGAATCAATGATATCTGGCCTGAAAAATGTTGTACATTTTTATACTATTCTATTTACCTCCAAAGCAATAATAACATTTATTCTGAGTTGCAATTTTAACACACCTATTCGTCGCTCCAATAATAAATACGTTTTTCTTAGAGTTCATCCCATCCATTTCAGTGAGGATTTGATTAATCACTCGATCAGCAGCTCCACCAGCATCACCAGAGCTACCTAAACATCATAAAATCAAACAAAGTAATTTCTACTATTATGCACGTATTCATACGAAACTTACCCCCTCGAGCCTTTGCAATTGAATCCAATTCATCAAAAAACAAAACACAAGGTGCAGCAGCACGAGCTTTATCAAATACATCACGCACATTGGCCTCCGACTCTCCAAACCACATTGTAAGGAGTTCAGGTCCCTATAATAAAGTTTTAGAAAACAGTAATCCACTTTAATTCGAATTCGCCTACCTTAATGGAAATGAAATTAGCCTGACATTCATGAGCGATAGCCTTAGCTAGAAGTGTTTTACCGCAACCAGGAGGACCATAAAACAGAACACCACGTGAAGGCTGCATACCAAATTTAAGATATTTCTCAGGATGTTCTACAGGGTATTGCACAAGTTCCTGTAGTTCACGCTTAACGTTTTGAAGACCTAAACGGAATAGACTTAGTAACGTGATAGGGTCCCTACTTAATATACACATCTTTACCTCCAATGTCATCCCATGAAATATTAGGAGTTTCCACAACAGTCTCACGAAGAGCGGATGGTGAAGATTTGCCCATAGCGAACTATAACACTATCACATGCTGAAGTTCTAATGGATAACCCTATTTAATCGATGACATGCAATAGTACATACTCTAAAGTTTTCCATGGAGACAGCTAAAGAATTGAGCACTTCAGCATCAATGGTTTCATCCTCAAGATCAATAAGCTCCATTTTCTCTCGAATCTGTTGAAGAGCAGCTTCAGAGCAGAGAGACGCAAGATCAGCTCCAACATATCCATGACATTCGTTTGCAATCTTAAAGTTTTATAAATGTATTAAGATAGAAAATACCACCAGCTTCAACTCTTTCTAGCAGCATTTCGCTACCTAAATTCCTCTTTCTGATCTCTGCTGATAGTGAAATCTCACTAACACGGTATTCATTAATTACCGATTTAGTGAGAAAGATCAGATTATTATATATTTCTAAAGTATCTACCTGTTCTAGATCAACATCATCAGCAAGCTTCATGTTTTTAGTATGAATGCGTAGTACCTCCAATCTACCAACAGCATCAGGAATCCCAATATCGATCTCTCTGAAACAAAGTTTTAAATACATTTAAAAACAACTAAAAATACTGCATAAATACCTATCAAAACGTCCAAAACGCCTTAAAGCTCCATCAATCGAGTTAGGTCGGTTAGTAGCAGCAATCACAACAACATGAGAGCGCTGTTTCAATCCGTCCATAAGAGTAAGCAACTGGGATACGATTCTACGTTCTACCTCTCCATGTGTCTGGAATTGACAATTTCAGGTAATCTAAAAACAAAATTAATTAAACTAATTACCTTTTCACGCTTCGGAGCAATTGCATCGATTTCATCAATAAAGAGAATAGCAGGTGAATTCTTCTCACACTCCTCGAATGCCTTGCGGAGATTCGATTCAGACTCACCAGCTAACTTTGACATGATTTCTGGGCCTGAAGATTAGCACTAGCTTTAAAATCAGACGAAGATCATAAATGATATTTCTGACTATAGTATCTGATACATTTTATGTTCAGAAAATAAAAACAAACCATTAAGCAAGAAGAAAAATGCTCCTGTTTCATTAGCAACGGCTCTTGCAATTAAAGTTTTTCCCGTTCCAGGAGGTCCAAACAAGAGTATGCCACGAGGAGGTTTAATTCCAATAGCCTTGAACAGCTGAGGATGTCGAAGTGGAAGTTCAACCATTTCCTTAATCTGTGCCAACTGCTTCCGTACCTAAAATATTTCTTTTATAGTACTGGATTCTTGGTAGTAAAATAGTTTGTGAAACAGCAGAATCCCAGAAATATTTCCTTGTAATTCTGTTTATATTTACCCACTTAAACTCATGTCTAAAAAGCTATAAACAATTACAAAACTCACTCCACCAATATCATCATATCCAACATCATTCATGTTTTCCTCTTCCTCTTCGCGTTTTATAGCCTCGCCCTCATAGTGGATAACTGTATCAGGTGCAACTATACAAGACGGAGATGGATCAGTTTCGACAACCTGATAGCATACTTATAAAAATCGTTGCAGATTTTTCAGCAATCTCTAACAAAATTACCTTAAATTCCACTGTTCGCATAGCAGCCTGAACTGTAAATATGTCACCTTTATGTAGAGGCCTATATGCTTCAACAAAATATGGCTTTAAAAAGACCTCAAATAGATTTCTGTAAAAAAAAAATCTGGATAAATTTAAACAAAATTAAGTCATAACTTGTAGTATAAACTGAAATTTTACCCAGTTAGTCCCTCAACCGTATCATCAATAGGAAGAACATGCACACGTTTTCCATAACCAATATTTGGTGCTGCCGTAACACTAAAAGAATCGATCTTTATAAATACGTTTTGAAAGAACTGTTACCTATCTTGTAATAAACATTACAGGAGTTATAGAGAATTCAAAAAATACGGACCTCACGACATCACCTAGACGAACACGAAGGTTATGACGAATAACGCGATTCATCCTGATCTTATCATTCGGACAATTATCATCAGCAAGAACGATGCATACAGTTTCCTTTCGTTTCTTGCCCTAGTAATATATCGCTGTTAACTGTTAGGAGATTTCTAAACAAATTAAGATTACCTTAAGCACAACGGTGTCTCCTCTAAAAAGTCTTAGTTCATCCATCTTCGCCTGACTGAGAGCAATGACGGAATTATCATCCTTATCGCTTTGATCAACAATTAAGCGATTAGGTTTTACTTTATCTTTCAGAATAGCGGTGGCTAGCGCATCATTTCTTTTCTCCTTTTCGTCTTTAGCTCTAAACAAATTACGTAAGTGATATACTCCATATAAATACAATTCACATCAAGCATTGTTTTTAATTGCATTATTAAAAGTTTGTAAATAAATTAATAATTGGAGCTTACACTGGGACTTGCGCCATACTGTGTTAGAAGGATTCAATGAAATATGACCAGAATAACCTAGAAATTGCTGACGTTTAAATGATGACAATGTTTCTCTGGCGTCTTTAATGGTTTACGCTACAAAGTGTATGACATGTACTTTATATACTACTGTAGTTTAGATATTGTAGCAAAAATTTATAAATGGAGCGAGTAGTTCCACTCATGGTTATTTAGAAGGTTCGTGGTTTTTCTAAGTATCCCATTTTCTGGAAATTGGCTATCGATTCTTTTTATAGTGGAGTAGTAGTGATTTTCATTTGTGTAAATTATAAGTATATTCAAATTTAATGTTGATTGATATCTCTAAGCGTTTATAACCAATACAAGAGTGGTTCATACAGGTACGATAAACGATATATTCATAAATAATTCTGCCACATAGATAGTTTTCTGGATGTTAGTTTAATATACATTAAGTGAATTTTATTCCTTTCTTATTTTGGGGACTAGATATTAGATACAAAGTACTGTTGATATACCTGAGTATATGAAGTAATGCATTTATCGATCATCCATCTTTTCTATATCTGTTATTTCATTTACCCCTACGGAATTTACTCAGCGGTTGTTATTAGATTTCATTCATGTGTTTGTCTTTTCATCTAGTACCTATTTCGGTTCCTTCTTAATTTCAGTAATTAAATTTGTAGGTTATAATTAATATATTGATTTTAACTATTTGGAATCAAAACCTCAGATTATACAATATATGGTTTTATGTAAACCGAACTTGATATTTAAGTTAGATACAAATACACCAGCTTTCCCGCTAAGCAGGTATTTTGTGATGGTATACAACATCCAAGCATGACTTCTCCAATTTACAAGGAAATTGTTAGGCTTATAATACATCGACTGAAATATTACTGATAAAATCTTTATAAGGTGACATCACTGCGCGATTCTTTTGCCGTCTGCCTTGTTTAAGATCCCGTGATCCACTGCATGACTAACAACCACATTGGCGCGAATCTCCCTCTTGAATGTCAGAACTGGTTTTGTCAATAATCTTTAATAGCACCCTTTAGAACATAACTTATTGCATTGCTTTTCCTGTAGTTAAAAATTACTTAAGGATTTTCTGATACTTTCCACTCATTAATTATACGTATAATTTGTTCATATTACGTGTCGTGTTCCTTGAAAATTACAAAAGGCTTTTATCGCGTATCTTACTGTTGTTGTTCAAATGGTCATTATGCAGAACACTAAATGATTTGTGGATGACCTGTTTGCATGTTCTGTTCGGTCTATTATGGGAAACACTGTTATTTCATCTGGTACACCACAAGCAGGCAAAGATGATAAGAGGTCACGTTAAATTCAGAACCACGTGTATATATTACATTTTGTCTATACGGGGTTTTTATCGGTCTCGAGTTCTAACAGCTTTATACCACCGCCTCATGGCTGTCAGCGGCCGCTGCCTTCGTGCCCGCACTTATTACGATGCCCCTTCCCGAACATTCTTGCATATACGTGCGATGTAGCAATTCGTTATCAGGCCTTGTTGGTATCGAACTTAAATAGCTACGCTTGTCGATTTCGAAGATTTTTCTTGTCTTTTGGACTTATAATCATTATTTTCTTTTTTGCCATTTGCTCTTTGACTGATGATTTTCAAAATCTTGCTTTCTTGTTAATATATCATTATTTTAAAGTGTCTAACCTTTCAGCCTTGTCCGCGTAAGATCAATTGGTCGATTCCACCGTCATACCGTCATCCCTGCGCCTTTTCGCAGCAGCGGCTCTACTCGATCATCACCTCCTACCTTCTGGTACCCTTTGCTCAGTAACCTGTTCATTATGTTCTATTTCGACGAGGATAGTACGGAGAAAGGTTATGGTTAGTAATATATTGTATACCTACCAGGTTGCTACTATTTATCCTAAGTGTGATTCATTAATAACCATACTCATGAAATGCTTTATTTTATGTAGAAGTAGGTAACAATGGTATTTTCTGATACCAATTAGTTGAATAGCTGTATTGTTTAATAGTTGATAGAAATCAACCTTCATATTTATTCTGTTACTTCTACAGATTATTTATTCTGCTCAATGTGCAAGGTCACTTATTTTTCATATTCATATAACGCATCACTTCAATCGTAGCAATAATCATACGTTTGAAATCAAACTTTTCTCTTGAATTCTTAGAAGTGTGATGTAGTATATTTGCTTTCTATCACTAACAATGTCCACATCAGACGTGATTTGGAGATCATCTATGAGGTTATTGGTACTATTTAATAGCTCTGTGATATATAGTACGCTGCTTCAATTATAAACCGCTTATAATGAATCTATCTTTATGAATTAGACTCACATAATCTGGCTATAGTTTAATGGACAACTCATGCAATCTGGCATTTGGAGAAAACAGCGTATCGCTCATTTCCACTAGACCTCTATGAAATACTTCATAAGTTGGTTAATTGAGTTTCTATACTACGTCGACCTTTTTCACTTCATACGTTTCCACATCTTTAGTCTTGCATATAACTACATTATCTAGTTAGAGGTTTAAACCAGCTAGCAGATGACATGCATATTATCTGCATATAATATAACCGACCATTTACTACCAGGCACGTCTGTGGTGGCGTGATCAATGAGCCCGGTTTTGCTATAGATGATAGAAAACGAGCGCAGAGCGCAGGTTGGTGAGGGGAGGGGTGTCAGGGACGCATAGTAGCAAAACCACGTGAGCTGAGATGGACGGTGGCTAACGGTGTTGTAAACTAAGATTAGTGGGGTGCAAGCTGTTTAAGGCTGGGTTTCTTTTGTTCTTGCTTTGCATATAAAAAGCGCGAAATTTACTAGGTTTGAAGCGATGACACGTATCTGTCATCACTGTATCATTCACGCATAACTTATTCATGGTCATTGAACGATATTTAGCGTAAGATGTACAATATTTTTATATAACGTACAAGGAATTCCCCTACCACCGATTCAATCCAGGCACCAGTTATAGCACCCCCTCCACTCAACGTACATAACCATGTGACACAGATCTGTTTTCTCTAGTGGGCGGGGTTTAGTTCGAATTTTTCGCCTCGCCGCTCCGCACCCCACAGAACCAGCGTGCGCGTCGCGTGCTGCCGGATTCTCTGTCCGCTTCCTTATCCTCTTGATCTACCGGTATTTTTGCGGTTTTCCGCTTTTAAATATGACTTTGCTACAAAACAGATTTCCCCTGTCTTCAGTTGAAAAACATCGGTCAAGTGGGTATAATTCTTATGGCTAATAGGGTGATTTCCGGATTGATTCCGATAGTTCTGTTGTTTCACAATTATGATTAATTTTAAAAAGTGATTTAATGCTAGTTGTTTAGGCGCTCCGGTGAGTTCTGACGACGATCGTAATCTGTCGTTGTTTCGCAACGGAAGCAACTACTCGCATACCTCTGATGAATACCAGTCACGGTGAGTTGTATGGTCTTAATTTAATGTGTATAATTACTGAGTAATAGGTAGTATGTGTCAAATGAGTGAACCCTTTAATAATTGTAAGTCTTTTGCAATTTGTGTAATATTCCATAGCGGATCACTGATTCTTCATCTCTTCTATGCTTGTTTTAATCGGATCACAAACCACCTCATTCACTTTAATCTATTTAAAACTAGTGCACATGTAGTTAGTGTACTTTTGTTCCAACATCTAAATAATTGAATTGGATAGTATGACTCGTAGTTCCTCTAATATAGTTGGAAGATAAGGATTATATATAGTTTATGCTGCTAAATTTACAAATAAGTTAGTTTCGACTACGAATCGTTATTTTACAGTCATCACTACGGTGGTCGTGATACGGATCGTTTCTTTGGAGCGTTCGAGGAGGATGAGAGCGAGGCGGAGGAGCAGCCGGCCGAGCTTGTCCCACTCGGGATCCGGGGAGGACGTAGCCCGCGCGGAAACAAACACCATCAGCACACCGGCTTTCATGGTGAGGAATTACTATTGTTAATGCTATTTATTGAAATTGGCTATTCAAGGGTAAAAATTGGTGTCTTTAATAGGTGAATTCCATTATTCTTTCATTTTGGATATAAGTAGACTTATGGAATTATAAATTTATAATTATGACTGCTATGAACGAGTCGAACCGAAATTACGATTTGTGATGAAAAATAGTCATATTGACAATCAAGTGAGAAGACCTGTTGGCATGATATCATATCACTTCATAAGCCGATCTTGTCGTACTAAAGCAGATTGGTAGGGTAAATTATAAGTAGTCAGAATTCTATTTTTAAACGTAGTAAGTAGTGTGCATTTAAAATGTGTAATCTCCAATTGATTGCTGTTAAACGTTAGTATCATAAAATACCTGTTCTTTGAACCCAAGGCCCACTGTGATTTATCGTAAGTGATTGTAACCGATGTTTTCAAAACTATCATCAGCCAATTTAATATTCTGTATGTAATACAGTATATGTTACTATGTGAGACCCACTGGCAGGATTCGTACAAGTATAATTGTTTTCGTGTTGTTGTCTATTGAAAATCGAGTGGCGCGTTGTTGTATAACATCTTCAATGACATAGTTTTTAGGAGAATGGTATTTTTAAACTTCCTAGGTATTTTAATTATGATATCTAAAACTAATGATGTTCATACAACGTCTCAAAATAATTATTGTTAGTTGTAGGAAACTTTAACTAAGTTCTCCATTGTACGATATTCTGTATTTGTTAGAAATTGCACAAATTCCGTACTTCATCGGAGATTATTAAGACTTGGTTTAGTACATTTATGTAGATAAAGTTGTTGACCAGGGTTCACAGGAAATATGGTTTAATTGGCACTGGTTTGTAGTTAATTGGGCTTCACAAACGTAGAAAAGTGGAACTTCCGGTTCCTCAATAATTATCATATCATTCGATTGATGAGTGATGAATTCGTTCGTGCATTATGGATAACTGACTGGATACTGAGGACTGGACAGCTCTTCCTCATTCGAGTTCTGCTGACTCAGTGTTCTCATAGCTATTTGTTTATCCCGCCCTCTCAACGCGCAGATATTTTTAACTGTTTAAATAGGAATGGGAATGGTTGTGTACCATCAATTAGCGATCATCAAGGCAACCTAACGAGTGACATGTGGTATTGATCGATAGTGGAATATCCAATTAGCTTTAGATTCTTATTTGTTACATAATACGTTATAAATTTGCAGCATACTCGGTATTACGGATTGATGTGGCAGGTGTTTCTTAATAGATAAAGTTATAGCAAAGGTCAGGAGGTCTATATTATAATTAGAATCTGGTAATTTTTAAATACTTAGATTTCTACAAATTGACTGAGGAACATCTGGGTGCTGGTGCATATGCTAGTGTGAAGACATGTATATCGAAGACTACCGGCAAAGAATATGCAGTCAAGGTATATTCTTTCTTATGCAAAAGGTGAAGAAATTGCTGTCCATTAATTTCAATTGCAGGTCGTAGATAAGAATGAAGAGTCACATACTCGTTCCCGTATTTTACGTGAAGTCAATACTTTTAACATGTGCAAACATCATCCTAATATCGTTCAACTTGTGGAAGTGGGTATCATTTTATAAAACGTTGATAATTAGTTTTATCTTAAATTTGTATATTTAGTGGTTCGAAGATTCTGATAACTTCTACATGATCTTTGAAAAAATGCGCGGTGGACCTCTTTTGCAACATATTCTAAGTAAAGGATACTTCACCGAAGAGCAGGCTCGCATGGTTACCAAAGACATAGCAACTGCTCTCAAATTCCTCCACGATCGAGGTTTGCTTTCTACAAAATTTATGTTTTTGTTGTTTTTAAAAAATGTATTTGATTAAATAGGAATTGCTCATCGCGACGTAAAACCTGAGAATATTCTCTGCACTGAGCCTGATCGAGTTAGTCCAGTGAAGCTATGCGATCTAGACCTAGCCAGTAGGCCTGTTAAGGGACACTCTCCTCCTCGAATGTCCCAGGTTTGGATATTGTATTGTTAATTAATATTGATAATTTTATTATGTGGATTTTTAAAAATGCAGGTGGCTTCTGAACCTGATCTTGCTTCACCCGTGGGTAGTGCTGAGTTTATGGCTCCTGAAGTTGTCGATGCATTTGTGGGTGATGCTCTCAAGTATGACAAACGTTGTGACATGTGGTCTCTTGGAGTTATTCTTTACATCATGCTGTGCGGATATGCTCCATTTCAAGGAGAATGCTCAGACGAGGAATGCGGGTAAATCAGCTAATTTGAACGTTATGCAAGTTTTTATAGGTAGAAGAAAGATGATGAAACAATATAACAAGTTTAAAAAAAAATTAACTGCAGATGGATGGAAGGACAGCCATGCGAGGATTGTCAGCAAGAGTTATTCAGCCGTATTCAGCGTGGCCAGTATGATTTTCCATCCGAGGAATGGGATATGATTAGCCACGAGGCGAAAGATCTCGTCACGCACCTTCTCGTTTGTTTTCCAAAACATTAATCGGTTGCAATTTTTTTCCCAATTATTAAGATTCCATAAATATATTGGTTGATTTAGAAAAAGAATGTGCGTGAGAGATTCACAGCTGACGAGGTTCTGGATCATCCATGGATTAAACAGAGTGCGCCACGTACTATTTTGCAGACGCCGAGTAATTTGTTCAGGTACTTTTTGTTTTCAGCATGTATTACTATTGTAATGCTCTTTTTATAGGAACGATTCAGCGCGCGATGTGCAGCAAATGAGTGAACATTTTAACGTAATGAATCGATTGGTTGCTGCTAGACTTAGCTCGCGACTGGAAAACCTAGAGATAGCGGAAGATGATGAAGAGTCTTTGAAGGTAATAGGTGGACAAGCAAGTGAAGCCAGTCCAACGAATCCGCCTCCCTGGACAGAATATGAACATCAAGTGAGAATTTGGCGTAAATTGACGTGATGTTGCCAATTCATGATTTAGTTGCAGACTGTACCTAACGTTCCGCTGTTTATGGTGCCTCCAGTGGCATTTTTTGATCACTATAGTGGCACTATGGTTTACCCACCAAATAGTATGCCGCCATCACCGGCTCCTGCTGCAAAAAATGTTGTAAACAGATCAAGCAATTCCTTTGTTGTCAGTTTTTTCTTTATATTGTTTAATACAAATGGAGTAATCTATCTAAAAATTTTATAGCTGTGCTAGGATCTAAATAATTTCAGCCAAGCCTTTCTTTCTGCTCTTCTTTCGGCAGTCCTTCGCACCGGGCCCGCAATAGTGTTGGCGGTATGCGACGTTTTATTGGTAGCACTTCGCGTGGATCGAAATCCGCTGTGGTCAAACCAGAGTTAGAGACATGCCAAACGGCTATGGCGATTCAAGTAAGTCACTTTTACGTTCCAAATGTTCATTGACTCAATGATTATTTTAAGGATTCCAAAACCGATCTCCACCAGCAGACTCGCGAGACAGAGGTAAATGTGTGAGCTGATCAATTCCAGTATCAGCTCGTTGTCTCGTGCCTTCTGTGTCCTTCGTCCCGGTAGTTGTATTAGCTTGTATATTCCCGTAGTCATTGTGGGTGAGCTCGGTTATATTGATTTTGTATATTTCGCCTATGATCCGAGTTGATATTGTAAATAGCGGATGTGCAGTTAACCGCATCCAAGTTTATCCTCAAAATGTCGAAGATATTTTTTGAGCATAATACACGTATTAGGTTCTGCACATCAAAAACTTATTTGTAAATATGCGGCTCAGCGTCGTATGGCATAATGCCTTGACGTACTGTAATTAGTTTAAGACAGTGTTGTATGGTCCCTTCACCTGATGCGTGTACAAATCGCCGTGCTGGTCTTTAACTTGTGTCTTAGGATGACTTCTGTCATCAGCCTCGCTTTTGGGAGGGTTTTAAATACCATTCTCTAGTCGAATTCTTTAAACGTATATATTCAAAGTTGCATTACCCTCCCAAGCGTGTCTTCTCAGGAGTAGAGAGGTAGCATTTCCATCTATCTTCGTCTTTTCTCCTTTTACAGTTGTTATTTATATTCTTTTGTTCTCGTTGTTAACTTAATATGAGTAATAAGCGAGTAGGGAGTAGTGCGAGTTCTGCCCGGTGCTGTGTGGTGCTCTCGCTTGCTCCCCCTTCGGGTCCGTTGTTGAGAAAGGAGGTTACTTGTTCTTGACCGTTTTTCATACTTATCTAATTGTTATACCTGAACAAAAATAGTTGGTAAGTATAAAAGACGGTAGGTGGTTTCGTCAATCGTTGTTTGTCCTATTTTTATAAGGACGGACAACAATGGACGGATGTTCCTTCTACTAACTAATGTCCGCGACAGTTCGCCATTCTTGGTATTTTCTGTCTTATGCTAACTGTCGCGTACTTTTGCTCGTATTCGAGCATTGGGTGTCGATTTGTTCGGGTTAGGCTTCGCTTGTCGGTGTTCTCGATTTGCCCTGAGTCTGGGGGATCGGCGTAGCGATCCACAATCGGAATACAGCCCATGTGTAAATATGCCTTATCAACTTTTTTAAAAACAATCTTTTAAGCTTTGATTTCTTGGCGTTTCTTCTGCTCCCCTTCCCCATCATTTCTGTTCTAGTACGGTGGTATCTGTGTTTCATCTTTCTAGTTTTGATTATAAGTGTGCATCTTTTACAACTTTTAGAACTTAGTTTGGATTTTTTTTATTTGATTATATTTCTCCCTCTATTCCCTTGTGTTCTAAATCCTTGTTTTAATTGAGGGGGAGGGGTATCTATCTAGCATGCACTGTTATTGTTTTAGTGAAGCATGAATATGGGATTATATCTTGTGGTTATACGTAGAAGCCCATGTTTATGTATTCAGTTGTTAGCTGTAGTTTGAAACAAAAAATCAAAAAAAAAAAAAAAGAATTGTGTTCTATTTAGTGAGTATAGATAGACGGATTAGCCGTTGCTTTCGAATTTATCTTGTTCTGTTCCATCCCAATCGGCTTATGTGATCAGTGAAACCGACTGATTTTTAAATGTGCTTTGGATTGCTTCTAATGAGTGAAATACCATTCAATTTTCAATTTGAGGAAAATCTGGTAATGCTCGTTTTGTCCAACGTACTATCTATTTACCAAGGTTTTGATTTTCTGACCGTAGTGTCGTATTTTGTACTACTCTCAGAAGGCATATATTTGTTTGCGGTGTTTGCAAGATCTTATAAACATTGTACAACTATTGTTTTCTTCACGGTAGGTCGTGTATGTTGGAGAATAAATCCTGTAAATCGATAATTGTGTGGAATGTTGCAGATACATTACTAGCATCAAATTAGTTTGGGAGTGAGGTATCATGTGATCTTAAGTTAAGCGGGAGATAAAATGCGGTTTTTTTTTATGGTGAGAGGTTGTTTTATCGATGATTTTATATAAAGAACTGGTTATTTCGAATAAATAGTTACCACATATTCACCTATAGCGTCTTCATTGATGGATTTCAATGCTGTTAACCTGCTTACATAGCATTTGCTTCGTTTGAGTTAACTAAGTGGATACTAATATTTTACGTTTACATGATACCATTTTTTCGTATTTATTGGTATTATTTTTAGATGATTAAGCGATGATTATTGTTTTCAGTGTATTGCCCTCGCAAAATTATTTTTAGACTTATGTACAATGACTACACATCGTCAATGAAATAATTTAAAATAAATTCTGGAAAACAGTAATTAAATTAATGATCCTTTTTTTTCAACATATAGCCCCACTTCACATTATGGGTATGAACAGATCGCATATAATAGAGATGTAAGTATGGTTTTAATCACTTACAAATGTTAATATTTTTGTAAATTTCGGTACCCTGTTATGAAATACCGGGAGTATTTCCCCAGAAGTTACGATATTCAGAACTGAACTTTTGGATGTGTTTTGGAATAAATCATTTGGTTAATGATTTCGAAACAATGTTTATTGAGCCATAACAATATTACTATTCTACACATGAGAAAACCAATGTCTTTCGAAGTTAATTGGTATTATATAGTTACATGATATACTTTGTGTATTTTCTCTAGTACGATTATTTCGTATCATTTCATTTGTTATTATCTTTAATACAGGATTAAAAAAATGTCTATTTTAAGACATGACTGAATAAATGTAATGCATAATATAGGTTCATCGTATATAGATAAAGTAACCGAATATTTAGGCTGAAGTCGCATTACTACCTATTTTGAATGTAATACAGAAGATCTTAAAGCTCATAAATAATGGAGATAACGATCTCATGACTTTTAAAAAATTAAAAATAACTATAAATGTTTATATATATATATAGTGTTTCAACTAATTGGATTTAAAATGCGATGGTAATTGCTCCAATGACATAGACGATCATGGTGATGCAACTTGCTAGATTATTAAATGCCGAGTGGATTTGTACCCAATCGGCTGATGCATCCTGTAAGATTTAATTCACAGCTTCCAAGGATTTATTTCGTTTTTAAAGTCTATTTTTCTAAATACCTTTGTCGATGTCCCATCTGTTACTGGATCTTCCTCGGAGCCACAACACAAGTTTGCATTTAGAACAGATGCTAGTAGAGTGTAGCGATGAGCTGAATAGGAAACCTATTATTTTTAGATAAAATTCAAAAACTGTTTTGATTGAAAGAAGGTTTTTTAAATGCAAGCGAAGAAAAGAAGATTTCCTGCCTGGCGGAACTTTTCGTTTTATTCTGCTCATTGCAGCTATAATCACAGTTTGAATAAGGCTAATCACGGTAACTCCTAGAGTGAAGGCGTAAAATATATCTGTAAATTATTAAACAGATTATTCTACTTCTTATATTTTCACTTAGGTAATATGTAGTATCCTGTATGTTATTATATTACTTTTATACTACATAAAAACGTCAGTAAGTAAACTTAACCTAATTTACCTATGTGTCATAACTATGTAAAACAATCTCACAAATCTTTGGCACGGTAGCACCGAATCCTATCTGTGGAGTTTTTTCTGCCATAAACTGGAAGCTCATGAATTGTAGGAGAAGCGCAAACATTTTTACCTTGATCTATAAACAGAATGGTTTAAGATTTAACTGAAATTGGATGGAATTAAATGTGTTACTAATTGGCAAAAACAATTTAATTGTACCATATTATGTTTATGCTGCTGTAACTTATAAAGTACCAGCTAACATTTCTAAATTTTTCTTTTTTTCTTTTTTTTTCAAAAATAAAATCAATTGATTATTAGCCTGCCTGTTGGTCAAACTTTCCGAAAAAAGGTGCAATAAGAAGTAAAAGGGCTGAGATGAGCACTGGCAATGTCAATTCTACTGCTAATGTCGTTGATCGTCTACGTGCCACAACACAAACTTCAAGCAGCTCTGCTCTGATGTTAGAAGAATTTACTTTTAAATCATACAGAAGTATGCTAATGAAATTTTCTTAGTATTGTTTTAGCTCTTAATGAAGAACTATATAGAGTCGTCTGTATATTTTGATGAAAACCTAAACACATTTATTTGTATCAATCATAACTCACTTGTTGTCACCCTCCTGAGTATCCTTTTTAATCCAAGAGTTCATAATGTGCCAGTTAGTCTTGATGTCTTTCACGTCGAGAGTTTCTGAATTTAGAAACATAAGTTCCATTGTAAAGTAATAGGCATTATCTTACATAACTTTAACTCCGTAATATGGCATTTTTTTAGAACACTGATTATACAATAAAGATCCATGTCTCAGGTGTTGACAATTGATAATATAACATGAAGTAGAACAATATAAAATTTAAAAAATAAACATAGATAAATGGAACAAAGACTAACCATCCTCATTTTCTAGATAGTACTTGATGTACCTCTTATAGAGTGAGGACTGTAGATTAAAGCAACAATGCTTGATATCCTAAGTAAATGTAGTATTAAAAAATAACTGAATTATCAAGAAATTAGGCAGAAAACATAGCCTACGTAAAACTATCACTTGAATGTATATCTCGATTAAATACTTTTTCATAACTAACACTAGGATATTCTGTGTAGTCAATGTCACAGTGGGCCTGTATGCGGAATTCAAGACGACCAGAAATATTTCCGTTGTTGTTTGACTGCAGGGATTGGAAGGTGACGAAGTCGGCAGACTGTGATGCCGTCTGATGTCTAAAAATCGGTGTGAATAATAAGTGAAAAATAAATAACAAGTCATTATTGATATTTTTAAAAAAAAGTTGAAATTGAAGGGTATTTGCAAATTTAATAGTTGAAATTAATATAAATATTTAAAGAAAGGAATATAATAAGGATAAAGAAGTCATTTAATTATTGAAAAGTATTTTAGGAAATAGTAGTATAATTGAAAAATAATATTGTCATGAATTTTGGTAATACTATAAAGAAAACAATGTTGTGGAATAGTACGAAGCGAATAACAGTGTTGATACTGTTTTTTAATTTTAAAATTTCATATGATTTTACGAAGGTTTTTCCAAGTTTACTCCTTCATGTAGGTGATGAACATCAATGTCTTTCCCAGCCCAATACAAAAGGGATTCCAGAATTTGGAAAATTAAAGTATCAATTCACCGCCAAAGTTTTCGTTATAAGGTTTTTCTGTCATCGTATAGATAAAAAATTGTTAAGCACTTTAAAACATAGACATCATAAGTTCAAATAATTATGCTAATTCAAAGTGTGTCATTTGAAAATTTAAAAACTTGAAAATAAAAAGTGAAGATGAAGATATTTTCTCTGTACGCATATATTTCCTGGATTTTTAAAATCTAGTTAACTGACTTATCTGAGTTAATATCTGGAACCCAAAGTCTGCCAAATGATTTAATGTTGAGAGTATCAGTCTTCCACTCAGCTGGATCCCAACGTAGGCGTCTATCCTTCCAAGACTGAATGGAAAATATAATCTATTATACTCAGAAAATATTTCTGTAGTAGAGTAGAAGATATTTTCTAGAGATATTGAAGTTTGGCCTTAACAATGTTTTCCTATTTCAAAACTATGAAGAAATAGTAAATGTTCATAATCTCTATATTATTTCTCCCTTTCTTTAAAAGGAAATCTAGATTTTTTCGGGCCCGGTCACTCTTTGCTGTGTACAGAGCATCTTAGCAACTCGTGTGTTCGACGGTCCACTTTATTTCTTTATTTGTTTGTTTGTCAGGTCCGCGACCCTCCTCTTCTATCCACATCCTTTTAACACGCATCAATGGTCAGACCAAAAAGACAAAGAAGAAGAAAAAAAGGTGGTTAGAGAGATTCGGGAATAAGCATTAGAAGTTACTGACCACTTTAAGATATCCGTTAATATTCATCTCTTTGAAGACTTCATTCTGAAAAAGTAACAAAGTACTTATATATTTAAAACACTAATGATTCAATATTGCTTACTTTTATATTTAATAAATTATACCAGATTAATTTATATTTCTTGTCTTAACTAACCATCCACATCTGCCTGATCCCCACATGGAGAATTTGTACATCCAACGTCTCTCCAGCTGCTACAGTGGGGGGAAGTAGCATCAAAGCATTGCTCTTACCTGTTAGAAGTAGGTACAAGTGGTTGTACATAATGAAGGAATTTAAAGACGCAGAAATTATTTAGATCTTTAAGGAGTTATCACAGAAATTATTTAATCTAATTTGAAAATAATATTAAGACATTATTAATAGGGTGCAGAAAATTCCCACCTTGCATTTGATCAGCATCTCTGGTTAGTTTGTAAAATAAACACTCTTCAAGTACTTGATACTTATGGTGAGCAATGTCCTCAACATCTGAAACTTGTTAGTGGAGAAACATGTTTCTTTATCAACTACACATAATATTGTTATTACTCGATCGTTTAAAACGAGTATGTAACTGTTTGCTAACTTCAAGTTTCTACTCTGAGGAAAATTGTCAATTTTTGTTTTATTACTTCATCGAACAACTATTCACGCGAATTTTCCTGCGCGTGACGACCTGGTCACGGTTGTGTTTCGAGGACCTCTATCTAGTTCCGCAAAGTACTCCGAATAGACAGGAAGAGCTGATTTAAATAAGGAGACATTAACATGGAGTAACTTAAAAAGAAAGAAGAATTAAAGAAGAAGTTCATATTTTCTCTACCTTACACATCTCTATTTGGGTGCTAACTCCCTCGTCAGGCATTCTTTTTTAGCAAAGAGTATCAATAGTCTCGTCCATAGCTAACAACGAGACATGTTTATTCGATAAATTATTTTCTGAGTTTTCCTAATAGTCTTTTCCCACGAATCCTCAAGATGAAAGAATAAATTATGCTAAACATTATTTATATGTATATTATCATGATATCTGTTCTATTCAATAATGAATGTTAGAAGCACGTTCATACTGAATAATCTAATTTAATCGCCATTATGAAAATAGTTTCATTTCTTGTTGTGAAACCAGGAGAGGTTACATAGAGGTATATAGCCTCGTCATGAACTTTTAAGAAATATGATTATTTTTGGAGGTCGACACATCATGGCATCCCGCGGTGACGACCTAGACAATTTTTACAGCATATTGAATCGAAATGAATTGAAAATCATATGATTTTCAACTTTAAATAATTGGTAAAAAGCTAATATTGCAAATATCCTCCCAGGATAATAGAAGCTATCAAACTTGCAACTTAATTTAGCAATGATTCTGAGTGAAGAAATAAAGCACGTCAAATATGCTAATTTTGCTTGTTTTTTTCTGCAAGGTCATCGGAGGCTCTTTTTTTGATGTTTAACCTATTTTAGCTTGGATAATTGTGGTCACTACCCATGTTGTAAATGGGACGGAACGCCAGAATTAGTTTTAAAAAAGTAGGACTTTAATTCCCATGCTCATAAATCTATTATCTTTTATTATATTTTCTCTTTAAAAAAATACGTGCTCATCAAGGAAAGTTGTTATATTTATTACTGTTACTTTTCCATATCAAAATGTTTACTTTTGAACAATTATTTAAGATAATTATACCTTTTCCTTGACCCATGAATGTTTTTAGCAGTTGTCTCTTTATGTTACTGTCCTTAGCAGAGAAAAAGTCAAATTATAATAAGAATATAAAATGATTGCGAGTTAAATATTCCTACCAGTCACATTACTCTTCCATTTGCAGTCAGTGTCAAACGAGTAGATAGTGACGAGGAGAGTTAGCAGAGCGATCGGCACCCTCATTGCGCACACGACTGGGTCAGGGGAACCGCCCACCCAGCGACGGGGTTCACCCCATTGGACCACCCATCGTGTAGTTTTTTTTATCTTGTTCTAGTATACAACTCTTGTACTCTACACATTAGGTTATCTTTCCCCACTTCTGCTTATGCAGTAAGAATTAATTATGATTTCCCGGAAATTCGTCAGTTATAGTGAGATTGATATGTGAACAACGGTTGTCACTTACAACACATTTTATTTTTTTAAAACCCATATTTCATTCCATTATTATGTAATATTTTCCATGTCAATATTTCTCTTTTTAAATTTTACTTGGATAAACTGTTGTAATAATCATTACAAACAACTAAGATTTGACTATTTCTCACCACATTTAGTATAAATACTTAATGGAACCACTAAATAACAGCACATAGAAAGTAAACAAGGTGGGGAAATATATATAAAAAATGAGTGTGAGAAATTTAAAGACCAAAATATGCTGAAAAAGGCACGGATATTTTATTGGATAGATAATATTAGAAGAAGAAACTGAACAAGAAGAGAAGAGATAATGGGAAGAAGATAAGCACAGAGAAAAGGTGTAATTTTATGAAAGTACATATGCCCATAAATATTTTTGTTGTCTTGTTCCAGGATCTAAGTGGTGGTGTCTTCTTCAATCTATGCAATTATGCAAACTTATTGAGCGGTGTTGGCATTGATTTGGTGCATATGGGCTCGCATCGACTCTGCAGCCGCCTATCGACCCAAGTCTCTAAGCGTTTTACCCAGAACACTCCAATTATTGCTTTCATGTTTTTCCAAGTGGGAGAACCCTCAAATTTCCTATATTGCGTTGTTTTTAGTGAACGCATTTGTTTTGCACTGCTCTTTCAAAACGATCACGATAGAGGGACATCTTCCTTCTTCTACAATAGCTCCTATTGAATTAGTATTCAAATTAATATACAAAATGAGGTACTTTCAGTTTACTTATATTTAGCTTGAGCATCCTTGTTTTGCTCGATTTCATGCGTAAACTGTGAGGACAAGTATTTCCACACCACCATAAAATTATCACCCGCTCGGTATTTTGTGTGTTAGCCTACATTACTTTCCCTCATTTGTCCGGTTCATACCCCAATCGTCTAGCTTCTGATTGTTTCTTCACACTGCTGATTTTGTATTTTTCTTGCTCATGTATGTTTCAATTTCTGACTTAAATGTTAAATGAAACCACATATAGGCCTAGAACTTAAATTTAAAAAACCTACTTTTAGTATTATCAATCTTTATATATAGTTAACCTTAACATCGACAATTTTTTTCAAAGTTGGTATTGTGAAAAGCGTATGATTACTGATTCCTTCATTAGGATCTTGAAACAGATCTACTGTCATTTTATACTAATTATAACTTAAATCAATGATAAAAACCATTTATAGAGCCGCCGTGTTCCCCTCGGACCGTCCTCGAACACCTTTGGAGGGACCAGGTCCCTCCATTGAAGTATCCATCGACTTTTCCAGACCAGATGGACAAAGAACGAGACCCCTGTTGGTTGAAAATAAAAGGCTATATGTTGATGAACATTACATTTCTGTTTGGTCACCAGTATTGAGGTAAGTAAGAAAATGTTATATGGAAAATGGTGCTTCATTATAGGCTTCAATTAACTTATTACTAAAAATATTTTTAATTTTAAAGTAAGAAAAAGGGCTAAGCTAGAACAAAACTAGTAGAAAATAATTTTAGAGCCTGGTGCGTTGAATGTCCAGATCGTGAGTTGATTCTAGCCAATGTACAGTATGACCATGTATTGGAGATGTTGGAGTGCATTCATCCTACTTATAAAGCGATCGACGACCAATCAGTGCACATACTTCTTCCTCTCGCATACGACTATCAAGTAATAAAAGAATTTCCACTTTTATTTTGCTTTTTTTTTCTTATAGTGGGAAGTAATAAAATGCAATGATTTTTAGATGGAAGGGCTTCTTCATCGTTGTGAGTGCTTTCTCATCACCCATAATCTCCCATTTCTTGAAAAAGTTTGGATTGCCGATAGGTGAATTAAAACAACTTTAGGAATATAACCCTTTACTCATTTTCCATAATTTATCTATATCAGTATAAATATAGTAATATGGAAATCTAGGTATAAATTGAATCGGTTACTGATCCTTTGTCTGCGTGAGATGCGTCCAAATAGCAAGGTGGATCTCACAGGATCTCGATATTACGCATTGAGTGACAGGGTGAAAGTGCTACTACTGGAGAGATTACATGGCGCACCTGCTCCTGAGGTAATTCAGTAGTCATTTTATTTAGTTATAACTCATTTATTATTTTCTTCTAGGAAATTCCCGAGCCTCCTCTGGATCTTGAAGTGTTTCAGCGCGCTACTGATATCCATTTTGCCGCAATTCGTGCTAAGACCGGACGGATTTACTATGTTAATCCATATTATATTGCATCATGGTCAAATGTATTCCAGGTGAAACTTATAACATTTTCTGTTTACGTTTTAAGATGGTATATTATCATAGTATCAGTGTATGCATAACATCACAACTACGAAGGAATTAATGATAAATCCATAACCATTCTTTGTGTCCTCCATTCGTTTCACCTAATTTTTTTATGAGAAGTTGAATTAGTAGCATATTTAAAGAGTTAACAGATTCATGAAAATAAAATTTACCGAAATGAGCACATCTTTTCAAAATTGTTTATTTAAGATAAAATTTGATTCAGTTAATTTCAAATCGTGAAGCTCTAAACTCAAAAAATATGTAGTAATGAACTACCCTGATTTATGGATTCCAAATAAATGAAAAACTAACTACTAGTAAAACGCTTAACAAAGACAGAGTTGTGTTTAGGAGACTACTCCATAAAATTAATGGGATGCAGTACTAATGGAAATAATTATGCCAAAATCTTGCGTTTTATAATTATTGCGACCAGTTCTTTCAGCTCTTAGATATATCATATACTCTCAACATCCTCTTATAATGAAATAAAATATTTAAGCGACAATATATAACCAGAAATAAAACGATAGAACATCTGAAAGCATCTAAACAACAATAATTTTAAGGCTTTCCATATTTTCAAAGTAATTATCTATTTTTAAGGAACGTGTGTACTGTTCATCATCAGGTGTAGAGGAGATGTTCTGCCCGTGTTCCCATGAAGAACTCAAAGCATTTCTTATGGCTATCCATCCTCCGCAACTTAGGATAAATGGTTTATAAATACTTATACCACTTTCAGTTTCGCCTTTTCACTCCGTTCTCATGTTTATAATCATTTCACAAATTTTCTCACCCACTTCAGCCACCAGCTGTAAAAATAACTTATCCTCAGATGCTCTCTAATTGAGTTTTCAGCAAATTAGGATGTTGCCACTACAACTGCACTTTAAAAATCGAGCTTAAGGAAATATAAAAAAATATAAAAATCGATTAATAAGTACTTTACGTATGGCTTTGCTCTACAGTCTATTTTCACTTGTGTAATTGGGTGATTTATCATAGCATTTATTTACAGAGCAGAACATCGGGCCAGTCTTAATGTCAGCATGTAAAATGGAATCTCCAGCGCTACTCAAGAAGTGCGCCACTCTCCTTCTCGCCTCGCACACACAGGTGAGAACGGGGATACAGCACGACAGAGACACGAACACGACTGAGACTCACCAATAAGAATATTCTGACAAAACTGTGGGTGAATTTTCCTTGGATCTATTTGAAATAAATAATTAACTAGATTTACTGTGGGTTAGGGTTAGTAATGATAGTTGATATAAAATAATCAATTCACGCGCAAGATTTGAAGTAAAATAATGTCCACTTTTTAATCTATATAAAATCTCAATACTAGTTATTTTGTTATTCAAAAACAAAACACTATGAACAGGACGAAATAAGATTGTTATCAAATTCTGATAAGAAACTTGATTGAAATTTAATAAATAGCATATAAAGGGATCTGATAAAATGTATGCCAAAAGTTATTATATTATTTCAGTTATCAGTTTTTGTCCGCCTCTCACTTCTGGATCGTTGTTTTCTCCATGAAATGATTCCTTCCTGTCTTCAGATGGTAATGAGGCCAGAACACCTCATTCAAATGACTCAACAAAGCACATGTGAGCAAAGTATAAGGAATAATAACAAATAAGACAAAATAAAATAAAATAATGGGTTTCTGTATCATATTGAATTCTAATTAAAGACGACTGTCTCTCCACACGTGCTCGTGCTGCTATGTTGGATCGTCTTGCCATCCTACTCGACAGCCCTGGTCTGCAGCCACATCACTGCATAAGGTCAGTTATCTTATATTTCTTCCGTGCTTTATACGCGTAATATTCAATCGTTCATCTACCTCTTTTGTTCTGGTATTTTTCTTTGTACGCTTACTCTCTCTTCCAGTTACGTATTTCAGATGCAAAGCCAACTCTACGTGTACTGGTGTGACGTGGATGTGTCCCCAATGCAAAACATATTCATCAGATGCTAATTTGCTGCGAAATAGCACCGCCCCACAGAGATAAACGAAATACTGAAAAACCAGACCAATAGGTATCAATATACCTATAAGATTTTTTTAGATAATTAGTTTTTGACCAAAAAGCTTACTATATGTGCTTAAAAGAGATTTAGTGAAGAACAATTTTATGACAGTAGGTATAACTATATTTGAAACATTCTGTCTGAAAATACTGCCAATTCTAATGTATATTCTACAGTCTTCCAATCTCTATCTACCTGTATTTTACTTTTAGAATTAATTAATATAAGCTCACTATGCACATTTGAAGCTCACTTTATGCTTTATTGTCTGTATAGTCTATATTTAATCAATAGTAGCAAGTATTTATCAATTCAAGAATCGTCAACACATTGAGATTTTTGCCATAATTGGTGAACATGATTTTTACTGCTGAGAAATCACTTATTAGGTTCGATACTAATCAATTGAAAACAATTAGCGCCACTTTCTACTAGTGAAAGATGTAGTTTTAATAGAATAAATGTTAAAATTTAAAAATCTATAATCCTCTAATTTAAGACGCAGTGTAATATAGCACGAGGGACGGAACCCGTTGAAAGGAAAAACAAATCAGTGTTTACCGGATGGAGCTCAGAGAAAGACAGTTAACGATAAGTTATAGGTGGTAAAATGTGTTCTAACTCAATCTATAGATATCAACACTGAAAACAAGAAGTTGAACAAAGCGTTAAATTAGCTGGACGCACAGTACCCATCCGTGCGAACGCTGTACTACCGGGAATGCAGCAAGAGTTTTAATTAATTCAGCGTTCCTCAAAAGTTTACATAAGTTATAATTAATAATGCTAAGTTTTGATAATTATTCCTAAATTACAAGAAGCAATTGGTCCTTAAGCTTGTCCAGAAACTCTAGTATGAAATTTCGTCTCCTTAAGAGCGAGCGGAGGTGCGTTTTTTTCTGGTCGAACCATGCCCGCTTTCTTGAAAGGTAATGCAGAAAATACAACTGGGAGAACTAGCAAACCGTGACACATGCCAAGGAAGATTACCAATACAACTACCTAAAAAATTTGTAATTAGAGGTTAAAAGATGCTCAAAATGAGTTTTAATTGGAAAACTATAACAAAGAAAGGGTAGGTGCAATGAGAAGCTTAAATGAGATGTGGAAAATAATCATCTGTATTTATCTATAGTGAGTTAAAAGCAACTTATAAACTGATAATCAACGTCTATCATACCTTAACGAAAACTTGTACCATGTAAGCATGGACAAAAGCCAGTACTACAATGGACATCATTGTTGACGTCCCAGCTTGCACCATTGGCCATGCAATAGATGCTAAAGCGTGACGAATTCGTTCCCGTTGATTCTGTAAAATATGCTCAAATTGTTTTATTGAATAAATAATGTTGGAAATGAAACTTTACTAACACCTAATTTAGAAATAAACTTTCAGAATAAACTAACAGGGAAGTCTCCTTTATAATAATGCCAAGTGATGTGTGCAACAAAATCGACTGAGAATCCAATGGCCATCAAGAGTGTAGTCATTGAAATAGGATCGAGATCTACATCTAGATACACTAAGCACCCAAATACGCCTAAATGAAAATATTATTTATTTTGCTCTTAGCTTATCCCTCTATTATGCACTCATTTTTTTATTTCCCGTTTTATAGTTTCATTATGTATTCTACTCCACACCTAAATTGATGGATAAGATGGCGCAAGTAGACGTAATAATGGTAACCGGCGATGGTGTGAAAAGTGTAAGTACCATTATCATACAGACAAGGGCAAAAAACACTGTCTGCTGGGTGACTGGGACAATGCTAAGAAGCTGAAATAGGAAGATATACCGCAAGAGATTGATATATAAACAAAAAACTAGGATGAAAGCATTCTCTTAAGAGTACTTACTTGATCAGAATACATGCTGAAATCTTCGTAAACGGTGAGATTAAGATGGTGGTATTCGCTTGCAATCTGTCTCCACTGCTCCAAAAGTCTTAATCTATCTGTCCATGAGACGGCGTTGTGGAAGCCTGTGGAAAAAACGAACTTCTGCAAGCATGATGCTCGTTCGGCCAAGCAATCTCTGGAAAGAATTATAGAAAAGGACAATTAAATGATTATTAATTTCAAATCTTATTTGCTCCTTTCCTCACTTTCTTCACTGATTTTATTTGTATTTGAAAACTACTATGAAAACAATAGATTTCAGAATAACCATATTTTTATTGAAAACAAATCGTGTGGCTAAACTGAAATTCAATACTTACGCTGTGTTTCCCAGATTAACAAAATGACTCCATCTCCTATATTCTTGTGACTTAAAAAACTCAGGTAAATATCTGTACTTAAAATCAATTGAACCGTGTTCCTGAAAACAAACGAAAAATATTCTTTATACGTTTAAATATTTGTTGAAACACTAATTATCTAGTGATGTCATCTTATCCTGCTGACCTTCTCGCCAACATAAGGCAGGTACGGTAAAAGCCACATATGTGTACTCGCTGCTCCGACGCTATTATTAGCAGTTTCGAATCGTCTCAAAATGCGCATTATCTCAGGTACAGCATCTGGGTTGTGCATGTTGCCCGGATTATTCACAAAAATCGCAACCTGAGATCAACTCCCAATAATTTATGAATATGAGGTATTTCAGAGATCACAATGATTCTTAGGAATCTCTACAGGGAAATACTTTTTAAAAACCATTATACCTGTCCTCCTTCTTTAAAAATGACGTTAGTCTGAATTCTAACGAGCTCAAGTAAAGGTGAGTCGTCAAGGAAAAGTTTCTCTGACGATAAACCAACTTTAATCTGCATAACACCATGAATCATAACAGTCCAGTAAATGACCAAAATACCTGGAAAATACTAATAATAGTTACAGGTATCTACTTTTATGAAAAAAATGTAATACTATTATGGCGTAAAAATATTTACCTCCAATTAAGATTTTACTCCATAGAGACATACTAAAATCAACCCAGCTATCCAGAATAAAGGAAGCGAATCGCGAGAGAGCATTGACTAACCGACTAGGCTCATTGTTTTTTTTGGGCTAAAATAAAAGTCGTACTTCATTCTTAAAATTGTTTTAATGCATATATTGTAGTCTTTGTACCGATTTCGGCTCAGGAACAGTCAAACAACATAAGTAAGCGTTCCCTCTCCTTGCTTCTCTTTGCCCTCCGATAGCAAGTACTGCCGAGAAAAAAAATATCTGATAAATATAGTCGTAGATCACAGCGACAGAGATAAAGACGCAAAATGTCTGAAAATGAGTATGTCGACTTTAATTAAGACTAGAGATTTAGGTAAAATTAAAATAGCAGATGAAATGAAACAATATATTTATTGACTAATTTAAATACAGTGGTGCCCTGGACTATGGTAACAGAATGCACTAAGTGCACTATCGATTGCAGCTTGCTTCTAAGTGATCTATTTTCTATTCTAATGACAGATTCGGAGTCAGCATCAAATTGCGGTTCTTCTCAAAATGACTTTCTTAGTTCCATGCAAAGTTGGCTTTTGGTGAAAAAGAGGATATCTCAGGTACAAGGGATCATTATGAGAATATATGTGGACCACAAAAGGTGTAGAGCACTCAATAATATGGTTACTATTTTCTAGGTTCTAAAATTATCTATTCTTTATATTTCATTTATATATACGCACTACCTTAGCTACCTCTTCCAGATAAGATCTCTAAAAATAGGAACAAGATTACGTCAAGCCCTTAAAGGGTTTAGGGTACTACTTTGTTCAAAAGACCATATCCTATCCTATCCGAGAGGCTGTTCTAGTCGGTTCCTGCCACTTCTAAAGGGAGGCTTTCCCAATGGCTTTAGAAGTCCGGTGAAATTAACGGATTCAAAAGCAAAAGAAAGAAGTGGTAGCTGGTATCATACTACCAACTAAGACACTACCTGCGCGCTTCTTCTATCGTTCCCCAGTTACCGCTGAAAGTGCTGTATGGTCCTGTGGTGTAGGTCATACGAATTGGAAACATGTGGCGCAGGATCGGTTCCGTCCAGGACCCAAGAGGCGTTCTCCATTTCTGTGTCTAACTTATTGCCAAACCCCTCCGACGGAATGCTACGCAACAATTGTCGTCCAAAATAGCTGAAAGATGCTTGTGTGTGAGGAGAGTTGGCTAAATTGGACGATTTCGTCTAAGTCTTTCAGTTGACAGGTGAAGAAATTTCTCACATCTGAATAGAGAGAGACATTCTCTGATAGGTACAAAAACGATAACATATGAGTGTAGGAATAAAGCTGTTTAATCGGTCAACTCAAATCGCTTACTCCACTCAGTTACGTAGCTTAGAAGTTGATTATAAGACTTATTAATAAACACTTAGAATAACGTAAATATATAAACTAATGTAACACTAACAGCATGAAATAATGTACTTAAGTAAAACCTTTCAAGGAAAGCGTTGTGCATCATCGTGGCCTAGGGGTAGTCATCGCCGCGTAAGGTGGAGTGGTCGAGGTGTCGATCCCCGCCTGATCCATTTTGATCTTCTCGTATTCAGTAATAGCTAATAATTTATTGTGCTATGTGCAAACCAGGCTAAGGTACGGAACAGGCTTGAGGGGGGTTTCGGCTATTCGTGGAATAAACCGCAGACGACCGAGCCGAGGGTAAGTTTTGATGCACTTGGACGGTAAGTTTGGAAGACTCCAAGGAATGTAAGTTTGCTGGTGAGTTTTCCTTTCGATTTTTCAGGGCTTCGTTGAGCCGGGGCATTGCCTCAGTGCTCTGAAGAGCGGGGGCATTGCCTCAGTGCTCTGAAGAGCGGGGGCATTGCCTCAGTGCTCTGAAGAGCGGGGGCATTGCCTCAGTGCTCTGAAGAGCGGGGGCATTGCCTCAGTGCTCTGAAGAGCGGGGGCATTGCCTCAGTGCTCTGAAGAGCGGGGGCATTGCCTCAGTGCTCTGAAGAGCGGGGGCATTGCCTCAGTGCTCTGAAGAGCGGGGGCATTGCCTCAGTGCTCTGAAGAGCGGGGGCATTGCCTCAGTGCTCTGAAGAGCGGGGGCATTGCCTCAGTGCTCTGAAGAGCGGGGGCATTGCCTCAGTGCTCTGAAGAGCGGGGGCATTGCCTCAGTGCTCTTTTCCCACCTCCCGTTCGGGAGGAGAGTGGGATAATTTTGGACGCTTCTGAAGCGTTTGGCACTTAGGTGCTGAACTGCTTCGGAAGCCTTTTGGCACCGAAGTGCCAAATATTAAGAAGTAAGGGGAGGTCATGCCAAATTTTTCAACATTTTAAAGTAAACTAATCAGTCATATTAATTTATGTATAGATAGAACCTTAGCTACCTCTAGGCTAAGGTCTCCAAAATTAGGAAGGATACTACCCCAACCCTTAAAGGGTATAGGGTAGTATTCCCTCCAAAAGACCATATTCTACCTTCACTATCCGGAAGGTAGTTCTGGTCGTGTCCAGCCACTCGTTGTGAGTGGCTTTCGAAGTGCTTTTGAAGCCCGAAGAAAGTAGCAAAATCAAAGACATATACACTTTTCGGTTTCCGTACCTTACGCGGGTTTGGTTTTGCTGTCGAGAGATAAGAGACGCAGAGATAAAAAATTGGGCATAGATTCGTCTTTCAATTGTTTTTCAGCAGGACCCGTTAGGGTCAAAAGGCACCTGGGTGCCAAAAAGCTCCTGAAGCAGTTCAGCACCTAAGTGCCAAACGCTTCAGAAGCGTCCAAAATTATCCCACTTTCCTCCCGAACGGGAGGTGGGAAAAGAGCACTGAGGCAAAGCCCCGGCTCTTCAGAGCACTGAGGCAAAGCCCCGGCTCTTCAGAGCACTGAGGCAATGCCCCGGCTCTTCAGAGCACTGAGGCAATGCCCCGGCTCTTCAGAGCACTGAGGCAATCCCCCGGCTCAACGAAGCCCTGAAAAATCGAAAGGAAAACTCACCAGCAAACTTACATTCCTTGGAGTCTTCCAAACTTACCGTCAAGTGCATCGAAATTTACCCTGAGCTCGGTCGTCTGCGGTTTATTCCACGAATAGCCGAAACCCCCCTCAAGCCTGTTCCGTACCTTAGCCTGGTTTGCACATAGCACAATAAATGATTAGCTATTACTCAATACGAGAAGATCAAAATGGATCAGGCGGGGATCGACACCTCGACCACTCCACCTTACGCGGCGATGACTACCCCTAGGCCACGATGACACCACAGTAACTTAGTGCGAATCGAGATCAGTACGTTATTTCATACTTTTAGTGTTAAATGATGATGTATATATTTTTATTTATTTATAGCCATGTGTTGATTAGTCCTAAAATCAACCTCTAGGCTAGTAAAGCGAATAGAGTAAGCAATGTGATGTGTGTTGACCGAAGAAACTGGTTCCTTTCTACACTGATATGTTATCGTTTTCGCACCTATCAGAGAATCTCTCTCTCTCTCTCTCTCTCTCTCTCTCTCTCTATTGCGATAAGAGAAATTTCTTCAACTGTCAACTGAAAGACTTAGACGAAATCGTCCAATGTAGCCAACACTCCTAACACACAAGCATCTTTCAGCTATTTTGGACGGCAATTGTTGCGTAGCATTCCGTCGGAGGGGTTTGGCAATAAGTTAGACACAGAAATAAAGAACGCCTCTTGGGTCCTGGACGGAACCGATCCTGCGCTACATATTTCCAATTCGCACGACCTACACCACAGGACCACCGCAGTATTTGTTCGTAGGATTGAGAAACGATAGGTAACAAAACAAACAAGTAAACTCTTCGGTTGTGGACCGTAGTTTTTCCAGAAATTAATTAAATAATAGTGCCCTTTGATGACTCCTAGCAAAAAGTAAAAAAGGTTTATAATTCATAAAGAAAGGATAGATTACAGAATAGTAACCATATTATTGAGTGCTCTACACCTTTTGTGGTCCACATATATTCTCATAATGATCCCTTGTACCTGAGATATCCTCTTTTTCACCAAAAGCCAACTTTGCATGGAACTAAGAAAGTCATTTTGAGAAGAACCGCAATTTGATGCTGACTCCGAATCTGTCATTAGAATAGAAAATAGATCACTTAGAAGCAAGCTGCAATCGATAGTGCACTTAGTGCATTCTGTTACCATAGTCCAGGGCACCACTGTACTTGCTCAATTTTAATTACCATTTTGAACTTTCAACTGTTGTAGCGAAAAGTTATGTACTGTATTTAAATAAATAATCGAACTAACATATATAGCTGGTGTCGGTGTAAATATTCCAATTCCAAAAGAGAGGAGGTTAGTCAAAGAAGTTATAGAGATGGATGGTCCGGCATCAGCGAGAGTCTCAGCTATTCGTTCACGCACCGAGTGCCTGAGAATTTCTAAATTACGGAAATCAATTTACTAGATTTAGCACACATTTAATTGAATTCTGTCCAGAAATATTTGTTAAATTTCAACAAACAAAATTTACAACCGACTTGTCATTGG
The DNA here is from genome assembly GCA_964036235.1 of Heterorhabditis bacteriophora. NCBI lineage: Eukaryota > Metazoa > Nematoda > Chromadorea > Rhabditida > Heterorhabditidae > Heterorhabditis > Heterorhabditis bacteriophora. The sequence continues at coordinate 10,846,000 of OZ038428.1, read as the reverse complement.
TCAGATGCCAAGCGTGAATAAAAATGAATACATCGTCAACTCCGATTGCTAGAATTAGGAATGGGACAACGGTTACGATAGGAAGAAACTCGAAACCCATCTATAAAAATATTGACTTGTCAAAATATACGTATATTATGTGTAATAATTTAATTTTTCTATCACGATTGTATGATTTCTCATTTTCATTGGATAACTTACCCAGAAAAGATGTCCGAAAGAAGCGATGAGGGAGAGAATAGGGCATATTACACCCAAAAAAGACTCTAGCGGTTTACTCTTCACTGGGTCTTTCTTCAGAGTGGTCACCATAGTGAAAACCAGAATGATCAAGAACGTCACACCCATCAAAGGCATAGCCAAGATTCCTATATGAAGGTTAAATTTCAATTAAATCTAAAGAAAAAATATTCTATAATAAACACAACCTTATATTATACACGCATTTCATTGTATATATATATCCGGCATTTCAAGTTATTTCGTTCTAATTTTATAGCCTTCAATTATGATTGCTTTTTTCTTTGAGAAGAGATATAAAAGTTACTATGATAGTATTATGTATAGTCTAGTATTACAGTGCTAGAAATTTCTTTCGAGCATGAAAAGTTAGAAACCAACATCTCAAAAGTACGACTATTTATCGCAATATTAAAGATTTATTTTTGTTTATTTTACCAGCACTGATCATGCTCTAAAAATGAAATTTGCCTTAGAAATCGTGAAAGTACAACTACATAATCAGAGGTGACTGTGGGATGTTGAAAAGTAGCAACATAATGATTAAGTTGATTTGAGAATAATGATATGCCCCAACTCAATCTCTAGTACAGCGCCTGTAGATTCTTGACCGGTGATACAACTTTTGACAAATCTAGAACAAGAACTGCTGCCAGCCTCTCCACTCCTTTTTCAAGACGTCTTTGCTTTGAAGCATGATCAGTGTTTGTAAAAATTAAAGAAAAAGATCTCCTTTATTGTGCTGCAGGAAATTATATATTATAGTTTTGGATAGTATGAGTTAACATTGACATTGAAACTTTAATAACAGTCATTTTAAAATTAATTTCTATGCCAAACTTAGAAATTAGACTATAAAAAAAATTATTAATTAAGAAAACTTAGGTAAAGTCTGTAACCTAGTCTGCTTAAATGCCACATTCATTTTAAATTTAACAAGATCTATTTTTTCAAGACATTATGACAGTCATGACTAAATCATAAATATTTTGCTGACCTGTTCGGCGTACTTCCTCTGACACCAAACCCTCACTGGTACAATACACTTTAATTAGTGGATCAGTCAACGTTGTCTGCGAGTATTCAAACACAGCCTAAAGTATTAGGCAAGCTAATTGACCGAGTGGATATAAAATCAAATATTTACGTGTATACCTTTTCCCACTTTTTCATTATTGATACTGAACTTTCATTGTTGTAAATAGCATGAAAGTTAATGGCTATAAGATCTGATCCCTCAATGACTTGTGATCTGGAAGAATAACGTTCTTGTATAGTAATATTAAAGACTAATGGAAAACTTAAATCAAAACTGGCCTGTTATTAACAGTAACAAGGAATATATTATTTGCCAAATAAACGCGGTGTCCAAATACATCCATAGAGGGATAAGTAAGTTTCACATGACTCTGTTTCCTTATTTGTTGATCGCGATACATTGTTAGGAAAATATTAACCTGGAACTTGCCAAGTTTTGGATTACTACAACTTTTCTAGGATTACAATAATACACTAAATTTCTTCTCTGGAAGATATGCCGCGTTAAATTACGTATATTAAAAGTAGTACGTACGGCATCACTAGTTTCACACTGAGTACCACAGAAGTCGGAATAGGCATATGTTTGGTTTTCATGTTCAATCTTTAGTCGGTACTGCAAAAAATCTTCAATCTCCAAGGCTTTTTCGATGAACCTAAAAGATAATAATATAGTTTTAGAAAACTATTTGTTGCAATTTATCCAGTTTCGAAAAAGAATAACAAAAGCATTATTTAAAAATAGGAAAATTTATTTAAAATATCAAGTAACAGACTTTGGTCTCAGAAGATTTCTTCCATCAGCGGCTTTCAATGCTACAACAACGTGAAAAGGACTACCTAGTTCTTGGAAAAATTCTCGTGCTACTGCGAACTCATAACGTGACGGAGAATCAGAGGCACTGAAAAATATCTTGGCATTAGAAATATGAATAAGATATATGAACATAAACTTACAGATTAAAGTTCTATAAATATTTTATTAAACTAAGTAGAGATTTAGGAGTATGAATTATGTAACCAGAAAAATTTACTTACTATAAATCTCACCTGAAATGATCTCTGACATTGTTAACCTCTTTGAAACGGTAAACCCCACCAGCCATCAGAACTACCCATATTGTACTATAATTCTTTTTAGAATTAGAATAAAGAAACCTATATAATGGTACTTTTTAAATTTATTTTTCATGTTGAACGCTTTTCATTTTTCTCACATTCGGAATACGCGCTCCTAGCAAGTTCTGAAGATTTCGCATAGCAGCTCGAACCCGCTCGCATACAAGGGAAACCGGTACCATCGATCTGATTATCGAATATGTAAGTCTGATCGTAAAGGCTTAAAAGACGAGCGAAAAACCTGTGTACTAAGATTAATTAGAATAGTGTTCTGATCAGTTGGCCTTAATAGTTTAGAAATTTATCATTGCTTCCTGTCAGAGTTTCTGCGCTTCTCTAACTTGCTGAAAACGGGGTTGCACGTTTCTATTCTTTTTATTTTCGAAAAAATAAGTATTCTCTAATTTTGTTATTACTCTTGTTTGTAGAAAGCATTGATGCCCACTGCATAGTATTTAAAAGCGTGTGAAGGACAAATGGACATATTCGAAGATAATCATATTTAAGAACTTGTTCAGGGTTTTCCTTCTTGCGTTTATATTCGTCGCTAAGCATATCATAAAACTGGAATAAAAACTTGCAGTCGTTAAATCGTTATAAAATTTAGTACACGTAAGTAGTTTAGTTTAGAAGGGTAAGAGCGTAAACACATTCATATTGCTAACATAAATAATTTAAGCTCACGAAACCGTACACTGCAGTTTATAATTAGCATATTACTAAATGTGCTGAATCGTAGTGACGCATCGACAAAATGAGTGTTTAAAAGGGCATGTCAATAAGTGGTAATAGTCTTTTCAAGGACAAAAATGTTAATTAGTTGCTTTTGCTTAGGAGTTTCTCTGATTATTAAGTTATCCGAAATAAATAGTATTCCTTTATAGAATGTCGATAACAAAATAACATAATTTGAAAGTTAGGAAGAAATTGTAAAGAACTAAAGCAAGAAAAAATATTGAAATTGCAGATAACGAAAATATCCTTGGTACTATAAGTGCGAGTTATCATATAATTTAACGATAGACGGAAAGTAAGGGACATAAATAGAACGAAAAAGACAAGATATATTTTACAAACCACACTGCGAAGCATACTTTCGGCCAATCAGCAATTTTCAATCCCAGCGAATAGAACAAATCATGTGTCTTTTGCTCTACAAAAATGCAGAGTCGCTCCATGGAGGGGAGCTCTCCCTACAAACTACATATTTATTTCAGTAAAAAGTAGAAAAGCAAAAGATACTTATTCTGTGGCTTTATATAAACTTTTAACGTAGAGATGCAACACAAAAGCTTTTGATATAAATTATATATTTTATGAATAATCAATTGGTACCAAGTGAAAGGAACAAAAACTTAAAGCTTAAGAATATTGGATAATTAGTACTCTTTTTGAAATGAAAGTGGAAAGAGATAGGAATTTGAGAAGAAAACTCGAAACTGAAAGAAAGAACCGGCGATCGCTGGAGAAATATTCATCCGGAAAGAAAGGAAACGAAGAAAATAGGGCATGCGGACATCGCAAACGCTAACTAAAAGAGGCAATTTGGTAAAGAGGAAAAAATGAAGAGTACACAGAGGAAAAAACATAAATAATATAAAATAAGAAGGGAATAAGTGGTGAAACACGGATAAATAGCAGCAAATGAAAACAAGTATGTGATAATGCGCGGATTTTCAAGTGAATAACTGAGAAGTTATGTAATAACCTATAATAATCTGCTAATGTTACAAATGGTTAAACAGATATTGCAGAAGATCGGATTCTTCTCAAGCAATATTTAATGAATTAGACTTTTCTCATCTATCAAATATACCACTACTTAGATGGATTAGATTGGTTCCCATTAGAGTAATGTTGAAGATGAACTACAAAATAAGTCTTTAGCCATTATTTGCAAAGAATAAAGGCGAAAAACATAGAGGATAAACTTAACATTAAAATCGCAATATTTCAAAAAATAATTCACGTGGATTTCAATTGTTTAACAACTATAAGAGATATATAAATACAAACCAACTTAAATATTCATTTAAAAAGTAAAAACAGTAGTCATAGTGTGAGACGAAGAATATAATATTTAGTGAGGCACTTTTGAACTAAGGAATGAAAGTAAAAATGTGGAAAAAGCAAATTTTCAAGTTAAAATAAATTACAAAATTCTGATTATCCAAATTTTAAAAATGGATGCAACGTTCAGTAGAAAGGAGGCTGAACGAGAAGAATGCTAGCTAATTTCTAAACGAGAGAGTGCGTGGGTCATTGACTGAACCGGTTGTTCAATGAATCCCTTCGGTCAATCCCGTCTAGGATACCCGTTGGTAGAAATGGCTATAAAAGAGTGATGTCACAGGGGTTATTAAAAAGACACAAGCTTAGCAAGCGTATATTTATTACGATTAAATTAAATTAGTTGGAAAATAAAATTTTCTTAGTGAAATGGCCTATTCATTCCGTTTGAAACTTCATGTTTAATAAAATATAGTGCTCTCTGAGAAATTTTATGGAAGAATAGTCTATACAGAATAAAAAAGTTAAGTAAGATATTTATATATCTATAATATGAAAATAACTTAACATATATAAGTTACGTGCTAACTGAATGGAAAAATTAAGGGAAAAAATGAGATGAAAAGACGATCTAGAGAGTGAACAACATAGCATGGATGTCACTTAACGAATAGCCAACGGCAAAAACCAGATCTGGTCCTGTTCGAGTATATAAACAAAAATAAATAAAGGGAGAAACAACCTTATTAGATGACAGGCTTTCTTTGTTTACGTGGGATCTTTGATTCGGATTAAAGAATGAAGCTCAATACATTTTTCGATAATGACTTTTTAAATGAAGAGATACTGAATACTTTTAACATCTAAGTCACATCAAGTATCACTCTATAGGTATTCTCTTACAAAGTTATATAATGATAGAGAAGAAAGGCTTGCAGATTAACGATCGAAGTCTTAGATGTATTCGGGAACCTGCTCCATCCTTCCACATTCCCGTTGCTATTACGTTTCATACTGGATGGAAAGAGACCTGAAGAAGTGGAGCGTGCTAATAAATTATAATGTATCATTAATTTCACTCAAGGAGTAATGAACTATATTAGTTGCCAGTTTTGATTTTTATACTTAAAGGTGTATGTTATAAATTTCTGCAATTTATTAGTCCACCTAGTAACAAGAGCAGAATCAGTGAAGAAATTGCCTTTAATATTATATATTATGTATAATAAATAAGAACTCATTAATGAACACATAAAAAATGAACTAGAGATTTCGAATTAGTGCAATGTTTTGTATATTTTGAAATTTTGAAAATTGGATTGTCCACTATAAATGTTTGCGAAATAATATATCAACAAAATAAATATATCTTTTCCTTTGCGGAAATTTTATTATATTCATACTTATTCCCTTATAGTCCACCGTTTTTTCTACTATTGTTCCCATATCTAGCTCTCCTAAAAATGTCATAACAATGAAAAACAAAGAACACAACTTCAAACTGGTATGTTCCTTGCTGTAATGACCCCATATCATCCAATTGGCGACTAATATTTTGTGTTCATTTTCTATTTAAGATGTATCACACTGTTACAGTTTCTCACAGCTCGTCAAATAATTGAAAATGTAGACAGTTTAAAAGATTTTATAATATTTGCATACGTGCATATTCAATAAATCTCTTATTTAATAAAATTCGTGTTTCGAAATTTATCCTCTTTATCAGTGGTAAAACTGAATTGAATCTACTCTCTTCTTAGTTATTTCAAGAAAAAATGGAATAATTAAATAATAATGAGCTAAGAGGAACTGTTTTTTTAGAAATTTATTGTTATCTCCATCATTAAATGCTAGTTTTGAAATTAAAGTAAAAAAACAAAAAAAAACTTGATGTAATCACTATTATTTTAAATAAATTTTTCGTTTCAACTTTTCAAGAGAGAACAAAAATAATTACTTACAGAAAAACTTCCCAGAATGTGACCTCTTTCTGAAATAATTCAAACCGCTCCTGCGCGCTGCAACCTGTTTTGGGAACCTTTTTGGTTCCTCGTCATGATCGCACTAGAAGGAACAATAGATCGGTATTATGGGGATAGGAAATTAGGGGACCATAGGAAACCTCCACTTGTTCTTAGCAACAATATAACCTACTAATATTTTGTTTTCGTCGGTCAGTGTTTTAGACTAACGCTACCCACTTTATGTATTATTTCCAAATTATACTAGCCTGTACTACTGAGCCTAACTTAAAACCGTTTTCCTAACTTGCATTATTTTTGTCCAATTCTTGTGGCATATATTATAATTCTACGTCCATGTTAATAAATTGTGTGGACATCAAGGAATGCGCATTTATCTAGGAAATGGTATAACACCGCATAAAGTGCTATTAAAACCTCGAACCTCCGTCTTAAAACTCACCATTTCAATAAATATAGGAAATTTCGTCTATAGGAAAACTGATCATTGCTGGTAAATCTCGAAAAATAAAAATTTGACATTGGGAAGCCATAATGGGAATATCAATGACACCACCAATCATCTATAACCCCTTCTCCTCTTGTGAATGAGTTCTAGTGATGGGAAAGATCCTAAGAGCCGTAAATGATCTTCGGTCTAATACATGATCACTATTACCTCTCAATACCCCTATCTATCAATATATTGTTTCATAGCTATTCAAAATCGAACACGATAGGAATCAATTCACTAACAAGATGTAAATAGTTGCCATCTAGATTAAAGCGCCTCTAGAAACTAGAAAGCAAAACAAGCTCCGTACCAATTTTTTTCACATACAGTGTGCATATAATTGTCGATGAACATATAATTATACATGTTACAAGTCTATTTTTTTTTAATAATATTTTTTAAAGCATAGCTTACAGTATATCCATACATCAGTCAAAGTTAAACGTCTAACAGATGACACTTTACTTGAATACACAGTTGATAAACTATAAAGATTTTTTGTAAATATATAAAAATTCTCGGCGATGTGAACCATTATAGCTATTTTGTACATTATAGTAGGAATAAATTAAATTAAATTGCACATCACAACAAATTATGTTCCATAGTAACATTGCTACTGATCTTTCCTCATGAAGGATGATAAAACATTAGCCATATCGATATTAGGTCGCCAAGATCCTGAATCCGATTGGCCTACGGCAAAAAGCTGAGCTAATAGTGGATCTTTGGGATGAAATTGTACGTGAGAAATTACCTCTTCCGCCATTGTCCTGAAATATTACGATTATAAAATAATTACGTAAAACTGAAATTAAAGGATAAAAAAACTAACTTAGCTTCGCTACGAGATATATCATCTCTGCAAGCCAGTAGAGCAGCCAGTAAATCGACAGGTATATTAGGAACTTTTCTTCCAAATGTAGTCACTTCTAGAGTAAGAAGTGATTTATCTCGCAAACTAATTACATCTCCGCAACTTGATATCACTGTCCAAAGTGGTGAAAACTGAAAAATATAGTATTAGAATAAACAAAAAAAATTATAAATGTATACGTTAAATCACTTACTTGTTCATTCATATCCGAATTACTTAATAATTCTGAAAATAAAACTTCCAGTCTATGAGCATCGGATTTCATTCTACTGCCTGCAACGGCGCGTTCTTCATAACTGGCAAATATCAAACGCCTAAAAATCACAATTATAATTTTTGTATATCTTCATATCCTTTTCATCACTAATTTCATGAATAAAGTACCGAGAATCGATTGCTTTTAGGTATTCTCCAACAATCCTAAACTGAAGATCCATTAAAAGAACGCATCTGGTGGCTGGTCTCAAGTGGCTGTGGTCTGCATAATAGTCATGCACTGTGATACAAATAGTCTCCATAGCGGAACATCCAACAAGCCTGAAAATAGGGTAAGCTAATTACATATATAAGCAAAAATTTCAACTATAGTGTGGAAAAGCTTAACCATTTTCGAGAAAATAATTCAGCTAGATGAGGACTAAGATCTTCGCATATTTCCTCAAGAAGGAAACTGACTCTGAAATGGAATATAACATTTATAATATCAAAGTTGGAACAACAAAACAAAAACAAGAATTTTTAAGAAGTCAGAATCTGACGCTACTCCAACAGCACTATTCCATTTTCCATTCAGTCTATCGATATTGTCGATTATTTGTTGTCTACCAACACCTCGCCTCAAAAATCCACTTGCAGGCTCATCACTTTCCATTGACAATCGAACCTAGGATTAACATCCTCATCTAATACCAATCCAAATCAATAATAGTAAAAATTATGTAATTAATTACACTCCATTTAACATGACTCATTTATCACAAACATTTTTCATAATTTTCACAAGTATATCTGTAACTTAGATTTATTCTCACGTTAAGAAAGCATGAAGATAATTGTCGTATGAAAATAAGTAACTAAATGAAGCTCTCCCAATATTAGTAAATAATTTATAATTAAAAGAAAAAGAACATGCCTGTTGCATATATTTATCTGTAGATTCAATGCACGTATGTAAATTGTTAGCTATGGCAATCTAAAAAAAACACTTCATAGTCATTAATATATAAATTATAAGCTATCAAAGCAACTAACCATTGTAGAAGTAAATTCCCTATAGTGCGCGCGATTCTCAAAATACTTGTTTCTGTACGAAGTAAATGCATCTAGATTTATTATATTAATTAGAAACTAAATTACATCCTTGTAACTATAAATTTAACTACTTGCCTTTATATTTAGTAGCAAAACAGATGAATTCTTCGATAGTTACGTTTATGACACTTGGGATCACATCGACACTTACTTCCTTAGCAAGAGTAACCTGTAATAGCGTTGATATTTCGTACTCACCAAGCTATCACTTATAAAGATATAAAAAGAACGAGGTAGTATTATATATTAATATTAATTTAGTTTATATTCTTCAATTTATATTGTTATACCCAATGTAATCTCGAATATTTTTAGTTTTTACCGAAGGTTCTAAATGAAACTAGTAAATATCTAATTTTATTTTATTAGTATTAAAAACGAAAAATGAAATACTAACTGTATCGCGCAGCATACCAAAAAGAATATTAGGTAAACTAGAATAGAAATATCCAAAATTTCCTTCCTCTGGTCGCACGTGTTTATTCCAATCCTAAACTTTTAAAAGTGCAATTTTCGATGATATAATGATTAATTAGAAAAGAATATTAAAAATCGAAACAATTCTTACGTCTTTTTCAGCACTTAATGTTTTTTCCAGCCAGTTCTTCATATCATTTCTAGTCATTTCCACAAATCTTAATAGATAATCAATTTTAGAATACCTATACTACATATATATATAATAAATATGAGCAAGCAAATAATAGGTTAATTTAGCTGACGAGTCACAGAGAGTATTCAATGTGGTTCGCGATAGTACAGGAATATCTTGTAACAGTGCGGCTGCATTGATTTGAAGACGTCGGTTGCCGAGCAAATCTTCGCTTCTTTAAAAAAGCACTATAAATTAGACATAATTTTAAGTCATTAAAAATACTAACCCATATGATTGAATCCAACTCATCAACTGAACAAGTTCACTCTTCTCCAACTTATCCGAAGCAATCTCACGTAACTGCAAGTTTTGTGATATACAATATAAAAGAAAAAAAAATCATGCACTGGTATTAATTTTTCACCAGTCGATTATTATATTAAACAACCTCACTCTTTTACAAATACAGTTATGATACATATGAACGAATCGATCATAGATTTGATAGTCAGGGGGGAAGCAAGGTACAGAAGCACGAGCCAGTTGCAGGTCTTCTACAACAACCTTTCGACATACTTCGAGGTACCTACACAGTAATTGAAATCCAGCAAAAAATATGACACTAAATTATCTTGTCCTATTCCTTTTAAAACAGTACCTTGCAAGCCATGATCTATTCAGATTTCTGTCCTCTAACTGGTTGCCTTCTACACGACTCCAAACCGTTTTCTCAAGTACCTTCAATGAATATATGAAATGTTGATACCATAACTCTAAAAAAATCTATTGAGGAAAAAAGGTGCCTCAAACGTTTTCTTTCTCCATAGTCTTGGTCTGCCAGGTGGCATGAAATCACTACCTTTTTCCTTCTTGTCCAAATAATAACTATCAATTCTGTAATAAGATTTAAGAAATAAGCTATATCTATCTTCTAAATAAAACATATCTGGATCTTTGAAAGTTTACCTTTCTTCTCTTTCTACAATGCGTAAACAAGAAACGAGCTCCTGTGGTCCGCTTCCACTCTCGCTACCCTTCACCATCTCAAGTGCACGACCAAGAACGAACCACATATTGCTAGCGAGATCAGTGACTAATTCGTCTACTTTGATGAAGAATGTTACCAAAAGCTGTAATTCGAAATATACACAAGCAATTCCTTTTTTTCCATTTTATTACTTGCACTAACATTTTTCTCATATTCCTTGTTTCCAGATTCTAGTTTATGCACTTCAAAAAGAAGCTCATCACGAGCTAATTCGAGATCCATTATGCTACAATAATAAATGATTTTCAAATAATTAATTTAAAGGAAATAATAATGAAAATGACTTTTTGTGAGCTACTAATAGCTTTCCTTGATCAAGAGCACATCGAGTATCTTGTATAGTTTGGTTGATATTAAATATATGCTTTAAATTTTCCATTGCAGCAGCGTACTGTCCATGCCGCGCATTTGCATCACGAAGTTCTCGCATTTTCTCTTTCAACTGAGGAAATGGCTTTAGACGATGGCGTATGGATGTTATACTGTAAATAGCCAACATAAAACACTACAGCTCTATTATTTAGGAAATCAATTTAATGAACCCTGTCTCGATGGCACTTATATCTTCGGCCGCTGTTTGCAAATGAGCAATAGCTGTACGAATTCCTTCCAATTGAGACTGCACTCCTGTTCTCAACATAGCTTCCACTGCTGCCTAAATTTTCATGCATGAATACTCAAAATATATAAGACTCCGTAATGGTATACGAAATAATAGTAACTGAAACATTAGTAATTGTGCTTCTTTTAACATTTGTATCATCCAAGATTGGTGGAAGATATACCTAGATAGCAAACAATTAAACGATACAATTGTTACCATCAGTATTCCCTAAAAGCCAGTAGAATATCTAAGGAGTATGGCGAACTTCGAGTCTCAAGATATTTCAAACCAATTATAGTCAGGAGTTCCAACTATATTGACCCAAAAATACACTTACATACAACACCACTAATATGTACAACTTTAATTACTTAGACATTCTGGTCTCCCAAAAGAGTACAATGTAAAAAGTGGAATACATAAGTAATAATTAGCTGTTGTGTATGACGTCTGAATTTCTATATTAAACTAAAATATCATACAAACCCTTTTCCTCTCAGCCTTTTTTCTTAATTCTGGAAGCTTTTCAAGTTGGTCAGGCCTTTGAAGAAGTGCTGCAATCTGCTCTAACGCAGCAATTTGCGCATCATCGTCCATGATGATAGCAGATGTGAAAAACCTAATAATTTTTAAATAGAAATGTGTACATAAAAACTGTGAAAAAACGTAGTGAGCCGGTGGACAGCATTCCTTACTGTAAAAAAAAAATACTTTTAAAAAAACTTCATAAGCATAACAACCCATATTTCTAAAAACAATGGAATTTTATGAATAAAAAATAATTGATTTAGGCCCGTGTGCACTAAATATAACAATAAAATAAGAAAGCACCGAACAAACTACCCATACAATTCCTCTGTTCTTCCTTAAGATACAACATAAGTAGATATGTATCATTAAATAGTGAAATTGAAGCATACTTAACCCAGTAAAATCTTTGACTATCATGACCAAGACTTAAATCAATTCACAGCTCTTTCTTCACGGATGCACCTGCTCCAGTAAATTGTTGACCCTCCAAAGTAATCTGTAATAAATAAATAAATAACACCACTCAAGATATTTGAAGAAAAATAGGATAAATCTATAGAAATAAATTATTTTCAGTACAATTTCTTATGTATGAAAAGCGTAAGCAACCATGTTATTTACATTTTTAAGTTATACATACATCATAACCAATTCGGAAAAACAACTTATTATCAGCCTACCTCTGTGACTTGTTTTTGCATCAAAAGAAAGTTTTTCGCTTCGAAAGCCTGTGCACCCTCCTTGAACATGAAAATGGCGCGATCATCATCAATTACAAAAACCTTAAAAGGCAATTATTACTGGATCGAAATGTCAAGCGTTACTACTAATATTAATGAATATACTATGGGAACTAGTTAATTAAACATCAAACATACTCTAGAAATGACTATAACCTAGAGTACAATCTTCCTTTAATCACAGCATACCTGTGCATCAATATGATTATTATACAGCATTGATTGCCATAATGATGTCCATTTTTCAGTGAACGGTCTGATTTCCTTCTTAGATGGGTTATCAGGATCTTTAACTTCAACAAACATCATAAGAGTCTGTCCTTTCTTTGTTATTTTCAAAAGATCTTCTGGATTACTAGCCTAAAATATGGAATTACTTGTTGACTGATAAGCGAAATAGAATTGATAGGTACTTGATACTACTTGCAAACAGATATAAAACTAAATAAATACCTTCGCTTTCATTTCTCCAATGTTCATGACTTTTGTAAGATGTTCTGATCTCTCAGAGTCATCAAGGAATTCGTCATTCTCTTCCCATTCTTGGTACAGTCGTTCTAGATCAGCTTCACTTAAACATTATGCTACAAATTCTAAAATCTCAAAAAAGGATAATTTCCTTGATAGAAATACTATGTTTGAACCTGTAACTCGCAATATCTTTCTTTACTTTGGAGCCTTCTGTGTATACATTAATCGAAAGAATCCCCAACAAAAACCAGAATTTCATTTGTACCCTGAAATTAATAAAAAGGTTATAAATAGAGAAAACGCTAAAAGTAAACTCCACTATCACGAATAAATCTACAAGTTTACAAAATGAGAGAATATGACAATACTTAGATGATGGTACTTAATTTTTATGTAAAGAATGTTTACCAGTAGAATTTATAAATTTATTTTAATTTTTATGTCCACAAATGATACTAAGTTATTCTCTAAAATTTAATTTATTATATATTTTTGTAACAACCGTCATATATTATATATGTTAACATTATTGAATAAGGACAAACATTTATATAAGTATTAATGACTTTAAAGTACAAAAAATATCAAAGGAACAGAGTTTCAACCTATCGCACACATAAAGCACCAAAGCGAAACTGCTAAATGATAGGCCACAGTACATGAAGCACCCATTTTGCAACTAATCCATAGGTTCGTGTTATCTTTAGGTAATTCTCAATTGTCAGTGATACTGTTCCACTGTAAAAAACATTAGTGTTCTTAACAGAGAAATGGGTATTTTCTAGATTTAGAATATGGCTTGTTATTTAGCATTCCAATATATAAATTTCTTAATTTATGAAAATGTTATCAACGTTACTATTTATCAACACTATATATGTTATTATTTTTAATCAAAAAGTATTACACCACTTCAAAATAAAGAATTTGCAATTAATTATATTTATATATCAGTGCAGTACATATATACGGAAAATGCGAGCATTACTTAATTTAAATGCGTATAATGGGTAGTTGTACTGTTGCATAAATAAGTAAATGTTATGTTACTAAATATATATTCGATCTATTGCATATATAAGAATACTTTTATTGTATGTATTTGTAAGTATATTAATGTGATATGATTTATTGTTAGAATAAATATTAGTGGGTGGCACATTTTAATTTAGCAAAAATTATAGATTTCAGTATTTATTCGCTTTAGTAGATCAAAAATGTTCAAATAATTAATTATATAAACTTACTTTATTCATTGAAATCATCAAATCTAGGAAAAGTTCAGGAAATAATTTCTCAACGTAATGTGTACAAATGTGGGTGTGAAATAAAAGTATTAATATTTTAGCTTAAAATTTTTGCTTATGATAATAATTAAGCGACTTCTAGTTTTTCAGCATGAATTTGGCTTAATTCTAATATTAATGTTTCTAGTGTCACACTACGAAGGAATAGGTCTATATCTATAGACGTACTTTTTTGAAGAAATATTATGCAATACTAGACTCATTCAATAATACTTTAAAAAAGACATGTTAGATTTACTATGTCGTACAAATGCAAAATAGCAAGCCATGATTTTACTTGTGATTATAATTGGTTCTTTGAATGTGTGTTAATGTTATTCATTAAGTAATGATGGGCATGTTTGGAAAAAAAAAGGATCCGAAAGAACAAGTTAGGGAAATGCAACGTAAAATGCGAGGAGAAATGCGTTCACTAGATCGACAGATTTATGGAATTCGAAGGGAGGAGCAAAAGGTTCTTCTATAATTGATTTCGTTTATATGTTTACCAATAATTCCTTCTGTTTAGGTTACAAGAGAGATAAAGGAGGCTGCAAAGAAAGGTGACAGAGATGTATGTATCGTATTAGCTAAATCTCTGTTGCAGTCTAGGAAGGTTGGTACAGCTATTTGAACAATAATTATTTTCAAATTTAATTTAGAGACGTTCAGCTGTGATTTATAATATATTATTTAATTCTTCGTTTTCAGGCCGTTGGGAAGATTAATATAAGTAAAGCGCAAATTAATTCTGTAATTATGTGCATGCAAGAACAGTTAGCAACTATGAGAATGGCAGGTTCACTGCAGAAATCTACAGAGGTGATGAAAAGTATGCAGAGTCTAGTTAAGGTCTGTTATATCTAATATTTTTATATATTGTTGTTTGCGGGATTACATAGATAATATGATTTATAAATTATTAGTTCCTAATTCGTTATAATGTAAAACGGTCTTCGGTATAGTGTTCTGTTTTAAGTTATTTCATGAAAATATCTGTTTCACATTTGGATGTTACACAATTTCTTTGTTTTACTGTTTTATTTAACATTTACTTAGTATTCAAACTTTTTATGTGCCTGAAATTATGAAGACTATGCGTGAGATGTCGGCTGAAATGATGAAATTAGGTATTATCGATGAGATGATTGAAGAAACTATGGAGAGTATTGAATCTGCAGATTTAGAAGAGCAAGCTCAGGTTACTAACATATTTTGATCTTAGTTCTTCCACATGCATCCTGTTTTTATTTTCAAATGTTATATAATCTGTAGGAGGAAGTCGATCGTATCCTTTGGGAAGTAACTGCTGGTGAACTTGGCAAAGCTCCAACTGCAGTGACAGACAAGTTAGGAGTCGAAACAGCAAGAATTAATGACGATTTTGAAGCCATGACACAAAGGCTGGCTGAACTAAGGGAGTGAACATGTTATACCTTCACTAGTTTCTTAAAACATTTCTTAAGTAAATTTTTTGTTCATATTATGCACTATTGTAAATCTAATCTTACTATTGAGTATTTTTCCTATCTCTAGCCCTTACGAAATTGAGTTTTGCTATTAAAGATATTTCCAGGTTAATTTCTAAAGTATCTCTAATCTTTAATAATACCTTGTTTTAAATTGTACATGTATTAGTTCATAGCATTATTCAATTTATCGAACTTTTCATCCGTTTACTGGTCTGTTATCTTAATTGTTTGCTTATCTGCTTTCTTTGAGTCTAATCGTTTCTCTCAAGATCGAAATGTTCTTATGCTAGTATTATATTATCCATTTAATAAAGTAGAAAATGTCTCATACCGCATAAATTTTTCCTATTTCTCATCTTTGATTATCTTGAAAACTAACAGTTTTGTGATATTTACCAATTGTTATAGTAATCCTATTATATTATTAACTATCCCCTTCAGTGGATTTTGAAATTCGAAATGACTATCTGTTATGCCGTGGCTCACGGATTTAAGAGAGGCCTGTTTGAGGAGTGGAATGAGGCCAGAAAGCAGGTACCGTATTCAGGACACTTGTAACATCATTGTCCATGTTTTGGATAGTGGTTATAACATTAAGGTTGACAACTTTCCTCAACCCGTTTTCAAGAAATTTAGTAATAGAAATGAAGCTGAGAAATATCTTGAAGAACGCATACCTCATAGGATTGAGTGTGAGTAGTTCTTTTCCGGTTAGATATAGTATTACATTAGAAATAGTTATAGATTAAGTAAATACCAAATAATTTTCTTGACTATACACCGATGAAGCTTATGAATATTTAGTGATTCACCCAGGGCCAAATTTCAAAAAATACTATGCTGTAGCTCGTGCTCGCACTGTTGGAGTATTCACAGATTTTAAAGACGTTAAAAAATATGTAGGTTTACCATGTGCATTATGATATTATAATTTTTTTAAAGAATAGTGAAAAACGATTATTTGATATTTCATGATTCTTATTTGAATGTTTCACTATTATTTTTTTAAGAGAGAAATTTATTTATTCCATTATAGAAGTCAATAAAAATCAATTATTCCAGATCGAAGACTATCCTCTACCACTTTACAAAAAATTCGATAATCTTAACGATGCCATATCGTTTTTTGAGAAGTTTTTTTAATGGAGTTATAAAACGTAGATACATGTTTAGCCTTTTTCAAAGATATTTTTGTGATTTTTCTCATTATGGCGTCGAATAAAGACGATGAGAGACGAGAAGCCATTGATAAAAGCGAACCGCGTGAAGCTGATACTTCTAATAAGGAAGGGATAAATATTTCGACTTATTACGCAGTAGCTTATGGACATGAAACTGGAGTGTAAATAATATTTTATATTTACTTACTTTTCATAACGCTAAAATACAGTTTGCCACTACAATTTTAATTTGACTTTAGTTTTACATCTTGGGATGACTGCAAAAGGCAAATAACGGGATTCAAGGGTGCAGAGTATAAGAAATTCGATAATGAAGAAGCAGCAAAAATGTTTGCAGAAGGAAGGATCTACGAAAATGGTTAGCTTCAACTTTAATAATAATAATAATAATAATAATAACAATAATAACAATGGTAGTTAGAAATACAATGTGATGAATCTGTAGGAACACTGCATATGTTTGTGAGCTTTAACGTTTCCGCCCTTACAATTACTTTTCTTGTAATATTATTCAGTATTAAGACGTGTGAAATCAGTAATTGGTTAATAAGTTCTGTTGAAGACGCTAAAATGAGTACTGGAGAGAATTCTAAGCGAAAACATATCGTCTCAGACTTTGATAAGGAGGATGAAAGATTGATGAAGATGAAAAAATAATATTGTAGTGTACAGAATCACCTTAGCGTATCTGCTTTGAAAGGTCTTTTAACATTCATTACTTATGCTTCTTTTAAATTCTTCTGATGATTACGTGTCTTTCGTAGCTTTTTCATTGCATTTTGTTTCTATAAACTGCTTCGGATGTTATATTGGTTCCTACGGAATATAATTAATTTCCATTACTGGTTACAGCAGATTAACGTTTTTTGTGGTTTTGATTACGTAAATGTTTGTACATAGAATAAATTTAGTTAAAATATCTCTCTATATGGTGGTTGGGTTTTGTACTCCCTATTTTTATGATTCTATTATCGCTATAGTAAATTTAAGTACAATACTTCTGGTTCATACTCTAAGTTATACATATATTAGATATTGCTATGATAAATGATAATTTTCTTCATCTGGGAATCCGTTGCGGGTTTGTCGTGGTCAACTGTTTTTGGTATGGCGAAGACAGCGTTTTATGCGGTGGCTAACGGTCGTCGTATTGGTGTATTTCGTACATGGGACGAATGTCATATACTCGTGGATAAATTTCCTCATGCAAGGTCGGTTTGTTAGATTTAAATTATATTAATGTTAGTGGTACTAGCCGTTATTTAATTATTATCAATTATTAATGGTTATGTTGATGTAGAGATAGAATATATTAGTTTAGGAGGTGCTAAATATCCATAGTTTAGATACAAGAAATTCTCATCGGAACGTGAGGCGCACGATTTTATCAACAAATACAAGAGTAAGCAGTGTTACCTATTGATCTTCGCACGTATTCTACAGTTTTATAATATATTGCACTTTAGTTACAGAAAGTCCTACAAGTTCTGGAATGGAAGTTAAAAATTCTGTATACCCACAGCCTTCGCAATCTACAAAAAACCATCAACAATTCAACAACAAATCAGTAACTACTGGCGAACAATTATCCACTGTAGCACGGAATTCTCTAGATGAGATCAAGAATGTAAGTATACATTTCGTATAAGTCCAATGATAGCTTTAAATATATTAACATAATAAATTTTCAAAGGTTTTTTTCTCGTGTATTTCTTTTAGGACTCCCAGTTCACTATACGTTAGCAAAATTGCAGCTAATTTAGTTATTGTTTGCAGAATAACCAAATCAATGAAAATCGAAAAAGAAGGCATAGTACAAGTGTATCTCTCAATTCTAAATTTATTAAAGAGAAGTAAGTTTAGCAACTTTTAAATATAATTGAACGAATAGAAGGTTTTAGTATCATTTCGGTGTTCGGAACCTATAGAATGTTGTGTTTTTGGAATTAAAATTAAATTAATTTTATTTATGAGCCCATACACTGTGAAATAATTTAAGAAACTGTTAATATAAGTGGTTTGTGATACAGTTTTTACTGTCTACAGTAACTGAACATAGTTATCTTGATAAATTATAGTATACTGAGGTTAAAGACTTCTATTTTTAAGAAAGATTGTGCTGCTTATTTTTACTGGTAATTTCATATAAACATAAAGTGAACACCTCTAACTTAGTGATAGCGTTCTTTGGAATGGTGCTCCAGTAGTCTACACGGATGGAGCTTGTAGCAGAAACGGTCGATATGGTGCTAAGGTTAAAGATTTAAACTATACTATTTAATTGATTTAGATTTCTGGTTATGCAATAATATTTACTAATACTGTTTACGTAACGGTTTACCGTACTTCCATATTTCTCAAGAACGTTGTGCAGCGACAGCAGCTTATCTATAAGTTTTAAGATTTATATTCTTGATAAACCTATTATTTAGGCAGGCTATGGTGTTTTCTGGGGTCCCAATCATGTTGATAATAAGTATGGTCCAGTGAATGGAGCCCCCACGAATAATCGTGGTGAACTACAGGCAGTAGTTGTGGCCTTAAATCAGGTGATTTATGTTATAGTAAGTTACAAATGTCATAATTTTTTGGTATATCAATTGGTATAATTTATTTTAAAGAACTACGGATGATTTAAGAAATTTGATACTAGAATAGGAGAGTTATAGAATATACCTTTTTCCTCATCTTATTATACAAATCTTATATTTAGGCGATTGAGAAGAAACTAAGCCACATAATAATTAGAACTGATTCTGAGCTTCTGATTAAATCAGTCAACTACTATATGGATAACTGGAAGAAGTATTTAATTCTTAAACGTTTCCATTAAAAATATGCTTTTATGAAATAAATTATATTGTATTAAATAGTATCTTACAATACGCTATTAACGTTTTAGGAATAACTGGAAGACATCAATTGGAGGCGTTGTGAAGAACCAGGACTTGCTGATCACTATTGATCGTCAAATGCAGCATATTAAGGTGTGTATGTGTCCTTTTATTAAATAAATAATACTATTTCGCCAGTCCCTTGCATTTTGTTAAAATTTTGTAGTATGTAAATATAAAATGACGTATTTACAGGTTAAGTTCGATCATGTGCCTGCTCATTGTGGGATAATAGGGAATGAAGCAGCTGATACTCTAGCTAGACAGGGCGCACGAATGTATCGCTCTAGTACCACAAATTAGCATGTTTTAAAAAATTTATACAATAATTATATATATATATATATATATATATAGAATAAAGTTTTTGGTTTCGATTTTTGCACATTTTTTCTTTTGTTATTATAATCATCACGTATCTTCATTTCTGCTAATATTCTATCTCCACCTTAATTCATAGGTTATGAGAAGTACTATTAATGCGATTAGACTCTACTGCAATGTTCAGAAATCGCCGCGTAGCATGAGCAGGTATGTATTGTGTATAATTAAGCAATTAAAGAAAGAGCTAACTTCTTGTTCTCTAACAGCGGGGTTATATTCCTCTTTCAGTTCGAAATATAGTAAACTACTGTCAAAAACAAGTTATCCACGAGGTTATGTGGTATTTATAACTCTTATTATATGTTAATTGGCACTACTTTAGAAAGTGTTCCTTGACCGGTTGTTTTTTTTAAGAGTAATTTAAATGTGTGTAAAGTGATTTTTTACCTACAAAGAATACAGTACAATTAAGCGACAATGAATGGAACTTGGTAGGGACTGTGTATGCACTACATAGATGTAGAAAGTTATTAATGGTATATTAAGTACAAGTAGCTTTTTTTAGGTATAAAATAATTTGGAACTCGAAATAATTGTTTTTCCATAAGTTTTTGCGTATCTACTTTACATTAAATTATGAAGTGATTTAAATTTAGAGAAGAGGCGCTATCATGGCTAGTTAGAACGGCTAATTCTCATCAACTTACTGCTGAAGAAACACAGGTTTTTCATTACGAAAGACCATGGGTCAAGTGGGTTACTTCAAGAGCGAATTTTTGCTTTTTGTAATAGTAAATAATAACTATGTATCTCAGCTATAGATGGTCATATGCTATGATTAAGGCTATGCCATTAGTTGTCAAAAATATATATCTTTAGAGCACAAGTTCTTTTTGCATGTGCCTCCCCAGAGAAACCAGGATTTGGATTGCTTAGATGGATGAATTGTCCTGAAAGGTTTATCACAGTGATTTTGAATATTATCAATTGAAACTTATAATTATATATAGAGTTACATACAAGTTTTCGAAAAATTAATTAGATAAGTAGTTTAGGAACACATGTATTCAGTTTACTACAGCTGATAGTAGATATACATCTGAAGTGAAAACGATTTATTATGGTATCCTTGATGTAAGTCGGAAATAATTATTGATGTTTTTTGTTGTCGGATTTAGTCATATTTTCTTTTAGATCATTATCATTATTATAGGCCATGTTCCATCGTGAGCCACGCATAATTATTTACTCTCCAAGTGAGACTGCTGTTAAAGTAGGCAATGGAATATTCAGTGCTAGAAAAGAAAAAAAACTATTTGATGCCATTCGCAGACGAACCATTATAACAAATGAGAATACAAAAATACAGGTTATTTTAAATTTTTGCTGATGTTTTTAGTTTATTTTATTATTGTCTGGTGATAATGAGCAGCATATAGGTGAATCTGCGGCAGATGAAAGATGAGGTATTAGATGAATATAATACTACAATTGAAGGAATTATGCAGCGTAATAATGTAACAGTTTTTGAAGAAGACATTTTCCGAAAGAGATTATCGACTGAAATATCGCATATCTAATGTATGTACCTACTGATTACGTGATAAACATTTATGTAGTCTTATACTTTGTTATATGGTGTGGTCTTGCAAAACTTGTTTACTATTATGCTTTGTGTTTTTTCTAGCTTACTTATTTTATTCATAGATATTAATGTCGTCTCTAGTGTTTCGTTTATTATCTAATTCCTTATTATTTCGTCCAGTACGCTATATTAGTAGTATTAAACTCGAAGAGTCTAGGAGAAAACAGGATAAAGAGTGAGTTTATAGAAATAATGCTATTATTATTCATATTATAAATGTATTATCTATTTCATTTTATTATAGTGTTCAAGTTGTATGTACAACTGGATACTCCTTCGTAGGTGTAGATGGACAAACAGTAGCAAAATACGGCGTGTACTGGGGTGTCAATGACGAAAGAAATATGTTAGAAGAATTACGTGATGGGTCAACGTATCTTACTGCTATGATTAAGGCTATTGTTGAAGCTCTTAGAATTGTAGGGCTTTTTTAACATTAAATATCACACATGATACTCTAATCTTTTGTTTTTGCATTTTTGAACAAATAAGTTTATTGTATACGTGCTTTTAGGTCAGTTATAGTGGGCTGCATTCAAAATTATTGATTAAAACTGATTGGAAAGTGAATGATGATTATATGAAATTACTGAATTTATGGAATGAACGACAATTTTGCTTACTTAGTGGGGTGAGAATGAAAAATGCTGATCTCCTTGAAGAAATGTATCACATTACTAAGGATGTAGACGTGAGGTTAAATTTCTTGATATTTTCAATGTAATAAGGGTCATTTCAATGATTTTCCATTTTTGGAAGTAACTTATAACTTAATATGTTAGTTATGCTTTTTTAAAATTGTCATGTTTTTCAGGTTGAATTCGAATACAAGCCAAGTTTAGAAGATAGGAAAAATTATGTGACTGAAGCTATAATAGCCGACAAAAAAGCTAAATATATTAATGCATCAGGTGTGTGTGTGTGTGTGGTTGATCATCATCGCTAATCTTTCTCACCGATGTTTCAATTTTTTGCTTATATAGATATAAAAGACGGGGACGAGCGGGATTCTGAAGGAAAAAAACCTACTACATCCTCCGTAGATTGGCCCGTGGTATATGTCGGTGCTTCATATCGACTGTTTCATAGTGGTACTTTATCTAAAAATATACTCTTTTAAATATCACTTTTAATCATATTTCATGCAGGTTTCGTATTAGCATCCTATGCCACTCATTGGCCTATAAGTGAATGCGGTGGAGGAACAGTACATCGGTTAACTAAGCCTACTACAACTTTATTTAAAGCTCAACTGATTGGAATAGAGAAAGCTCTGACACAAGTTAGAATTTGGTATTAATACATGTTTAAGTATTTTTAACGGGAATCCTAAAATATGGAAAATTACTTATTATATTTCCTTTAGGCGTTAGACTATCGTTTACCACGTGTTGTTGTTGTAACTGATAACCGAAAATTTTTACATTTCTGGGAAAGCGGGTTTGTGCTTGATCTTCTACTTTATTAGGTCAAAGTAATGATTCCTTTTAGAATTTTATAATATACTGCCTCATAGTTTTAAATTATCACTTCTAATATCTTTCTAATACTTGCAAGCTAAATATTATTTTCAGATGGATTAAGTCAGATGGCAACTTTGTAGTGAATAAAGATATGTTTGATCGTATTGAGCTTTTAATAAGATCATTTAAAGAAGTGCGTTTTATAGTCATATTTTTGACTTTTTGATCTCACTCTTTGCCATCATGTTTAAATTACAACTAATAAAGTCAGTTGTACTTTGAAGATTCGCTTCCGTTTTGAACCATTTACGAAGAATTCAATGGAATGGTTGTCTGTAAAGGCTAAATGCGAAGAAGGAATTAAGTTTCCTATATTATGGAAAGATAAATCAGAGTATAGACTGAGTATTGGAAAAATTGTATCACAAAATTACAGCGAAACTACTAAGTTAGAAATTTGACACTACTTTTTCTCTTTTTTTTGTATTGGTATATAAAACTTCAATATTAGTTCCTGGTTTTTATTATATAATCTACTTTTTTAGTTTTAGTCTTCAGCGCGTACGAATCTTTAAGAATAATAATACCATACGGCGTAATGTTGTATGGGAAAATATGGATGGAGAGCCTGCAGTTAACACTAACGCAAACCATGAAATAACTGTTAAAACATTGTACTCAGCGTTGATATCTGCTCTCACAAAGGTTGGTTTTGTTTTAGATCAATGTTTGTTCTTCATTTGTCTTTATATATCAGTATTTTAATAATCTTGCTATATGGTTTAATTTAGGCTGTGGAATTAAATTTGTCGTCCTTGATAGTGCGTACCGATTCACGTCGTCTGATTCGTGCTTGCGAATCTTGGCTACCCGTATGGGAACGTAATGAATGGAGAAATTCTCTAAATAAACGGGTAGCTTACTGTGATGAATGGAAAACTATATACGCTTTGAAGAAAAAGATTAAGGTTCTTACTATTATGATATTTTTTATATATAGATAGTTTGAATATCAACAAATATATTAATGCTCTAAATATATGTGATTGGTTTTGTAGATTTATTGGGAACTAATGGACCCATTCACTGACGAAGACTTTAAAGCTGCGAGTTTTCTTCAACCACCGAAGTCTATTAAAATTGACAGTATTTTGTAAAAGCCGTAAAATATTAGTGATTTCTTCTTCCTTTGTAGTAATACTACTGCAATTTTATATATAGTCCTTAATATCGTTTAGTAAAGGAGCATAATTTTAAAGAAACAGATTAGTGATTCAGCTATTATTTATCTAAACTATCTTGTTTTCGATTTATAATCATTTGATCTATCTAGTTGATTCAATTTGGCAATTTAAAAATGATTTAATCACAGGAAAAATTGCTGTCAGCAGCAATATGGAAACTTGCTATGGATTTTACTAAATGTACGCCATTTGGTAATCAACAGTTTAATCATAAAAATTAATACATTAGGATGAAGTGGAAATTTCTGGTGCAGATGGGTTCTGCACATATTCTACGTTTGGTGGTTCCTTCGAGGAGATAGATTATGGGTATGTAACATTGATAATTAAAAAATAACTACTGAGAAGCCAATATCGCTATTTAATGTTGGTAATTGCTTAAGATAGATGCATATTTGATTCAAGTAGTTTATTTGATGCATCATAGATGAATTTATGTAATTAAAATAAAATATATGCAAGGCTAGTTCATGTGCGAATAACATGGATAAGTGGGAGATATTTCCATATTGTTTAGATCTTATGATAGTCATTAAATTGATTACCAAGTGGATACAGTGACTGTCTAAGTATATTGATAGTATGCAATGCAAATTTATAGTTGGTCATGAGTCATTGTATCCAATAAAGGGGTTTTATTATGTCGAATTACTTTCCTTCTTCATCCTCACTGATTATATTGATATTTCGAACCCTATGCCAGCTTTTTAATTCATCATTTGTTATTACGTCCTGTCACATTTAAAATGACCTTTACTATTGATGCCTAACAGTCATTATTTATAATTCTTTGCACGACCTGATTGCACCGTTTGCAGTTCTCCTCAATACGATTGTTCAAGCGTAGATTTTCATGGGTTTTATGTAACTATAGATACACAGTACAAGTAAAAACTTCACATTCAAGATGACTTATCAGATGTCCGATTTTCAACTATCATTCATTTCTTGATTTATCGAATTATTCGTGCTCTTTCCATAGTTCGGAATAATTTGTTAATAAGGCTATCAACGGTGCGTCTGCTTTACTACATATCTCAAACCAATCAAACAAGAATTAATTAAAGCACTCAGAAGATTTCAATTATTATGGCATTTGTAATAAATGTTGGTGTCATAACAATACACCATTATAGCATTTTAATTATTTTCTGAATGCTGTTTCTGTGAGAAATAATATAAACTATATTAGTCATAGAGGTCAGTAGTAAAGTTAGGTCTTACACCGTTAACTCGCATTGCCTCATTCTTGATTTCATGCTTACATAGAATTTAAGCCTCTAGTAGTTCATTTGGAGATAGTTCAAGGATATATGTTTCATAAATCACATGTCTTGTAAGAACTATTTATCTATTCCTGGCTATTGTTCAATTAAAAAGGTAAATCAAACTACCATCGTGTGTAGAAAAATAGCATACATAACGTATTCTTGAATGCCAAAGCCATATGGAATTTGGTAAAAGGTATTACGAATGATGTGATATTTTTAAAAACTAATTTATATGTTCATGTGTTTTGAAATAACTCGGTTTACTTCTAGATAACATGGGTTATAAATTACCCCTCTAACGACAACGCATGACGAAAATATCAATTATCACATAGAAATTATACACTCATCATTCTCCAACTTTCCATAGACCTTTCTCAGAAAATAACTGAAATAACAGCTTCTCTCTGACTTCACTCTCTTCATTCACTTATAAGCAACATTCATATGAAACTATTGCTGCTATGAATTTCACCCTGGTATTCGATTCTCATTCGCATTTCGAATTAGCCAACATTCAATCAGCTGACAATGAAGCAGTCTTAATATGTAAAGTGGAATTCACGCCTTTTCCGCAGATTATGCAAAACAAAATAGCGCTCAAAGTTTCAGCCACTATTTCACACGTTTTACTTATAGGAATTTAGCAGAACATTTTAGACACATTTCAATAAATATTTGCTACTCTGTTTGATGTGACTCAAATGAAACTACCTCACAATCCCATTATTCACGAGTTTTTCGCGTTTTATAGCACACAGTTTCTAAGCTCAATTTTGATATAATAAACTCAAACTGATCACATAACTTCAATAAGTTTGTGTAGTGTTAATAGTTCTATTCTGATACCTCTGTTACTGTTATATTATAATCAAAGATCAACTTTAAATATGCTTAGGCAGTCGGGAGTAATACATTTCAGTATCCTCTCATGCTCATGACTTAGAGGAAACGATTTGATTACTCTCAACTTTACACATAGTTTTTCTTCAAGGTTTTGTTTCTTTAAAATTTCTACATAGTGATTCTATAGAAGTATCCGCATCTTATTATTTTCTCTTTGTAATTCTTCGAATTTTTGCTACTCGTTTAGCCGTTGCAAATCCCCTGGATATACCACATAAATATATAATTAAATATATATCCTTAGTCTGATATTTTCTCATTTTTCGGTTATCATACTATATCTTCGTTAGAACTGTTGAAATAAAGACATTACAACGAATGATTTAATTGCTTTCTATAATAGCAATGTATTGCCACAAAAAATATAAATGAATCTAAATAAATTTTTAGATGAATGTCTTTCGATTTTTATCTGCTTTTTATTTCTTAAATTTTATTTGAATGCTTTAACAGTAGTATTTTATAAACATACATATAGTGACGTTGTCATTTAAATTAATTATAATAATACATGAAAAACGCTATCTAAAGTTGGAATTTGTTGTAAACAATTCTCTAGTTATACGTGAATATGAACAAAGAAATTTTTTCTTAAACGGGAAATTAAACACCTGATGGTATAGTAGATTTATGAGGAAAAGAAGTCTAGATTACACTATTATATCGATGTCGTCTTTAAGTTAATAGAAATATTAACCAACTCATATTGATGACCTATGGTGAGCATGCTTTGTCAATAAATATCAGCTTACATTTTTAGTAACTTTCAAATTGTTAGTTCATTATTTTAGTAATTTTAGCTTTATTTGTAGCAATTATATGTACCTACCATACTCATAACTAATGTACTCTTATCTAGATTTAATTAGCTCATTATTTGAAATTTAATTTATAAGGAATCTAAAAGCAGGAAATTAGCAGTACTTTAAAGAATACTTTGGTGAATCGAATGAGTCCTGAATAGACATTGTAATAGGAGTAGCCTCGTGATATAAAATAATTTTGAACTACACATCAGAATTAACAATAGTTTAATGAAAATAGCAAGTGTTAGTACTCATCTCTAATTTCTATCCTCTTCCCCACAGTTCAATTCTGCTTAAAGGCCATAACCTGATAGTATAATGACATACTATATAGGTAAATACATTTGAGGATAATTATTTGTATCTACAAAATAGTTTACTTTCGCTCGCTTTATATTATTTTACTTTTAATAGATTAAATCGTTGGAAGCATGTGCAATTGGTGTATAGTTTTAAATGAGTGGTGTGCGGCTAATATAATATCATACTCAAGTCCAAGAAATCAAAAATGGCAATATAAAACTGCGAAAGAAATTTAAGGGAGAACTCATATCTCACTGTTTAATGAGAGATCTTGATATATATATATATATATATATATATATATATATATATATATAATATTAATTATCAACCAAATAACACAATTTCTGGTTCTAAATCGGAAAAGATAAAACTACCTATATAATAAATTTTCTTTTCTCTTCTAAATCTGAACAAAAAAAATCTTACCTTAATAAATGTAGAATAATTAGACTTTAACGTATTCAAGGCTCATCATTCAATTCATTTTAACAAGTTAATTGGGTCATGTCTTATTAAGTAATCTCTTTCGTAAAAAGTCATTGCATAAACAAACCTGGCCTCCACTTTGACTAAATCTTAGTCGTTATTTCACGAAAAGAAGTAGAATATTATTTTCTAGTATTTTAAATCCTAAAAGGTACTTTTTTCTCCACTTATATAATACCAGCTGTAGTAATTATAATTCCTACGTAATATTAACATTGATTATTTTCAATGTTAATATATCTTCTTTACATTCCCAACTCATGTTCACCCTTTGTACCGTACTAAATTATTATTATCAATATTTTACTCCAATATATTCCATATATTTGAAGCAATTTTTAAGGTGTGTGGAAGAATATGGTATTATAGAAGTATAGAAACTACTTAGTCTTACTATCAGACAAATTTCTCTCAAACCGGAGTTTGATTTACTTCGTCAAGCGCAACAATAAATCATTCTTTAACGATCAACTTTATTACTGTTACTTATTATGTTACGTCCGCCTAAATTAAATTTCAAAATATATGAGTTTGCCAAGCATAAACTAAGGTAACACACAGTTAAAAACCTCGACTACAGACTATGGCATATTACGATATACATTTAATATAAATTTGTAACTTCCGCCTCTTATTCTAGATTTATAAATATTGATTAGAGTATCTTCTAATAGATTATTTCGGAGATTTAATTTGATTTTTACTTTGGTAGGCACTCTCATGTTTCTGGATCATCTATTACTTTCCCTCTTGGTCGTTGGATTTGTGGTCGTCCCATCATCACCTCTCTCAGGTATTTTCTTGATTATTACATATAATAGAATTTTAAAAATCCTTATTAATAATTAATGAATCAAAAAAGATACGTTTTTTGTAGGAAGAAACCTGAAGCACTAAGTATCAATTCCAAATACAATGTCCTTTAAATATAGAAAATTTGAGTGATTAAGATTGTGGAATCGATTATTATATTTAATACTGTAAGAAGACTTGTTTTTAAGTTTCTCATAATAATGCAGATATATATATACATAGGAATAATGAAAATAATAGGATAGCTTTGATGTCACTTTGCACTCAAAACGTGACTTGAAAACAAATAAATAACTCAATTGCAGTACTAGTTCAATAAGTTATAAATTAAGATTACTTGAACGAGGAACCAATGGATGCTCCTTCAGGACTTACATATCTTCTCAAAAGAAAGGATTGTGAGTTTTTCAACTATTGGAATTAGATGCATTGATGTTTTGTGGCATAAATATTCTATGCTAAAACCATATGGCCCTCACTTTACCCTAAATGAACTATATCAATAAATGATAAGTATAATAATAATGTTTGTTACGTTCTTTGAATAAAATATTTGTATTTAGAGGAGTATACAGCTCCTCTGTTAAAAAATACTAAACTTTTGCAAATAAATAATCGCCAAATTATATGTACAAAAAAATTAGTGATGATAAGATGGAGAAATAGATATAAAGAATAAGGCAAAAATGTAGTATTTAAACAATTATGACGATAACTTATAGCTGCAGCAGCTCCGTTTGATACGTCAGAAAATCTTTTGAAGGCGATTCTCAAATATCGAAGATACTAAACCTTCGTCTCTGAACATGGATCTTCCTAACATGGCCAATTTGTGATAATGTGTACTTATATAAATAGCTATTTGATAAAGCAATGTTAACAAGATATCAATTCAAACTCGAATAATTAAATAATCAGTGTTTGCAAAGTTATCTAAGATTAAAATAAAAGTAATAATTACTGAAATTACACAAATCTGTTTATAACTAAAGATATTGAATTTCTTAAAATGCAGTAATAATTTTAGATTAACTTCACGAGATTAAAACTATGAATAAAAACAAACGATAATAAACAAGTTTAATAATCTTATATAATGGTTTAGTTTGATCTCATTCAATCTGCCCAAAA
Source organism: Heterorhabditis bacteriophora (assembly GCA_964036235.1). Classification (NCBI taxonomy): domain Eukaryota; kingdom Metazoa; phylum Nematoda; class Chromadorea; order Rhabditida; family Heterorhabditidae; genus Heterorhabditis; species Heterorhabditis bacteriophora. Next base: position 10,815,713 of record OZ038428.1, on the reverse strand, counting down.
TTTCGATATCTTCCACCAATCATCATATACTTTAATTGATTATTACATACGAATTTCTAAAACTGCTATATAGTCATGAAATTAATGGACCTGAACTTTGTCTGCGTTAGATTAGGCCATAATAAAAGAACGTCCTAACATCACATGAGATAGTTTGCAATTACATCGTTTTCGTTTTTGTTTTTCTATAGTTACAAAATAAATATTTCTACTTCAACAAAATTCACGCGTAAGATTCCACAAATAAAAATAGAAACAAGTTGGATAATTGATCAGTTAGGTAAAATATTAATTTAATAATACAAAAATAACAAGTATATTTCAATCCAAAAGAAATTAAGTGATGCTGTAAATAAAGGAAAAGCAAACTACATAGAGCAGAAGGAGAAATTACGTAACAGTATAATTTCAATATATCAGGTGCAAGTAGATATTTCAGAAATGGTTACTCCCTTTATAATTAGTATTGAAATTCTAAACTAAAATAATTTTGTGGAATAAACGTTGCAGATATTTCCGTTAAAAATTATACCCGACTTTTTCCCAGGTAGGCTACGTGTTATACTTTAGATAAAATATTAATTACTTTTGAACCACTTTAATATAATTTGAAACTCGATTAAAAAGGTTATCCAATCCAATGTTCTTTTCATGGGGGAATTTGTAATCAGTACATAGTTGCGGACGTCACAACATAGTACTTAAAGCAAGACTTGCTTTTTATTAATTGCATGCATATAATGATTTGTAATGCAAAAAACCTAGTATTGCTACTTTAAACCTACTTCTAATGAAAATAAGGCCAATATCTTAATAAATTAATAAGCATTTTCGCGAATTCATCCTTTACATTAGTTTTTCAGTTTTGTTAGGTACATTCTAACGTGTAATTAGAGTCTATCAAAGTTTTGCACCTGAATTAAACGAGGAAATAAATAAATAAATAATGCCACTTCATATTAACTCATATATATTTTTAAGAATTTACTGGATCTTTGATGGAGCCCATATTAGGCATTTACCAGTTTTGGAAGAATAGTATTGTTTAATTAAAATAAGTTATTTCTACGGATATCAAAGTGTTTTGCTTCTTATAGCTTACCACCCCACCCCCCATCATTATTTAATTTATGATGGAACTGTAATTCAGTATAAGATATTATTTGTATCTTTTGTTTTTAAATTTAAAAAAAATTAAAATATCTTGTTCGGTTATTGGCACTTAATTATGTACTAATTTTTTAAAGGGATTTTAATTTTAATCATATTCAGTTTTAATGTTCAAACTGTGGAAACCTAGTGTGGTAAACCTTAATTTGCGTCGAATATTAGAACAAATAAGATTATCGTCAGCATGGATAAACAGACCAAGGTTTGTCGCTGAAAATCTAGTAGTGATTATCAGATACTGATCTACATATTGTGTTAATATTTCTGTTAAAAAGTAAGCATGGTTACTCTATGTAGTAGTATCTTACATTGTTTAGAGGCGACCCAAACATATCAACTCTAGATGTTGAAAAACTATTTATTGATGATGAAGTTCAGAAGTTGTTAATGGATCTCACAGGAATGGACTTGGAAGGAAAGGCAAGAAATTATAAGATGAAACTACTCTTTATGATGTTTAATTACTAGAATTATCTTCACTGCTGTGGAGAATGCGGAAGTACTTTTAAATTTGTTTATATCGATATAATTTTAAGGTGTTCAGACCAAGGAGAACAAGCATTCAGCAGAGATCTCACTTCGCTCTTATGACAGATGAGAGATTAAACAAAGTTCGCTTCAAATCAACTTTATTTTTTGACCAGCTTGTAGATAATATCTCTGCTAGGTATTACTCTATAATAAGATTTCCAGACTCTTGATCGGATGCGTGATGAAGCGCGACATTTTCTGAACTTTGTCCCAGTGAAGGAGCCAAGACCAGAACAGGTATTGGATGTATATACAAAACACTGATTCTGTCCAACAATTTTTTATGTAGTTTTATATAGGTCGTCACGCTCTCAAAAGACACTGAAATAAGCGGTTTTGACAGTAGTAAATTTATCTTCACTGATATCACCTTTGATGCTACTGATCAGGTTTATTTTAAAATTTACTTAGTAGTTTTTATTTGCTAACCAATAAAGTTATTTTTTGTATGTTTATAATTAAGTCATTTTTGGATTTAATATGATTTAGGATCGTACTGTTGTTATTCGTGAAGTTGATGGCACTTTACGTACCGCTACTCCAGAAGAACATGATCGAATGAACAGAATATATTACCAAAAGCCAAACCGACCAGTTTTTCCTCCTCCATTGTTTCGAGATCCTTACCTTCAAGTTTGTTCTATTCTCATTTTTTAAAATGTACTGTTTCTTCTTATTTAAAGTAATTTCTCTATTCTTAATGTAACACTATTTTATGATGCACTTGATAGAGATGAACATGAGTTTGTATTGGACTGGGCATGTTGGTTTTATGAACCAGATGATCCTTCATTCATTAAGGTACTTACTAAAATAAATTTTTATATTTATATTTTGCAAGTTATTTTTATAGCAGTTTATTATTCACTATTCTTTAATATTATTTCCTTAAAAATGTGTTTCAGTTGTCGCAGTTGGTGTTTGATCGTATTGTAGAAGTTGGTAAATTTGATGTACTGCATTCTACCCGTCATTTTGGTGCTCTGGTATTTTATTTAGCTCTGAATGATAATATATCACCACTGCTCAACTACATGGGTGGAAAAGGAAGGTAAGGTGACGATTAAATTCCTATTTAAGTTAATCATTTAATACTGCGTAGATTAAGGCTTTATATGCAGTAAAATTAATATGCTGAATACCATACTTAAATGATGATAATATTATAATTTTAGAATACGCGATTGTGCAAACCTTGTTCGTTTATATAAGATCCTTCACCCTGATTGGCGGGTGGCTATTGGTAGTGGGGACAACAATGAAAAGATTGTTAAGGACTATATCAGTCAGGTCAGTTATTATATTTAATCAATAGTTGAATTTTGTGAACGTATTAAATCCTATTAACTGTCTTTTTTTAGAATAAACGTTTTCACGGGATTTTGAAGGATCTTTTAGCTTATTTGAAGGAGGGACGTTTAAAGGAAAAACGTGAATCAGTTGAGTTATTTCCAACTGAAAAATGTGACAGTAGTGACTCTAAAAAGGTAATTTTTTTAAATCAAATTTTTTTTTGGTAATTGAAGGTTATTTTCTATATGATTTAGATCATACAGTGATTTTTTAAGGCAACTATCAATGCCACCAATGTGAAAGGAGTAAATGGACCATTAGGTGAATTAAGCGAAAAGTATGTGGTAAATTTGGAAAAGCCAGAAAGGAATAATGAAAATGAATATGGCAAGAAACGAATTAGAGGGCGATACTCCAGAAGATATCAAGACAAATCGGATACTATAGATGAAAATTAATAGCTCACAAATTTGAAAATTGTTACATAGTAAGCTGCCAATACTTCTCATTAGAAATACATTGAAGTTGAATTGTTTCGTTGTTATGAAAAGTTTTTACATAAGTTTTAATTGTAAGTTGGGTTTTATTCCTCTATTACACTAGATATGCAACGATATTTGCATTATCGACAGTCTATTTTTAAGCACCAATATTATTTAGGTTGTTGAATTGTTTGATTATTTTATTCTAACATTAATTCTGTTCACATCAACTATGGCAAAAAAAAATATATCTTTGGTGCGGCGATCAACTAACCGCAGTGGACGTCCACTTTCAAATGAAGCTACCCCACTCCCATCGTAAGTGAATTGCTGTTCTACATATAAGTGTTTATTTTAGAGATAAATTATATATTTTATTTGAGCACATAAATTTAATTCGAAATTTAAGGAACAATTACTATATTCAATATTTAGACCCAAGGATTTGAAAAAAATGGATCTCTTAGAAATACCAGAAGCTCAGTGTAAGTTGTATGTGGTGCGCGAAGACCTCGATTTTGATTGGATTCCCAGCAACAGTGCAGTGTTAAAGGTTTCCTTCAAAAGCATATCATATTTTGAATATAATTATCTTATTTATAATGAGGTTTCGGTACGTGAAATATCATGCCTGTTTCTTAATTTTAGTTACTTTTCTCACTACGTCTTTCGGCCGCCTTGTGGAGTACTATTAGCGACTGTGATGAGGTAATTAAGTCCCACCTTGTTGCTACTTATGTAAATTATTTTTTGGTATGTATTTATGAGTTCTTAGGTATTCAATTACTGGGAGCCATTGCACTTGTTATTGTTCGGAGAAGGGTTTCAGACGTGGGAGTATTCACCTCTTTATGCGATAAGGTGGAAAATAAGTATTACAATATTCAATAAAAAGGATATTTTAAGTAAAATATAATTACCCAGCAATTATTTCTAATAAATTACATCCTGAGATCGTTAAGTTTAGGTCATATTTTTACATCTACCTGCATTATGTACCCGCCAACTTGCTCTATTTTATATTGCCATATTCGAAGATTGCTTTATTTGTTACTATGAGGTGCACCATAGGAATTTTTACACTTCTGGCTGAATTTTTACTATATAAAGCTATATGCAAACGGTTGGCAATTTCATATCTTAGTTTAATTTGTCTATCACTTAATTGTTACACATTCATTATATTATGTGATTTTTTTTTAGTTTGAGCGTTAGCATTGGTCGATTTTTCATCATATTCTCCATGTTATCTACTGGAATGTTCATTTCAAGGTTCATACCAAGAGATATAAGCGTCGTTAGTAATCTACTGAGTTTTTGAAATTTTATATCCTAAGTTCCAGTACTGCTTTTCTTCCATCATCATTCGCCATGGCAATGAATATGTATGCTATGGCTGCTTACATTAATGAAAAATGGTAAGTTTTGGATGGTTTAAAAATCAAAGAATAGTTTCAAGTGATGGTTTATTTCATTTTGTTATACATGGTCCATTCATCTAGGTTCTACGCTATTCTATCAACAGCTGTATCTGCTCTGGTTGGCTGGCCGTTTGCTGCTCTTTTGGGTATTCCTATTGTAGCTGATATGTTATTTCTTAGGCCAAAGTTAGTGTCAGCACATTTATTTTAAAGTATTTAATTTAAAGCTATATTAGCCCGCAATGTAATACTTTTTCAGGCACACAATGTTTTTTTATTTCTGTGCCATATCTGCTATTGTTGTTGGGGGTTCACTTCTTTCTGTTGACTCTTACTATTATGGAAAACGAGTTTTTGTGAGTAGTATCTACTATTTAAATTGTTCTTGTAAAGTATCAAGTAATATCAGATCGCAGGCCCCTTTGAACATCGTGCTCTACAACATTTTTTCTTCGCATGGGGCACAGCTTTATGGAGTAGAACCATTATCATTTTATATAAAAAACATATTTCTCAACTGGAATCTAGCATCACTGCTTGCACCTCTAGGAATGCCTTCCAGTGCTTTACTTTTCCTTATTACATTCAAAGCAAATGATAATGAAAAAAAATTCGGCATACGTGAGTTCATTTCATTAAATGCAGATCATATAATTAACACGTATACAGGATGTCCAGATAAAAACAAATTTTAAAAGTTTAATAACTTTCTTCAAGCACAACTATAATCTTTATTTGAAAGCTTGAATATATGGCTTTTCAACTTTACTAACTTCATTAGCTTAAGAAACACGTGAAAAGTACAATTATCAAGTTTGTAGTGATCTCAATTTTCGTTTTATTTGGGCTCACTTATCTCAGATTTTTACTATTTTAGTAACTGGAAGTGGCTTTTTATGTTTTATTAGAAGACTGCATAATATTTTTTGTATCACAATTTGATTGTCTCCTCCTCTTGCTGCAAAAGACTCGATTCTTCCCTTGAATTTTAAACGCCATTTACTGCATATCTCAGCAGTTATTTTGTCTCATACTTCAATGATTCCTTAATTAAGACCATAAATTGAGATGAATTTACCCTTCAAAATAAATTAGAGTAGCCATACTTATAACCTATAATACAAGGGTTCAAATCAGGTGAATTTAAAGATCACTGACTCGGGGATATGAATCTAGGTGCTTCTTTAGTAAAGTATTTTACCACTTTTTGCTGTGTTAGATGGGGCAGTCTTTTAGAACTATATTTCTGTATCATGTGGAATTGATCTTCACTATAGACTCGATAAAATTTATGGATGATTATCAGTCAAAAAATATTTCTGCACTCACCATCACAATTTTAGAGAAGTTATTTGCACGATCAATCTGTTGGCATCGGTATCTTTCTTAAGATTGATAACTCGTAAACGGATCACGGTAGGTAATTTCGGTGTTTTTATACACGATATATAGCATCAAACCCGTGACTATGGTAGTGATTTTTTAATAATTACTCTTTCACAGAAAAAGCCACTTTCACTTGCTAAAATAGTAAAAATCAGAGATAAGTAAGCCCAAATAAAACGAAAATTGAGATCACTACAAACTTGATAATTGTACTTTTCACGTGTTACTTAACCTAATGAAGATCATAAAGCCGAAAAGCCATATATTAACGCTTTCAGCAAACGCTTTTAGACGAAGATTGTAGTTGTGCTTGAAGAGAGTTATTAAACTTTAAAAAAAAATTCTGAATATCCTGTAAACGCACATTTAATTTTACAGCAGTATCCTTCTCATACTGGCATCGTTTTGTTCCCGTGTTTCTTCAATTCTTAGCATTATCCAGTTGGTGTTTAATTTTCTTTGGTCAGCCTCATAAAGAAGAACGGTTTATGTTCCCTATTTACCCTCTCATCGCTCTTATGGCTGCCATCGCTTTAGATGCTTGTGAAAGGTTCCAAATATGTTTTCGTTGATTATTGCCTTCTTAATCAGTAGCTTTTCCTATTGGTAATTTTAAATCTAATTAATTATAGACTGGTTTCACGCTTTATTCCATCTTTATCTATGTTAAGCTGGTGTGTGATTGTGACTTTTGCTTTGATCTCCTTTTCAAGAACATTTTCACTACATAGAAACTTTGGAGCACATATTGAGGTTTATCGCGATTTATTTCTGATCTGCCATTATCAGCACAATGGATCGTTCAAGTACTTTTTATAAGCTATATTATGCCATTAAAAATAATTTTATATACAGGTATATAAGAGTCTCAATGAACATCTTGCTGATAGTCAACATCAGCTTGACTTCTCTAAGCGTGGGGTTTGTTTTATTTATACTATTTCCTGTTATAATATTAACGAAACATATGGTTATATTTTATTGTTTTTAAATAGGATCCTCTTCGAGTATGTGTAGGAAAAGAGTGGTATAGGTTTCCTTCATCATTTTTTCTTCCGCAGATAGCTGTTGACACTCGTGGACGCAAAAGAGGTTTTCCTTTATTTCGAGTTTCTAAAAATTATTATGTAATCGCAATTTTATTATTAGCATTTTAATGCATAATTAACTTGGTATGAGTTGTTATTCCTATATGGATAAACAATAGGCACAGTGTTATAAATACTATAAAATATAGGATTCAATAGGATAAAATTCAATTTTTTTAGAATGGTTAATTAATATTATAGGTGTCAATCTCCATTTTTTAAAGAGCGAGTTTACCGGAATATTACCAAAATATTATCCGCAGGGTAAGTTGCCTCATATAACTAGAAGGATACCAACCGAGATGAATGATCTTAATGTTGAAGAGATGTCCAGGTTTGTCTTATTATCACTAATTATCCTCCCTTTTTTTTTCGAAATTTTTACCATTGTTGACTCTTAAACTTTCTAGTTTTGGTTTTAATTTTAAATAGTATTTGGCATTTTTAGAATTGGAAGACAATTTTTTCTTATGAGTAGACTGGCGATTTAATCCTTAGCATAATAACTACTTAGAAATAGCGAGATCGCGTTCACCTTAAAATATGATAAAAACTACTTTAGTCATAGTACCTACATCAATAAAATTCATCTTTGTCTATCTAATTTTAAACCATATCACCATGATATTAGATTTAAACCTGAATCTATTGTATGCAAATTTTAAGAAAGAAATATTAACAATTTATTTACTATTTGAATACAGTAGTTAGTTTTTCTTGTCAAGTTTAGCATGCTTAGGTAAGTGAAGGGTAAAAATTCTTATGTTTGAATAGCCATATTAAAAGTTCTGAACGTTGATATGAAATTTGGAAGTAACAACAATGCGAATTTTAAGTCACAAATGTTCTAGCACTACTTTATTTTCTTTTAAAATTCAGATAAGACACAATTCGTCTGTCAATAAATTTTTTAATAACTGATGATTCCTATGTTCAACTAATACTTTTAGATGGTTTAGATCATGTTATGTGATTAAAACTACCTATGAAAGTGAGAAAAAAAATCATGTTTACCTGAAATAATTTTACATTAAAGCATAATCAAATGACTTTGAGATATGTTCCCTTTGAATCATGTGACTACTTGATCGATCTGGATACGCCTGATAATACAACTACTTTGGAGCCGAACTATAGACTCATGGTATACGATATCATAGTTTCTCATTTTTATCCGTTAATTTATGATGTTTTTTGAAGGTCAATGTATTTGTATTCATATAGCAACATTTTTTTTACAGACTGATGTATTGCGGCCAATTTCTACCCATCCATTTCTTATTGCCTCTAAATCCCATTGGTTCTATCGAGCATTTTTCGTTCCATATCTTTCAAAAAATAATATCGTGTTTGGAAACTACACTTTATATCAGAGAATTCCACCTACAATTACTGTTTAGTATTTGAATAGCGAATAAATGATTGTAGGGTTTGAATGCTCAGTTCTTGTAAAAGCTTTTTCTTATTTGCATTTTAAACTTCTGATTATATTTCCTATTAATATGTTCATTTTATATTTTTAATACATTTGATTAATGTATCGTCGTATATGTATTTTATATCATATATTTAAACACTGTGATTTCGATTTTTAAACCTGTATGGTCATAAGATCTATCCTTTGTTGTATATTTATTTATGTATGTATATATGTATATATATGTATATGTATATATATGTATATGTATATATATATATATATATATATATATATAAATATAATGTATTCACTGTTACTGTTTTATAGCTTTTCATTCTAAAGTCTAAATTTGGCTTTCTACACATATTTTCCTTGATATACTTACTTTATATATATATATATATATATATGCTAGTTTAACCTATTTATATTCATGCAGCATTTAATTTGATAATTATTAGGAATGAGTCAACTTGGCCAGGTACTTTCTGATGTAGCAGTAAGTAATGAGGAGACTGAAAAGGAGGATAACCAATGTGATCAAAACACTGCTAAGGTATAGCGAGAAAAAGAAATAAGCGTTATTGATGTAAGATAATTTTATTTTTTTAAGATAATAATGAGTAAAGCAGCAGCCCTAGTACGTGAGTCTAATAGTTTACCGCGTTGTGGCGATAATTTCGAACTGTTAAATTCATATTCATTGTTTACTCAGTTTATGGAACAACAGGAATCTAGAATTTGTAATATGTAAGTTTTCACTCTAATAATATTATTTTTCAAAGAAAAAAGAAACATGTGATAGATTGATATACTTTGTAGATCCAGTATTTTCCAATTATTTATTTGTTAACAATTTAATGGGTGATTTAAGTGTAAACAAAATGGTGCTGAACTCTGGTTGTTCTTTGAAATTGCCGAAAAATATCTCCGATTTAGATGGTTATATGGAGAAGATTGTACAAGCGGACGATAGATTAATTGAGCGTGTGGTAAGTAAATTTTAGTTGTAGTTTAATGATCTCCTGACCTTATAATATTTAGGGTGTATTAATGGATGTGCTTGAACGTGCTGGGCGTAATGAAGAAGTTTGTGTTCCCAAGACCATAATAGGAGCAGAATCTACTAAGCGTACAAGTTGGTAAATAAAATATATTAATGATATATGAGAAAGCATTACTTAAGTAGATTTTTGTTATATGTGAAGAATTTAGGTTTCGAATATTTAGAACCATATTATTATTTATTTTGGAGACATAATATTACTATTTTTCTAGATGAGATGAATACAGTGACTGCAATGAAAACATTTTCTGAAAATATTGGATCAGCGTTGGCTGCTCGTTTACGAGCAGCTCATGAGGAATCTCTTGCCAATAAGACTGTGGCAAGTTGATGTTTTATGGATAATATTTAATCTCTCGATACTAACTATTATGATAGTCGATATGAAGAGATTTATTTCAGTTCACAGGTCCTAAACCACAAAAAGTTTATGGATTTGATGCAGCAATAGATAATTCGAGGAAACCATTCGTGAGTAAACTACGGATAAAACATAATATGAAAGAACGAAAATATCCAGAGGGACTAACAATAATAGATGATGATGAAGATAAAGAACGAGGGTAATCTCCATTATTGGTTACAATGTGACCTTTGATATCCATTACTTTACAAACTCTTGTATTTTGTTGATATTATTATTCAATTACTCGACGCTGAATTAATGTCATTTTAGAATGTGGCATTCTGATCAAGCATTGGCTGAACATCCCTATCAATATGAAATAGACCATTTTAATGTCCCCGAATCGCAGTTGGATTCCTATCCGCCAATTGTAATTTTGTAATTTTATGGTTTTATTGAATGGTTTTAATTTTTTTAGTGTTTTTTAGGATCCTATAGATGTAAATACTTCAAAATTTACTATGATCGATACTATTGATATGTTGGAGAGGTTGCGTGATATTTTAAATAACTCCACTGAATTTGCTGTTGACTTAGAGGTTAATTAAAGTTACTATAACATTTGTACTTGTTCACATATATAGTTTATGATTTCAGCATCATGATCACCGTTCATTTATGGGTTTGACTTGTCTTCTTCAAATTTCAACCAGAGAAAATGATTATATTATTGATCCTTTTCCCTTGTGGATGAATATGCATATACTAAATGAACCATTCACAAACCCTAAGATTCTTAAGGTTAGTATATATTACATACATATTATTTCAATGTATTAATATTCTTTTTACTAAATATATAATTTTTCTAGATGTTTTAAGGTATTTCATGGTGCAGAAAGGGATATCATATGGCTTCAACGTGATTTTGGTATTTACGTGATAAATATGTTTGATACATATCGAGCTATGCGTCGTCTTGACTTACCAAAATTTAGTCTACAGTTTCTTGTGCAAAAATATTGTAGTGTTACCCTTATGAAGGAATTTCAGATGTCTGATTGGAGAATAAGGTAATGTACCGAATTTGCTGCTGACATCTCCATAATTAAAAATTTCCTCATCTTTTAGACCTTTGCCACCTCATTTACTGGATTATGCTCGTGGTGATACACACTATTTGCTATTCTGTTATGATAAACTTAGAGAAGAGTTACTGGAAAAAGGCAATGAATTAAAGAATCTACTTAAAGCTGTCTATACAGAAAGTATCGAAACATGTGGGAAGGTTGGTGTATAATCGTGTTTTATTTCCATTGCAAATAAAATCTATTATGTGTTTATAATAGATATAGTTTGGAATTAAAATCAAGGTTTAGGTGTTCACAAAGCCTGTGTTTAATCCAGAAGGCTATCGCCAATTTTTGGGCACTCGACGTTCACTTAACAATGGTCAGCTTTATGCTCTGGTCGAACTATGGAAATGGAGAGATCAAGTAGCGCGTGAAGAGGATGAGAGCACTAATTTTGTATTACCAACACACATGATGTTGCATATTGCAGAGGTTCAGTTCGAATATTATAGAAATTATTTAAGTTCTAAGTAAACAGGCTCCAATTAATTTAAGTAACACAGTTCAGGCTCTTCCTCGTGAGATGCAAGGTATTATTGCATGTTGCAGTCCTGTACCTTTGATGGTCAAGGAACGTCTACTGGAGTTGCACAAGTCCGACTTTTTGAATTTTCTTAATTTTGTCTACAACTACTGTAAATGTTCTACATTGTATTTATTCCAATTATTTATACCATGTTAAGGATAGTCTATGCATCACGAGATCAACCATTAGAACAACTGTATAGGACTAAGAAGTCAGTAGTGGAAGATGATCGATCTATTCTCCAGAACATTATTGATGAGGCTAATCGAATGACAAAAGTTAAATCCCTGATTAGGTAGTTTTTACATATATATATACATATATATAATTGAAGGAAAATGTTCATACTTCGTTAAATTGTCGATTATAAATATATATAGTACTACAAAATTTAGGTCTAAAATGGATTTTTCACACTCTCGTTTCGACGAAGAAATTGGAAACACCTTCTCGCGAGTTAAAACATCTGAGGACGATGATATTTTAGAAGTTGAAGGGGCGAAAACATTCGTTAGTATAATTGAAAGTGAATCTAAGAAGGCTAATAACATAAGCACTGTGGAAACCAATGTATGCATTATATGTTCATTTAATTTCTGGTTACTATCACCATAAAATATAATTTACTTCTTCTAGCCACTGACAGCGAATCATTCAAAATTATCTTCAATTATTTCTCGCCTAGAAGCTTGGGCAACACCTTTTGAATGCTATACGATTGCACTAAAAGAGGCAGCGAAAAAAGAGGTGTGTTTGCTGTAAAATAGCATATTTGATTAGGAGATTTCAAGCATTCAGTCTATATTATTTTTCGATAATATTGCAGGCTAGATTATATGATGAACAACGAAAACAGAAAGAACTTGGAATTAACGATGAATCGAAAAAACTGTTCTCACATCATGATGAAGCTGTATCTAGAAAACCTGTTGCGGTTAGCTTCCATCTGTTTCTCTTAATAACTCGAATTTTTAGCCACTAATGTAGGAGATACATTATATTCGAATAGTTTATTCATCGAATTTTTCATTAAAACAATCATATGGTTCACATGTGAAAAAGTACTCTATTTGCTTTATTCAAATATATTGCTACATTGTTGACAAGGTGTTTTATTATAGGATGTAGATGTTGGGGAAATTAGTCTGTGCGATGGTTCCTCATCTCAATTTACTGATGAAATGCTCACTAAAAAGGCTTTGAAAAGGAAAAAGAAGCACGTATGTTTTTATTCGACTAGAATTTCTTGGTATCTATACAAGGCTGCTTATAATGCATTTTATTTAGATCAAATCTAATGCGGATATATCAACCAATCCTAACGAATCCTCTAGAATCAAACGGATAAAAACAAGTATAGAGGATGATAATGTGATTGATAAAGAAGCAAAAGATGAATTCTTACCTGTTGACTACTCTAAGTTTGATCCTAATATGTTCAGTAAGTGTTTACCTCTATTTTGTAATTATCTTTTTTTCTAATGTTACTAATTTTATGAAAACTTTAGGTCAGAAACTTAAATCAAAGGATGATTTTGATCCTTTCCACCAGAAATTCCGCCTTGAAAACAGAAAAAACAAGCAAAAGCACAGTACAGGGATGCACCGGATGGGTACCATGAGCGTTGGATATAAACCAGCCTCACAGCAACGCAACAAGAACAACTAGTTGTAGTTTAATTCCGTTCATTTTATAGGTTAAAAGATATATAGAAGAAAATACATCCATAATGAGCTGGCACATCGTTCTTTAATATCTTTAATTCCTGATTATTTTATTCAAGATTATATTTTGGTTTATTCCCTAGATTGTTACAATTTTTATGATTTATTAATTGTTACCATTGTAGTTGTTGAACTTAAAAAATGAATCAGTTAGCTAGTCACTATATGTATAAGGTTTAATACTTAACTATATATCACTGCTGAATTTATCCTGATTTTACATGGTCGTTATACTTTTTATTCACCGAAGATGTCGCTAGTTGGTCGCATGCGTCCATTACGATGTGAACTGAATTTCCTAGATAAGGCTGATGGGTCCTGTTCCTATTCTCAAGGCAAGACGGTGGTATGGGCCAGTTGTAGCGGACCAGGTAGGTTAAATCCTGTTATTTTAGAAGTCACTGATATTCCCCTGATTACATGTAGTTTTTAATTTTCTAGGAGATGTTCATGTTACCAGACGAGAGAATGAGAAGATGCACTTAGATGTTAGTTTTCGACAATTAACAGGAGATTGCCAACATCACCCGGTAATTCTAAAATTTATTCCCTGATATCACCAAATCGCAAACCATTCTGCTTGTTGTCATTACAGCTTAACCGTGTACTAGAAGCTACCTTGGAAAATACCGTCAACACTCACTTATTTCCTAAAACATCCCTAGTTGTTAGTTCCTTATGCTTGTCATCATTTCAAAACTTTCTTTCTAATTTTAGATTATCTCCAATATAGCGGTTAATATTTGTTTACTAGGTTACTGTGCATTGCTTACAAGCAGATGGAAGTATTGGTGCCGCAGCACTGACGGCGGCCGGTCTATCTCTCTTGGATAATGGCATTCCATGCAGGCATTGCTCCTATAGTTTTCTATTTACTGTTTTTTTTTCTATTTTCTTTTTACAGAGCTCCATTCTGTGGTGTTCAAGTGGTGCGAATAGGTGAACAATTTGTCATCGACCCTGATCAAAAAACCGAAGATAAGGCGGATGCAAATTTTCTCTTTGCTTTTCAGATGTCTTCAGAGGTGGGTGTTTAGATTAAAATATCTCTGCTTCCTTATGAGTAGAACGTTTCATTTCTAGGGTGGTGCGTCTTTAATAGTTTCTGATTCTAATGGCCCATTCACTCTATCTCATTTTTCATCAGCACTAAGTTTAGCTTCAGAAGGTGCCAAACAAATATTTTCTTTTTACAAGGAAACTTTACAACGAAAACTAAGTGTCGATGCATTCGGTACAAAAGTTTAAAACATAACCATGTTTTCGAATGCGAATTATTATATTTATAATTTTAAATTATGTTATTCATTTCACCTTGTTTGTTGATTTTATTGTTCTGGCTATCAATGAAGTTTTGTTTGCCTCAATAGTGCACGGTATAGAATAATTAGATATTTTTATATTTTTATTCAAGGAGATCCATAGGTAGGAAAATCGTATACAGCTGATTCGAGCTCTATAATTGATCTCTCATTTGTCCAAAATAAATGTAATCTCTGTTCGCCGCAAAATACCTGCTTTGCGTTGTTCGAGTATCCAAATCCTTAGATTTTGAACGAAGTCCCAGATATAAAGAATGAAACTGACAACACATATTATCTGCAATTCATTAATAGGTCATTTTAAGAACGCTTTTTATCAAAATAAGAAGAAACTAACTGCTGCGACTGTGAAATAGCGATTATAGATCTCCGTGGCATTGATGCATAGCCAAATGCACATGAAGTAAAATATGCTAAGGAGCAGAGAAAAACCACTTTTCTTAAAATACAAGTTTAAGAAATTACAACACTATTAGTGGAAACATCGAAACTCGAATTTCTTACCACTGCGAAGAAGTTAATTCCTCGAATTGGGAATATAATGTGATCCATGTCAAGAAGTATTATGATAACTGAACAACCATCAAGCATTAGTGACAATACGACCGTCAGCCAGATGAGGGAGACACCTAATTATATATAATTATTTTTTCAGAGTTCTGACCATTGATATTTTGACATCTAATAAGTATATAAGTAGTGCTGTGATCCATAAAACTTCTAATTCAAAGGCACCACTTAGAAGTGTTATACACTATCTTTACTTGTTAATTGTATAATTTCTGAAAATAATAAAGCAAACCTGCTGGTGAAGATGAAGCAAGTAACAAACATGCTATCAAGAGAAAAGTTGAAACCTGGAGGATATTAAGCAAACTAAAACAGCATACAAAACTAACGAAATACAGTCATTGTATCAATAATATTTTGGTAATAAATGACTAACCAATGTGAATATTTTGATAACATTAGGCAAATGACTCAGTTTTGAAACAAACAGAGTCATTATTTAGTTGTTAACTCCAAACTAATCTTATGCGGTACTAGCAATCTGTTCAAACGCCGATGGCAATCGATACTTGAATGTCACAAGGTAAAGATAAGCAGTGCTGCAAGACTCAACTATATTTTATACAGATATAATTAGATAGTTTATTTTATGATGGAGAACTTTTCTACAGGCTTCGAACTTAGTGGTGATTGCAACAAAGCCCGAGGTAGTGGCGTGGGCTTCTATATCTCTACATCTAGAGCTTCCATAGTGCTTTACAGTCCGAATTTACAAAATTATATAATGTCTGGCATTTAATATTCAAATCCATAAAGTGGATTATCAGCCGTCTCAAAATTTAGAATGATTATGAACAATCATTCATATAATAACAGGAATATATTTGGATACAAGCTTTCCTTACCATACTATTGGATTTATAACTCTTTATAAACTCCAAGGCAGTCAATACTTGAAGTTAACTATAATTTAAAATAAATAACCATACGGATTATAAATACCAAATTATACATCAGAGAACTTAGAATAGTTTTTCATTCTTATTTCTCAGTAATCCAAATCTAAGTTCTAATTCTTAAGGCATAAATCAAAGCTATAATTTTGGTCACATCGGTTTCTATAACTGGTAAAAATATACTGGCTTTATAAAGTAACATTTCTCAAAACATTTGACGCGATTTGGTCTTAGCAAGCTTACATTATTTAAAGAAAAAACATCTCCCTATTCTTAAGTATTTCGCTGATTTTAATTTATTACACTGCAAATTAACATTTGATAGCAGCAGTCGAAAAAAAAGATATACTTAAATATTTACGTAAACATGAATAGTAGGGTTACTCTTCTAGACCAATAAACAGTGGTGCCCTGGACTATGGTAACAGAATGCACTAAGTGCACTATCGATTGCAGCTTGCTTCTAAGTGATCTATTTTCTATTCTAATGACAGATTCGGAGTCAGCATCAAATTGCGGTTCTTCTCAAAATGACTTTCTTAGTTCCATGCAAAGTTGGCTTTTGGTGAAAAAGAGGATATCTCAGGTACAAGGGATCATTATGAGAATATATGTGGACCACAAAAGGTGTAGAGCACTCAATAATATGGTTACTATTCTGTAATCTATCCTTTCTTTATGAATTATAAACCTTTTTTACTTTTTGCTAGGAGTCATCAAAGGGCACTATTATTTAATTAATTTCTGGAAAAACTACGGTCCACAACCGAAGAGTTTACTTGTTTGTTTTGTTACCTATCGTTTCTCAATCCTACGAACAAATACTGCGGTGGTCCTGTGGTGTAGGTCGTGCGAATCGGAAATATGTAGCGCAGGATCGGTTCCGTCCAGGACCCAAGAGGCGTTCTTTATTTCTGTGTCTAACTTATTGCCAAACCCCTCCGACGGAATGCTACGCAACAATTGCCGTCCAAAATAGCTGAAAGATGCTTGTGTGTTAGGAGTGTTGGCTACATTGGACGATTTCGTCTAAGTCTTTCAGTTGACAGTTGAAGAAATTTCTCTTATCGCAATAGAGAGAGAGAGAGAGAGAGAGAGAGAGAGAGAGATTCTCTGATAGGTGCGAAAACGATAACATATCAGTGTAGAAAGGAACCAGTTTCTTCGGTCAACACACATCACATTGCTTACTCTATTCGCTTTACTAGCCTAGAGGTTGATTTTAGGACTAATCAACACATGGCTATAAATAAATAAAAATATATACATCATCATTTAACACTAAAAGTATGAAATAACGTACTGATCTCGATTCGCACTAAGTTACTGTGGTGTCATCGTGGCCTAGGGGTAGTCATCGCCGCGTAAGGTGGAGTGGTCGAGGTGTCGATCCCCGCCTGATCCATTTTGATCTTCTCGTATTGAGTAATAGCTAATCATTTATTGTGCTATGTGCAAACCAGGCTAAGGTACGGAACAGGCTTGAGGGGGGTTTCGGCTATTCGTGGAATAAACCGCAGACGACCGAGCTCAGGGTAAATTTCGATGCACTTGACGGTAAGTTTGGAAGACTCCAAGGAATGTAAGTTTGCTGGTGAGTTTTCCTTTCGATTTTTCAGGGCTTCGTTGAGCCGGGGGATTGCCTCAGTGCTCTGAAGAGCCGGGGCATTGCCTCAGTGCTCTGAAGAGCCGGGGCTTTGCCTCAGTGCTCTTTTCCCACCTCCCGTTCGGGAGGAAAGTGGGATAATTTTGGACGCTTCTGAAGCGTTTGGCACTTAGGTGCTGAACTGCTTCAGGAGCTTTTTGGCACCCAGGTGCCTTTTGACCCTAACGGGTCCTGCTGAAAAACAATTGAAAGACGAATCTATGCCCAATTTTTTATCTCTGCGTCTCTTATCTCTCGACAGCAAAACCAAACCCGCGTAAGGTACGGAAACCGAAAAGTGTATATGTCTTTGATTTTGCTACTTTCTTCGGGCTTCAAAAGCACTTCGAAAGCCACTCACAACGAGTGGCTGGACACGACCAGAACTACCTTCCGGATAGTGAAGGTAGAATATGGTCTTTTGGAGGGAATACTACCCTATACCCTTTAAGGGTTGGGGTAGTATCCTTCCTAATTTTGGAGACCTTAGCCTAGAGGTAGCTAAGGTTCTATCTATACATAAATTAATATGACTGATTAGTTTACTTTAAAATGTTGAAAAATTTGGCATGACCTCCCCTTACTTCTTAATATTTGGCACTTCGGTGCCAAAAGGCTTCCGAAGCAGTTCAGCACCTAAGTGCCAAACGCTTCAGAAGCGTCCAAAATTATCCCACTCTCCTCCCGAACGGGAGGTGGGAAAAGAGCACTGAGGCAATGCCCCCGCTCTTCAGAGCACTGAGGCAATGCCCCCGCTCTTCAGAGCACTGAGGCAATGCCCCCGCTCTTCAGAGCACTGAGGCAATGCCCCCGCTCTTCAGAGCACTGAGGCAATGCCCCCGCTCTTCAGAGCACTGAGGCAATGCCCCCGCTCTTCAGAGCACTGAGGCAATGCCCCCGCTCTTCAGAGCACTGAGGCAATGCCCCCGCTCTTCAGAGCACTGAGGCAATGCCCCCGCTCTTCAGAGCACTGAGGCAATGCCCCGGCTCAACGAAGCCCTGAAAAATCGAAAGGAAAACTCACCAGCAAACTTACATTCCTTGGAGTCTTCCAAACTTACCGTCCAAGTGCATCAAAACTTACCCTCGGCTCGGTCGTCTGCGGTTTATTCCACGAATAGCCGAAACCCCCCTCAAGCCTGTTCCGTACCTTAGCCTGGTTTGCACATAGCACAATAAATTATTAGCTATTACTGAATACGAGAAGATCAAAATGGATCAGGCGGGGATCGACACCTCGACCACTCCACCTTACGCGGCGATGACTACCCCTAGGCCACGATGATGCACAACGCTTTCCTTGAAAGGTTTTACTTAAGTACATTATTTCATGCTGTTAGTGTTACATTAGTTTATATATTTACGTTATTCTAAGTGTTTATTAATAAGTCTTATAATCAACTTCTAAGCTACGTAACTGAGTGGAGTAAGCGATTTGAGTTGACCGATTAAACAGCTTTATTCCTACACTCATATGTTATCGTTTTTGTACCTATCAGAGAATGTCTCTCTCTATTCAGATGTGAGAAATTTCTTCACCTGTCAACTGAAAGACTTAGACGAAATCGTCCAATTTAGCCAACTCTCCTCACACACAAGCATCTTTCAGCTATTTTGGACGACAATTGTTGCGTAGCATTCCGTCGGAGGGGTTTGGCAATAAGTTAGACACAGAAATGGAGAACGCCTCTTGGGTCCTGGACGGAACCGATCCTGCGCCACATGTTTCCAATTCGTATGACCTACACCACAGGACCATACAGCACTTTCAGCGGTAACTGGGGAACGATAGAAGAAGCGCGCAGGTAGTGTCTTAGTTGGTAGTATGATACCAGCTACCACTTCTTTCTTTTGCTTTTGAATCCGTTAATTTCACCGGACTTCTAAAGCCATTGGGAAAGCCTCCCTTTAGAAGTGGCAGGAACCGACTAGAACAGCCTCTCGGATAGGATAGGATATGGTCTTTTGAACAAAGTAGTACCCTAAACCCTTTAAGGGCTTGACGTAATCTTGTTCCTATTTTTAGAGATCTTATCTGGAAGAGGTAGCTAAGGTAGTGCGTATATATAAATGAAATATAAAGAATAGATAATTTTAGAACCTAGAAAATAGTAACCATATTATTGAGTGCTCTACACCTTTTGTGGTCCACATATATTCTCATAATGATCCCTTGTACCTGAGATATCCTCTTTTTCACCAAAAGCCAACTTTGCATGGAACTAAGAAAGTCATTTTGAGAAGAACCGCAATTTGATGCTGACTCCGAATCTGTCATTAGAATAGAAAATAGATCACTTAGAAGCAAGCTGCAATCGATAGTGCACTTAGTGCATTCTGTTACCATAGTCCAGGGCACCACTGTAGCAGTTCCAACACATTTTTTAAAATTATTGACTTTTAAAGGAATGCTAATTGAAATAACGTTAGATGCATACCTTAAAACATGCGAAATAAAACCCATTAAAGGTATCCACTAGCCTTAGAAACTATGACTATTAAATTGGAGCACAAAGGTATATCCTATATTAGTAAAGGAACATTCTGAACTTCTTAATATAATGAGTAGTCTCATTACCTTCTTTATGTTAATATTTAAAATATAATATATTCATTTTGTCGATTTAAAAAGGTTATACAAATAAAAGAATTTTATTCTGATTATCAGATATTTTCTTTACGATGATGCTGATAATGCGCAGATTGAGCATGTTAGACTTCCGACTGAATACTCCCACTAGCATGATGGGACAATGTTGGCCTGCAGTTAATAGTTTGTTTATATGTATTTTTGGACTGACAATTGTCATTTACGTACAGAAATATAGTGATATGAGTTTAAGTTAATGGTTTCTTCTACCTGAATAGTTCACCAGTTTCTATCCTTGATATTTCACTGCTTCGTGACGAATTTAGTCCGATAGCACTTGAAGTTGCAAAATATGCAGCATTGTTATAGCTGAATTAAAGTTTTGCGGATAAATATTCAAATGAAATTATTAGAAAAGCAAAAGCGTTAGACCTTAAAGCATAAGTAGCATTGTTTAAAGCATTTGAGGATTTTGTTTTCTATTGCTGATATTTTATTTTACCTAATACTATGATCGACTTGACTTGGAGACGGCATCGGTGGCAAAGGAGTTCCCGAACCACTGAACGGGCAGGAATGGTAATGAGAATTCTATATCTATACTATTAGCTTATGATACTAGTCAAGTGCCAATATTACTAATCTATATATGATGCTTCCTTATGTTGACTTGAGAAATCGAACTATTTTTATAATGTTAACTTACGTAGTCAAAACTAATTTTGTTATAAAACTAGTGTCTAATAAAGTTTGCACTAGTAATATTAAATAATTTCATAGATATAGATGCATATTATCCAAACAGCTATACCCAAGCACTCACCGATTTTGTGATATCCCAAGAGCGGAGCTTTTCTTTTGCATATCAACTTGATATGGGCTGTTTCTATAATGTTGCTTTTTCACATATAATCTGCAAATTCACTTTGAGAATATAAGAGAATATAACTAAAAATCGTGTCTACTCGAAATATACTAGTTTATTGTTGTGTGACCTGGGTTTCCTTTGAACTGGCCGTGTCTTCTCCACCAGCTGGGCGACAGACTCACTGAGTGGAGTTCTCTTGGACAGTAGTAGTGCACATACAACAATGGGAAGTAGACGAAGAACTAGGAGAAGGATTATAATAACGGACGGTAAGAATGACGACTCAATCTGAGGATCGCACGAGTTCTGAATGAATAGTAGGAGACATATGGTGGGTGAAAAAGAAAATATGAAAGTAGAAATAAATGACTTCGTATGGAAGTAAGCAAAAGACGAAAACAATAACATTCAATGACAATAGATACTAACTCTTGGATTAAGTCTCCTTTTGTTGGCTGCGTATAAGTTATGATCAAATGTGCATCCCAGTCTTTGTTCCATTTGTAGCAAGCCTCCCGGATTGTGTGGAATGGCATGGTTGAGCAGCTACAGGTATCAATTACACATAAAGGTTATTTCTATGTGATATTGTCTATTCAGATATTTCTTTAGAAAATGTACTTAACATTCAGTTATGTAACCAAACGTCAATTTTAATAAAATAGTTTTAATTTAAATATAAACATGTATTAATTTATAAAAGCATAAGAAAAAGATCCATAAGCAAATTAAACTATTATGCGGCATAAATCTTTAATAATATTACAACAATAGCCAGTATGTCTTTCTCATTACTAATTTTATAATATAGTTGAATGAGTGAACAAGTGAATGTTTATTAGTGCGTAAAATATGACTAAATTCAAAAAGTACTGAAATAAAATAGATTAAAACCTACTTTTCAGATATAAGGTAATTGTATTTGTATAATTAACATCCAAAAACCATAATTTTTTTCTCACCTGTTCAGTGGCGTTAGGAAGAGTTGCTGAATAGGGAAATAACATAAAGGAAAACAGGTGGACTTCACAAATACAATACAGAGTACCAAAGCCAAGAATTATCTGAAATATTTAATTTAAATTACATATTGTTCTAGCAAAAATAATTAGTTCTTTTTCAATTAATTGTAGGAATTATAATTATTTTTGCATTAAATTTTGCTCCTATATTTACAAATAAGGTTTAAAACTAAGTAGTAATAAATTTTGTTGTATTCTCACCCAGAAGATGACATGCATAGTTCCACTGTTGACATTAGTTGTATAGTAAATCAGAATGGCAAGTACGAGAAAAACGTAGCAACCCATATCCGCAAAAAGGTATGACCAGATGATCGTTTTGTACTAAAGCATAGTAGTTTGCGTTAACTGTCATTGTTATATGGAAATAGTTACATTTTTACATTAACACTTCGTACAACTTATTTTACTTCTTATAGCATTTGTTCTCTGTAAACTCCTTAAAATATTTTGTCTTGTGTACTCACCATTCTCTGGTCTCCAAGAACTTCAATTTCCTTATCATTTAGCTGGTATAAACCGAGTAAATGATTGTAATTAATTTTAGATATACTAATAGTCTTATCCAGATAGTCAATTAGTTCCTCATAAACTGCTTTGTCTCGCCAAACATATACACTCAGACATATAACAGATATCTAGAAAAACGTTTAATAAATTTTAAAGATTATTTAAAAATTCTGAAAACGATAAGTAACTTACGAAAACTGATATACAAAGTCCAAAACACAAAATAATAGCTACTGATTCCCGCCATGATTGGGCCTGAAACCAATTATAAGAGGAAATGACTAGGGATTCATGAAAAAGTGACTAATAAAGGATACGTACTCCTTCAAAGGTGACTTTACTTTGAACTCCACTACTGGCAGTCCGAGGAGGAGGAGGTGGTCGTAAATCATCCGATAACATTCTAAAATAGAATTGATTAGCACTTTAAGCCTACTATATTAGCCTCTGAACAAATATTATTATACTTGAATGTGCCAAGGAACACAAAGATGAATTTATGAGATTTTAACAAAATGATAAAAACAAATCACAAGAGCATGAATCCATAAGAGAACAAGCTTACCACTGGGTGTTTAACACATCATGCACTAAAAAAAATTCCCGACGAATAAATCTGAGATAAGCAATATATTAGATAAATTATGGGTACCAGTTAAGTCATACTTATTCCAGTTCCCTGGCCGTATGCCCTTGGAGTTCGTGAATTAGACCAATAAAACTACAGTAATTGGACGATAATTACAACTAACGTGATAGAAGGTAAGCTATTCACATTCGCAAACATTTCCGTGAAGAAAATATTAAAGATTAGTGAAAATCATGTGTGCGTAATGCATCAACAGATAGAAATGTAAAAATATATTTTAATATCCTATATCCGTTATTTCTTAAAAGAACATAACTTTATTACTGGTATCAGTCATGAAGAGATTTAAATACGATATAGTGTGGATAGAACAAATATATAAGTTGAATCTAAAAGTCATATTTCCCCAATATTTTCTTTGTAGTTATTATTGGAACTTTAGAGACTACCACTATTATTCCACGGATGACATATTGGGATTACGTATTATGAATTTAAACTAGAACCGATATTTGAGATAAAAATCTATGTGGTATGTTCCGAATGGACTGAAATGACAAATCGATGGTAGTACTGTAATTAAGTATAGAGGGTCACAGACTGACGATGACAATTATCACGTATATGAGTGGGAACGATGTGCTTAAGACAGAAATATATCATAAAATCTACATGCAATTTGCACTATCTACAAGATAGTAAATAATGGATTAAAATGGTGATCTTTTTACATTATTTATTAAAATTTGTACGTTATTCGGATACCTAAAGAAAACTATAATTTCTGCTAAAATTAATAATGGTCAAATGATATATAGTGCGCCACTAAGTTAAGAATATATAAGGTAATTAATGAAAGCCAAATCCAGCTGTTTCATAATTAAATGCGAACCTAAAATTAATTAATCTAGACAAAATGGTCTAACACATGTCAGGATAACATGGACTAAGAAAATAAATAAGATCTTCAGGAAATATAAGTTAATGAACTGACAGCTATCAGTAGAAGTCAGGAACGCGTCTTAGTTCTCCATTTTGGGTATGCATGGGTATCTCTTGCTACCTGCTGCGTTCGTCAAGGCCAACTGACCGCCACTCTGTGTTTCTTCACTTACATAATCCCTCAACAATCTACGGTCTGAGACTATTCGTCCTCTATACTCACTCGTTTTACTCTGATGATCGCGATAAACGCGACTCTCTCCATACGATGGGTTTCCACGAAGGCCGAGGCTGATTATGAGGAAAATTCTTGACCCACACAGGTACTCCAAAAGAAATTCACATAGAACATATTAACTTCACGTTCTTATCATTTCATTTTAACCACCACACTGTATGGTATAATCTTAAATTGTATGTTAGTAAACTTAAATATAATTTCATAAGATCAGATTTTAAAACAATAACAACTTAAACCAACGATTTTCAAAATAATTTTAGCAAGTGTTCCAATTATATTAACCATTTTATTTAAAAATCAAGCTATCCGTTGACCTTAGTTGATGGCACACAACCGTTCATAGTAAAAAGGGTTGAAGGCACTGAGGTATTTCAGTTGCTCCTTACCATCGTTTGATCGAGCTAAAAAATTAATATATTTCAACAAAAAACTTAAATATACCCAAAATAAGTGAATTTATTAAAATTCTTGGAGTTATATCCTACAATAATGAAATTTCTGCTCAGAAATTATAAAATAAAATAGATTACCTTTATCGCTGGCCAACCATCGTTTATCAACGTAATATTGGTAAATGTTATCCACTTCATCAACTGAGTACAACTTTGTTTCCACAGGAATGAATGGCTAAAAACATTAAAACTAAAATAAAACTAAATGATAGTTTTTGTTCAGACGTGAATGAATGTGGTAAACGGTAATATCGTACTAATCCATATCGTATGTAAGACATCGAACACTAAACGAGCTACCACATTACTCTAACCTATACTCTATTATATCATATACAATTTAAGGAAAATATGAAATGGTCACTTTTAACGAGATAAAACTGGCAAAATATATATTTTAATATAAAAATTATTGTAAATTAGCCAAATATAAAGTAATTAAAACTTTATAAGCTATTAATATTTAAATACAGATATATAGACTGAAATAAAAACAGTGGATCCAATACTAAGGCTGCATAAAACATTAGGCATTAGCTTAAAAATAATTGATTTTCTGATAAATTAAGGCAATATATATTATCAACTGACTTCTATGTCTTCAAATCCCTTTTCTCCGAATAACTCAAGTGGCGTATGTCGGATGACTGTCACATGATCTCGAGCATTTGAAATCTCTTTTTTATCGGCCACGAGCAGCACACATCCGTTTGTCTTAAGCAGATGAAAAAAATATTCTCTAAAAATCTTGTATATAAATCAAAATCACAGTAAAATGAATCTTACCCAATCTTCACAAATTAAATTTCTGAAGTGATTTACTAATGTGAGTTCAGATGAATTAGCCTAAAACGATGATGGTTATAGTAGATATTCTAGTCAATTTAATTGATCTTCTATAATTACCACATTCATTTGAATACAATTATTAATTCATAAAAACATACATAAGTACGGTCAATTTTCTTCACCAGTGTCTTTCCCCATAATGAATTTGCATCATCGATGGCTACAAGAACCTAAATTTAAATAACAAGTAACAAATGTATAATGTTTAAAGTACCTATTTAAATGAATTCTATAATCTACTTCCTCTATGTTACAGATATTTAAAAACTAATGTTAGAAAAATTTAATTTAATAGTTCACACACATGACATTCATTACTGTCATACTAAATATTCAAACTCAATTTCGTCCTAAAACACTGAACATTTCTTTGTCAGGAGCCTCTTTCATCTTATTATAAAATAATACAAACCTTTACATCATTAGATGTAGCATGTCTCTTTAATTCATGAAACAGTGCCCCAACACAGTCAGATGCAAGATATGGTGCGGAAATACCCTGCAGAAGGAATAAAATATTATTTATTTAATTATATAGTCCAAACAAAAATCTACCATTATATACCATCTCGATTATATCAGTGACAGGTCGATCAGGATTAGTTCTTTCACTTTTTGACCATACATATTCCCTTTCTGTTCTAAAAGTAGCCAGCTTTTTCCAAATATGTTGATTCTAAAATGTTAACATTAAAGGTGCCTGCTACACATAATACATTATGTATATACAGTATTTTCAAATACCTGATGCTTGAATTGCTGAAGGATTGCAACAGCATTTACAGGATCGTTGATTCTGCCTTGTTTATATACTGACACCTCTACTTCCGAAACACGTCGAGTTAAATCCATAGCTAAAATTATAAATCAATCAAATAATTAACTTCTAAATTACAATAACATTGGATTTTTTTCTTTGCTCCGCACCAGATTTCAATTGAATTACAACCCAGGAATTCATATGGGCCATATGGACTGCCTGATTAAGAGTAATAGTCTTTCCCGTTCCAAATGGGCCCCACAATACAAGACGAAGGGCAGGAAATGAAGGACGTACTGCATTCATACCACTAGAGATCTAAATAAAATAAAATAGCCAATTAGTAATAAACAAAAAAGAATGATTTAGTATCTCAAAAATTACTCAACCTCTAGAAGTGGTTCTCGCACCATGGTTACCAATTCACCGAGAGTATCTAGTTGTTTTTGCATAGTTGACGGTAAAGTACGATTGAGACCAAGCTGCTCCACAGCTTCGTGTGGGATTTCATAAAGTTTGCCAATATCAGACATGGAGAATTCACTCTAAAATACCATTAACTTCTAAAGTAAATAAAGTACAACTATTACTATATTCTATGTCAAAAGTTAAGATAAATATTATATGCTATAAAAGAAAAAGCTTTAGCATACCGGTATCTGGGTAGCTGTTCGATACAGCCGATTTATGGTTCCAATTTTTCCTAGAAATGATTTGTAATAGGAACATCTTAAGCATTTTAAGATAATAACAAATACGAAAGCACTTACGTGACTGTCTTACGAGCTCAAGTGATCTAATTACGAGCTTCATCTGTAGTAAGTTAGATTTATAACATTGAATATGAAATTACACCAATATCAGATCTAATATAATGTATCAAAAATATAATGTTGTGATAGACAGGAATAAAAACGTTTAAACCACAACATTGACTCTAAGTATATTTATCATGTTAAAGATTCCAATTCAACAAAATATTTCGAAAAATAATCTAAACGCAAATAATAACCATAACAAACTATATAAAAATCTACAAACAAAATAGCTTGTGAACACCAAAATTCAAATAACAAAAAATACCCTATGCATTGACACTTGCATATTGTAGCTGTTCACTGTTTTCATATTCAGCCATATCAAGAGCAACTTCACAACTTTCACGAACAACACGCTGAAAAAACATTTTTTTAAAGCAGCTGCATTTTAATATGAAGATTGAATATTAGATAAAACATAATGAAGTGGAAATTATAAAAACAAAGCCTTACCTCCTTGTCATTAATGTAGTGTTTAAGTAGTTTGGTGCATTCATCAGTAGCAATAGCGCCCAATGCCTCAGCACATTCGTGGCGGACCATACAATTCTAAATAAATAACATTTTGCAATATAAACATGGAAGTGTTTTTCATCGGATTTGCAAAATACTTCGTAAAAATTATTAAGATACAAGCCTCATCGGAAAGAAGAAGACGGTCTTTAAGTTCCTGAAATGCAACAGGAGACTGTAACTGGCCAAGAACGTAAGCAATTTCATGTCGAAACAATGCGCTATCTTCACAATAGAGACCTAAACTAACAGTAAATCATTATAACATAAAGAACATAAGAATAGGAACTCATGAGCAAGAAAATTCATAAAAATATGAACAAATTATTGGATATAAACCCTGAGCCAACGCTTTAATTGAATCGTCCGTATTGATATTTCGCAGCTTAAACATTGCACAATATCGGTCCCAGAGTGGTTTCGACGTATTGATAAGGTCTGCTCCTAATTCCTTTATATTATCAGATGAAGATGAAGGAGTGGGATCTGAGAATGAAAATCTCTTATAGTACTCATATCCTATTTAACAAATGAAGTAAAGATTATGAAAGAATTCACCAATGCTATGATAAGGACTGTCCGTTTTCATTCCACTGTTGTGAACCCACTCTAAACGTTGAACAGCTAGTTGACAAGTTTCAGAAACTTCTGGGCATGTGTCCTAAGGAAAATTATTTCAAAATAGTATAAGAATAAGAGTATTAAAAGTAGTTGTATTACCTTACAGTATTCTATTAAAAGTGTTCTAGTAGATAAATCACCGATCGCACCTAGCGCTTCTGCTGCTTCATGGCGAACCATTGGTTCTTCAAAACAGTAAAACTTAATTAAGATAAAAGAAACTTATAATTCCATTTACCAAATATATTTCTAGTATTATACCTTGATTTATATCTTTAAGAACATCGATGAGAGTAGGAATAGCACTTTTATTTTGCATCTGTCCTAAGCAATAGGCCAATTCATGCTTAAGCAAAGACGATTGATCGTTCAGACATTTTCCAATCCATTCCACACACAAATCAGACCCTATATTGCGTAAGGCGAACAAAGCACGAAAACGCGCCTTTAATGGACGGCTAAAAAAAAATTCGATTTAAAAAAAAGAAACAATGTAGGTAGAGGAACAATATATTGAACCGTGTTACTAATATTACGTTAAAACAAAACCTTCCCCAAGTTTTGCAAATAGTAGTTTGCAGTAATTTATACTTACCTTATATCATTTAGAATAGCACCAATTTCATTAATCTCTGCGGATGAAAACAATTTAGCCATTGTCTGAAAAAAACTAAATAGTAATAAATACTTATCTTATATAGAATACATGTGGGATTTATTATGATAAACAAATAATAAAGTAACTATAAAAGAATTGGACGAATAACATGGTTAAGTCTTCCACACGACATTACACCACGCAACTGAAAATTCGGAATCTTTAATGTTGCGTGAAATATATAGGTAATGTAATGTGAAATTATTAGATGATATTCCAAATAATTTAATTACTTATGTTTATCTTGTTATAATAGAAGTTGGTTGGAGTTTTATTTAATCAGCTGACTTATTAACATTCTTAAATTGTATAAGATCAAGAAACACTGTAAACTTTACGTTAGAAAGATTTAAGCATTTGCGAGTATTCTTGATAATTTTTATTAACTTGTGACATAATACAATATATCAAGACATAGGAGGACCATCCACTCTACCATGAGCATCTGACAAGTCTTCGGACTTTCTTCTAATAAAATAATCCGGAACAATCACACTCAG
Organism: Heterorhabditis bacteriophora; assembly: GCA_964036235.1. Lineage (NCBI taxonomy): Eukaryota > Metazoa > Nematoda > Chromadorea > Rhabditida > Heterorhabditidae > Heterorhabditis > Heterorhabditis bacteriophora. The sequence goes on along the minus strand of OZ038428.1, from coordinate 10,785,760 downwards.
CTCAGTACGACGTAACGCTTGAGATATCTGCAAATTTGTAAAATTATAATTGAACCACTTCGTACTATAGTTTTACCGTATAGTCCTGTCGAAAATGTATTACCAGTGTATTTGGTATGAAATAAATATTTGTAATCTACACGTTCATACAATAAAGAAAACCTAATACCGTTGTTATATCCTTTCATATGTTTAAAGTGCGTCCAACAATTATATTTTTAGATACAATGCATACCCATAAACATTTACCTGGGTGACTCCGTGCTTTGCTTCCGGATGTAACGTCTTGCCATCTCCCTCTATTTTCCCACTCATTACCTAAGACTATGATTCTTCCTTTCTTTTATTTTTCTTCACATAAATCTCTCTTTACATATTAAAACTGTATAAACATTTCTGCAAGGAATATTGAAGAAATATGACTTTGTACAGAATCACCTCTTTCCGGATTGCTTTACGAATCATTCCATTTGTTTCGAGACCAGTTTTCATTCGCATTATCATGAACCGTAATACCTATATGCATGTGTATAAATAATACAATTTGTTGACAATATATATAGTAACTATTTAAAACAATATGCTAATAGGCTGGTATCATCTATGACCTCTCTCCATAAAATAATTGCAGAATCGATTTCAGGTGTTGATAATGGGCTCTTCTTTGAAATTCTGAAAACGTATATATATTTTGGTAAAAATAACATAAATATGATTATTACAGAACTTGATCTTTGTAGAACGATTTCTCACTTTCTATCTGCCTTCATTGCTTTTCGGAAATGAAATAATACACATTCTTTGAATACCGACCAGTAATGGGAACTGAAAATCTGTTCATCAATACATTACTAAATTTTGTTCAAAATAAAAACATTTAATTGCCTCTAAATTTTCACTTCTGAAGTAATCCAATTCGAATCATTTAAGAGAAGAGTTCTCATACACTAAGACAGATTTGCTTCCATTTAACGGAAGAGTTATATGACCTATATGCGAATTGCCAGTTTCATATATTGAACAAAACAGGAATAGAATTAGGAGGTTCATTCTAAACACACTCCACAAAACTACAATTTCTCAACTTGACTTCGTGCAATATTTTGTTCTAAAGATCTAGATTTTAGGAAATATTTGCTTAATTTATCAAGTGACCTAACATAATCTCTCTATAGTGGCAGATGCTATCCTTTATTAGATACCAACACTGATGTCCGTAAATCGTCTGGCTCGAAGTGGCTTTCTTCACAGTTAACAGTGTTATTAATGCTATTTTAGTACATTTGTAGGAAAAAGCGACTGTTATAGAGGCGATTTTGTAGCTTTATTTGGTATGAATTGAGTCTTGTTTAAGTGGTAGTGGGAAGTATTTTAGTAATTTACTTGAATTTAATTATTTTCCTCACTTTGTTGTCTAAATTAAGCTAAAATTTACTGTAAAACTTGTCTAATTGTTATCTGCGATAAAAAAAGGCTCAACATAAATAAAATAGGTCCTAGTAAGAATAAAGTACCGAGCATTGCAAAATTTAATAGCAGAGCTCTACTTACCTGAATCCTAACTGTTCCTCATGTCTTGCATGAATTTTTCCTAAATTAAGGAAGAGAGGATCAAGGGTCTCTGAGTCATTTAAGTGATTCATCATAGTTTCGATAACCTGATGTAAAATGCTAATGAATGGTATAATATAAACTACATCTATTCATTTTTTAGTTAAAAAATAGTTTGTACATTTCTACAAAAATAAAATATTTAAAGGCATCAAATTTTATATATAGAAAATGAGAGTGAAAATTTCGTCGTAAATTTACAAGTCTTCATGAGCTCACCAGATTCTAGTTTATTATAAACTCCCCACTGCTTAATTTCAGCGTTTGATTAAGTAGTTTAAGACTAGCATAAGACTCTCTTTTGGTAAAGCCAGAGGTTCTTATATAGTGACAAATAACTGTTTAAATAAGCACAAGCTTTTTAAAAGCGTAAAGCATAGTTTAGAACGTTAACTATGAACGACATACTTGAATGAATCTGAGTGCATGAAATGTGAACTCGCTGGATTTTTTTTCATCTTCCCTATAGTCTTTAACCATAAAAGTAAACATAAGCTTCGCATCAGGAGCTTGCTCAAATATCATCTGAAAGATATCTACTGCCAGAGTTTCCATGTCTCTGAAAGTAGATTTTACTTTATTAGTAACCATTAATGGGTATTAATTCTATAAACTTGATAATAATAATAATATATGATTAGAAATATCTAAATTATTCGCATAAATGTGATCACAGTAATTTTATTTACTCCTGATAACTGGAATTATGGTTTTACGAGTTTAGGTTATAACCATAGTTATTTTAATAACAACAAAATTAACCATTTGAAGATTTGCGCAAATATATTTTTCAATAATTATGGGAATACCTGGAAACCACATTCCATGATTTTGCTAGTATGTTCTTGTCTGTATCGGTCAGGTGCGAAAGAGATATCATCTGGAAAGAATAGTAAATGTAAACCTAAATATGTAATTTGATAATTTTAATGAAAACTAATTTATACAAAATATTCAAATCCGATAATTGCGCAACATCACTTTTAGATGAAAATTGTACCAATTCAATTTGCATTTGCTATTCGCGGAGTATAATCAAATACCTTGCATATTCACTTTCATAATGTGGGCCAAGTATATTTCTCGTATGGTTTTTTGTCAAAAAATGTGATCCTCTATCGGAATTTCATAAGCTAAAATGTAGACAGGAAAAGCATTCACCTAGGAAACCTCGTCCGGAAGAATATTATGTCGAACCGGGAAAAATCTATGTCAAACTCGATGTAGTTAGTATGTAAACTATCTGTGACTTCTAATCTGCCCCATTTACTAGAGAATTCAGGATTTCAATTCAAAATAAGTTTTGCAGAAGTTATTTTGTATTAGCTCGAATAAGTGAAAATTCAGTTATAGCAAACATGTAAGGAGACACTTAACGTATGTAAACATCTGTGATTATAAGAACGAAGTGGAACCTGTATATTCTTCTTATATTAATTAGTATACGGGGTTAATCCCAGCTAAAACCTCATTGGTATCTGTATAGGGAAATATATATTTCAACTAAAAGAAAAAAGAATTTTGAAGCTGTGTGAGGAGAAATGACAGAGAATAATGTGCAAAACGTTCGGACTTTTTGCATGATTGAATATATAACACTATGGTTTTTTTCAAGAGAAAACATTTACAAATATACGGAATCTTTTTGCTTTAAAGCATTACGAGAAAATTTAAAAAGTACAAAAAATATTAACAGAGAATGTAATAAGAACAGAACCTTCACTGTGACGCTCAATATTTAACACTTTAACTTAACAAAACAAGTTAGGTGGAATTTAGAGGATCTGAGAAAAACAACTGGTACTTAAGCGAACGAAGTTACCACATGGAATATCTTCGCAAAACGAATGATTCTAGTTATCTCAAGCCTACACATTTTATATGCGCATTTCAACTACTAATTTTCATTCAACTGGGAATTAGGACACTAATGAATGGAGCTGTATCACCCAATCAACATTCTAAGAACACCGATTAAAGGATTCAATTCTAATTTTTCTACTTTTTAGAATGCCATAAATATCGAAATGAAAATAATGAGTAGTTAATGTTTCACTTTGATAATATATAGACGTGTATTAAATTCCGTTAAAAGTACGTAATGAGATCGAAGACAAGAAATAGGAAAAACTCCCCATTAAATCACTAACAAACCTTATAATATAACATGTATACAATACAATAACAAATAAAATGACTGTGTCAATTAATAAATTGTTTATGAGAATATCGAGGAATTCCAATCTAGTGATATATACTCTAATGAAAGAAAAAGTAAGAAATGGTGAATATGCTAAATGGTTATAGTATCAAAAGTGAGATGTTAATAGAGGAGGTTAAATAATAAATAGGTGGAAAAGAGAAGAGATGCACTTACTTAGTTGATATAGATAAATAAAAATTTTTGACTTAGTCCTAAAGTAAATGAATTGATCGAGGTGAATGGGGAACCAGTAAGCCATTCAATTTTTTAAATATGGGTAGAACAGATTTAGTAAATAAGTAATGTATTGGAAATCAGAGAATAATGAGTCAAAAATGGGGAAGGAATTGGTTTATCTTCAGAAATAGAAGAATGATAATAAAGAAGGCGAGAAGACTAAAAAGGATAGATGGTTAGACTTCTGGATAAATTAACTGGTTTTACATAAAATTCGATTGATTAATAGATAATTTTACAAATAAATGTCATTGAAAGTAATATAGAACATCCAACAAGTCCTACAAATGGGTGACACAGACAAGTCTAGGCAAGATTTTTCAAGAATTTGTATTCTTATGACTATCATGAAACGAGGAAAAATTTCTTTTGATCATAAGTATTCATTGTAGAGAATGATTAAAACTAAATGATATGATAATAAAAGCGATCCAATGTTGACCTGTAGAACTGCGCAATAATTTTCGGTGATATGGTCAGTACAATAAAACAGTATAGTATAGTATACACAAACAGAACTGATTATGCTGCACTTAAAAATGCTTGGTTAAGCAGGATAACAAATGAAGCTCAGCGGATAATAGGATGTCTTAAAGGTTTTAGTTAATAGAAAATTAAATAATCATTTAGTGTGAGTTAAACACAGATGCCTGCAAGGCAAGTTGCTAAACAGTGCTCCTCGGTTGGATGGAATGCCATGACGCAAGAGGAGGATTTTCACTCTGCAAGGCGCGTTTCCAGTGACCGAACTCCTGAATTCAATACTTCATATACGGCTTTGTTGTTACATGAAGCTAAGAATATAAATGGGATAGAACAGTTTAAAAGTTTCCGGGTTTTTCACAGTTATCAGTTAAGAAATATGTACTACTTTATTTTACGTCTAATAAAATATATTTACTCATTACTCAAAATTATGTTTTCCGATTAATAGTACTTACTTTCCCACTGGTTTTTGGTCCAAGAGTAACGTGACCAATACTTTGGTAAGTTTCGCCCGTGCCACTACAAACCACACTTAATCTTATGTGACTCTTCTGAAAAAATATAATTTCCCCTTCGAATCAAAAGTAGCAAGCAAAAATTGTTTCAATTAATGACCACTAATTTAATGGGCGCCAATTTATTTTTAAATATATGCAGCAATTCAACATAAAATATAACAATATAAAGAATCAACAGTACGTTATTTTTAAAGAATATACAGTGGGGTGCTATAGTGACTGGTTCAGATTGCTCTAGAGAGCAATCGAGAGCTATTTCTTGTTTTATCGCCCATAATTTCTTTCAAACTAGGAATTTTGGAAATCAAAAAAACAACGAAAATCAGCATAAAATTTCTGATCTTCCAGATACCAAAATTATGTATATGAACTATTTCTTATCATCTTCTCTATTATAATAAATTATTATTTCAAATCAAAACAAAGTTCTTGAAATAAATAGCGATATTAAACTTATTTTAAACTCATGATAACTGGTACATATGGGTGCAAAAGAACAAGCTTGGTATGTAGAAGATCAGAAATCTAATACTAATTCTCGCTCTTTTTTTAGATTTCCGAAATTCTCAAGTTGAAAGAAGTTATGGGTAAGATAGCAAAAAATAGCTCTCAATTGCTGTCCTGTGCAATCTGAGCCGAGCGCTAAGCGACCCTACTGTAATTGTTAAATTCTTGACAAAATAACTCTGAAATTATAAGGAAGTATAAAAATGTATAATTATTCAAAAATAACAATAAGGACTGCTAGTAGTAAATCTTGAGATTTATCACAAACCAATATCGAAAATTAATCTTTAAAATTTTATATAAATTAAACAAGTTGATATTTAAGAAAGTAGTTGTGCTAGGTTTAGATAATTATATAAAGTTAATATGATTAAAGATTAAAGGTGACTAACCAATACTCTATTTCTGCTGATAGTAAAAAACATGCTTTCACCAATATCGGCTGCTCCTTCAACTACAGCCTTCACAGCCGTCTTCTTCTTCGTAACTTTCCCCATCAACTGCACAATGTACAGACGGACAAATACAGCTGCAATATTTCATTAAGTACTGCATATCAACGTTGAAATAATGTGATCAGGCTCAATAAAACTAGCTAGTGAATATCACCTAAAATATCGTATAAATGAATTACTCTAGCGACGGTATCATTTTAGAACAGTATTTACTGCTAAAAACCAAGCAGTGCTCATTCTTACTGCTGTGTGAAATTCTGATATTTAAAGAATTACTAAAATAAGTACTGCAAACTAAGAATGGAGTCACTAAATAATCAACAAAAGTTTTCATTCATTATTTAAGAAATAGATAAGATATAAGAACAAAATAAATGTCTTAGCCTCGAAATCAGTTTTTTGACTACATACATTTGACGTCTTTATGATGCACTAAAACACTTTTACAAAGCAACCAAAAAAAAATAAAATTTTAATATACTCACAAGTCTGATGATGTGACAGATTACGAATCCTTGAGACAATTATAGTAAGCCGATCATGTGAGAAGGTTGTTAGAAAAAGAATCTCTCCGAGTTTTTCTTGAGATATTTCGTCAAGAGAAACCTAAAAGTAAGTAGGAAAAAAGTTTGTGATATAAAAATAAATAACTGAGGTTTGAAAAATATGAATTACGACAAGTATTAATACAAATTAAAATAATTCCTACCCTCGTTTTGTTCGGCTGCATAGCCAAATCGACTGAAATATCCTCTCCAGATGTTAGAGAAATGTCCTTAAACAATATTATGGTGAGTCTTTTTTTTAGAAATCAGTATATATATCTGCTTTTAAACCTCCATACTAAGTGATTTATATAATTACTTATTTATAGATGGTTTCTCCATCTTACTATGTTTACAAGGTGTAAATATTTCCAGCATATTTTTATAAGACCCATAAAAGTGATTGTATTGGTTTTACTTTTATTTAACTATTTGACACCTATAGCAATCATTTTAAAAAATGGAGTATTTCTTCTATGAAATTATGATTGGGAGTTCTATATACAGGGTGCGTCAAAAGTTCTGTTACAGATGTTAAGTCGCATAATTTAATGATAAAAACAGCATTCGACACGAAAATTTATCCAGACATACATAACATACCCAACAATAATTTAGTTTGATTGGTGTTCAAAGTTTCCTCCTTTTGCGGTCACACAAGCTTGTAGACGCGTCTCGAAGTTACCCACGACGGGCCGCAGCTCCTCTTGGCTAATTTCGTCCCAAGATTTGACTAAGGGTACCTTAGGAGAGTCCAAATTGTTATAGGATGTTCTACTCAACTTATTTTCCAAGATTGACCATATTGCGAAGTCCATCGGATTCAGATCAGGTTAATTTGATGGCTAAATGTCTTTGTCCTAAAAGTGTGGAAATTGCTTTCAGCACAGCTCAAAAGTTGTTTTGGCTCCATAAGCGGGTGATCAGCTCTGTTGAAATATCTAATTCTGTGATCCGAATTGCTTCGAGGCCCAGGTAACAACTACCTTCATTAAAATTTCGTCTTGGTAGTATTTAGAGTTACTTTTGACATTTTTTCGACAAATACCAACGGAGTTTTACCTGATGCCGTTATACCGGCCCAAACTATGACAGATGATGGAAAATTACTTCTACTATTTACGGATGCTTTCTCAGGCCTCCGGTGGCCACGTTGAAGAAGTTGCCTACTGTTCTGACTATTGCACGCTGGGTTGACAGTGGAAATGTTCTCATCTATGAAAGGCACGTTTGAGGTGCAGCCCTGTCTAACGATGCTGAGGAGTTTCCTTGTGTTTCGTAACGTTTGAGCTTCATTTTTTCCGTCAACATGTGGGCTCGACGGATCTTATATGGGTAGAACCCCAGTTCATGTTTGACGATTTTCCTCATTGATGTTGGACTGATATTTAGGTCAGAAGCCATTTTCCTCATCGATCTCTTGTTATCTCGGAGGATCTTCTTCTTAACTATTTTTCGAATGCGAGAAGTGTTCACGTACCTGGGTCTTCCACTCCTAGGATGGTCCTCTACTGTACCAAGCTCTTGGTATCGTTTGACGGTCCGCTGAACAGCCATTCTCGTGACACAGAGCTTCTTAGCGATCGCGACATTCTTCTCTCCTAGCTCGTGCAAGTGGATGATTGTGGTGTGTAGAGCTTTCGACATTATATAACAGTTCAAAAACGAGAGAATTGAATGAAATTTTAAACACGGTTCAAGAAAGCTTTAAGTAACACATCTGCATTAGCATAGCGAAATTCTACGTCATATATGCTAATTTATCTGCACTTGAAATTTGTAACAGAACTTTTGGCGCACCCTGTATGCTGTATTCAACTACTTCCTTCTAGTGAGATCTACATTTACTAGAGTTAAACAAGTAACAGATAACTGTGACCATAATACAGAAATCAGGATGTGTCGCCAAAGAGTCTAAAAAAACAAGTAATGACATTCCCCGTAATTAAAATGTACACTAATAATATTGAAGTGATTTTAGTGCTAATATAACTCACTGTAAAAGTTTTCAAATAAACGCTCTTTTAGCCCACCTTAAGTCGAATTCTTGCTTGTCCGACAATACTAGCAGATTGATTACGACTAGAATAGAGCTGCACCAGTAGAGCGATCTATCATTACAAAAGCATAAGATATGTAATGATTTACTTGTCATTTTTCATTTATAGCCTTCGTGAATAATTTTATACCAAATCAATTTTTGAGACAACTTTTTACATTTCTGATCAGCCGTCTAAAGCTTCTCTTTCAGTTATTATATACATATACTGAAAAAATTATGAACACTTATTTGAAAAATCATAAGTATTTCTTCTACAATAAGGAAAGTACTGGTTTTGTTATATGAGTGTGATAAATAGAAACCACCTTGTTTAAATCACATTTTCGAACACACTGCTGAAATATACAGTTGTATTTAATAAGAGATGATGGGGTGACTTGGGCCTGAAACATTCAGTTAGAAATAATCTGATAATAAATCCTCTAATTTTCTTGCATAGTTCTTATACTACACTATATTTATTCCAATAATAAATCTAGATTTTCTAATATTATTTATGCTACGGCTTTTATACATACTTCTGTTCTCCATAATGGTTTCGGATGTGGCAAGAGAAAAAAAAGCATCCAAATTTGCCCATAATCTAAGAATATGTCGCTCAAATTCTGTACCTGAACGGAAAACATCTGTGTCGCTCTGAAATTTCTATATTTAAACAAACTCTGAGATTTAAAACTATATTCACTGTGGTGTTATTACTGCTTACTATCTAAAACAGTAAGCTTTTAAATATTTTTATGAACAAAAACAAATCATAATAAATATTAAGTAACATACTCATCAAAATGTAAAATGAGTCTAGCTGTTGGTACGTCGCGATTCATCTCTAAAAGTGATGACGCCGAACTGTCAACGCTATCCGTCGATAGAGCTCGACGAAGTACACCTTGTTCTACGTTCATCGCTTCTATATGCAACCAAATAGTTTTGCTTAATTTCCTAGATTTTTAATTAAATTTTAAATAATAAAAATATAATAACTTTTACTAAACATATATTGTTCTACCAATTTCGACTACAACTTTTATTTGGAAGCCCTGTACTTCGTAATATTAAAAAATAAGAAAACCAGTTAAATGTAGCGATTATTTGAAATAAAACAAATATGAAGAAGTAATAATAATAATTTATATCCAGAGTTTAAACCAAAAGAAATAAAAGTAAGTATAATTTCTTGTAGCCAGTGCTTTCCAAATTTTAATATATTGCATTAAATTATTAGTGTTTAAACTTCAATATAGCTCTACGCATACTTTAATATATAATAAAAACATGAAATATTGAAAAAATGAGGTCTAAAAATCATAAGTTCGAAAAAGTAAAAGGTAATATTTACCAGGCTCTTTTTTTATTGATGATGTATGAATATCCGGAACTGCATCTACTAGCAGTTGATGTTCAATTTCTTCACTTGGTACAAGGTATTTCTTCGGTTCGTTCTCTTCCTGAATTCCATAACCCATTCGAATAAATCCATCCAATGGATTATTGTAGCTTAGATTGTTATTTTGTTCGGTCGGTGTACTGTATTGCAGTGGAATCTGGGACACATTTGTAAGCTTATCAAGAATTCCACTGTTTTCATCAAGTTTTGACCACTCATTGGTTTCACGAAATAAGCTGAGAAATGGTGTTTGAGAAAATAGTAAAATAATCAACAATATTAATAGAAATACCAGCCCAGCCAGAATATATTGTGTGGAGGGTTCCATATCTGAAACTAATTGTTTTATTGGAGAAGAAATTTTTTATAAGAGCAAATCAAAATATATTGTCTAAAGTAATTTAGATATACAATACATTAAACGTAGTTAAGTAATTTGGATGCATAAATAGGTGAAAAACTATTAAAGCTAGTATAAATTAATGAAATATGTCAGTTTCTTGAGTGGAAAATGTAGTTATGAAACTACATAATGATGATTTACACATTGCAATCGAAAATTTCATTTGTCTATGCATCTTTTTAAGGGGAAAATCACTAAAACATTTCAATCAAAAATTATGCATTATACTTGAATCACTAACGTAGATAATTAGCTAAAGGAAACAATGAAAAAGGTGTAAAAGGCCAGAGCGATTTTGAATAGGCAATGAACTACTCTTAGTTGCCAATGTGACTCAAAAAGCAATTAGAGTGGAAGGGACGATGAATACGGAACGACATCCATAGAGCGGATGGCCGATAACCAAATATGCTAGACAAAAACAGCGAAAACGAATTGGGGGATTATTAAGCATATGAAAATGCGACCAACAGGAAAGTGGATTAGAACCATCTAATAGTTAATCATTGACATTTTTTAAAATTAATGTTTTCCCTTTCGTACGTTTAAATTTCAAAATTGACTGCGACAATAATTTGAACATCGATGGTGAACGAAAACGATAACGAGATATTCACAGATTATCCTTGTATTACTATAAACTATATTTAAGTTCGATATTGAGTCGTAGTCATTATAGCTTTGTTTATCTTAGTGATTGTGGGAACTAATATGAGTAAAATCGCCAAAAGTAGGAAAATCCTTTATTAGAGCTATAAGATAACAGAAAAACGAAGATGCATAGGAAAAAATAACATATTTAGAAATGCACATTATTTTTAGTCCTTTTTATTAAACCATTAATAAGTTATTTAGTTTTCAAGGAAGATCTTAGCATAGGAAATAGTGTTTAAAGAGCAGGAATATCAGAAGGTGGATTGAATATGGCTGAGAACCAAAATAAATTATCTCTAGCACACGCCTCAATGGAAAATGAACGAAATGAGATAGCAAGAACCCTCCATATGCAGCAATATAAAAGAAATAATGAAGTGAGACAGAGACGTAAAAAGAATTAAATATAGACAAATAGGGATAAAGGAAGAAAAAGAAAAGTGCTGGAAACAAGGTCTTCGCATTTGGCATAGAACTGGTGCTACCAATTCAATCAGACAAACAAACAATGTAGAATGATTTCTTCTCTTCTTAAATAATAAATGCCAAAGATAAAATAAAGGTTTAAAATGTTCCACAAACATAAAAATCAAGTATATGTTGATGTATATCCTTTCTACTCATATTTTATAAATACTGTATAATTCCTCCTTTCTATGAGAAGATATGGACCAATAAAAGAGAAAACAAAGAGCCATCATGTATCTTTGCATCTTAGATCAAAATCTTGGTAGCGGGAAATCTTCAATTCGGTTCGATATAGCCGGTATAGCAAAAGGCGAGATAGAGAACAGATGAAACAGAATTCAATTAAGATTAGAGCACGAGAAATTCAGAATGGATGAAGAATAGAATCATAAGTGATATTTCAAGTCAAGCCTATATCAGTTCTCAATAGTGGAAAACACGCATAACGTGGATGGCTACAAATGCAAAACAACACATAATTTATTCTATAAGAACTATAACAGCAAACAAAACTAAATTAACACAGAATAGTAGTATGGAATTAGATTAACTAGGTTAGGAGATTAAGAAAATGACATAGTGTAATAAATTCTTTATTTTACCGAAAATTTTATTTTAGAAAGGCTTTAACTTGGGAAGTCGTGATAATTCTATCAAAAAGTTTGTTTTGATAGAGTATAGGCAGTTAACATCTGGAATTCACTTCAATTAACTGACTATCTTTGGATTTGACAACGACCAGAAACTGAGAGAATTATACTCAGTGATTTATTCCACTGATTCCAAATAACTAAAACCACCATTTTCGACTAGAATAATGAGCCTAAGTTACAGAAGCAACATCCAATATTTTTATATCTGCTTAGTGCACACCTACTTCCTGTATTCAAAATATGAATTGTACATTTAGCATCCTTTATTTGAGTTATAACACACGGAAGTATCTATAATTACTCTTAATATTAAAAACAGGGTAATATTTCAACGCATGTAGTAAATTCAAACTAAGAAGGTACAACATTATTAGCACCATGGATACGATAACCACTAGACTCCTCTAAGTATGAAAATAGATTTCCCATCAATTGGCATTGTTCCAAAGAAACTTAGTTGATTACAAACATGTTTTCGGGTGTTGAATCCATCAGGGAGATTCTTGCAAAATTGGAAGGAATAGAAATGAAAAGGAAAGATGGAAAAAGTGGTATTTTTTAGTATCCCTTTCCGGACAGTTCAGTGAGAACACATATTTCTACCAAGTCCTTAAAGTATTTTGTCAATGTGCATAATTCAGATAATATTAATATTTTTACATACACTATCTTAAGTTTTTCTTTATACTTACATCTACTCATTCACTGGCAATTAGTATACTTTAAAGACCCTATACAGATTCTTAGATAATAACAAAAATGTGAAATGACATCAAACAAGACTGATATTCTAGTACTTCTGAATAGCTATTGATATTAATATTCACAAATTAATATTTCAGTGACTTCGACTGTAATTCTTAACAGCACTTAGTTTTTCCTACTACTTTGAAAAACGCGAATGAATAAATAAACAACTGTGATATTAATTAAATCAAAACAATAATAAGCGAACAAAATGACTTCTTTAAATAACTATTAGACTAGTACAGAAATGAGAAAAAATCTATAACTGCATGGAAAATATATGCAAAAGCATGGGTTTCAAAATTCTCTAGATATTGTAAGAGGAGCTGCATTAAACTAACACTTAAGTCTTTTTTTAGAATTCCTTTTGGTTAAATAGTTAAAACATTATATTGTTAAAATAGTTCAAATATGCGCTCTAGCACAATGTAGCCTTTGAGATAAAAATGGTGTGAGAAATCCTGCATTATTTAAAAATTTCAGTTTTTTATTAAACAATTGCATTACAAAATAAAACACTACACTACAGAAAACGAATTAAGCTATGAACGAAAACTGAAAGTGCGAAATTAATTATACAGGTAGTCCAGCAAAAAGTGATATTTAACATTTTCACCCGCATAGGAGTATCATTACAGAAAATTTCAATACTTTTTTTTAGCAGTGTTTAGTGTTAATCTGTGATAATATTAATTAGCTGAAACTAATTAGTGATGTGCTAGAATAAATGCAAAAAAATTATAGACAACATCTGAATAAATAGGCGAGGAAATTTTGATGGCGTAATTTATTTTGATGTACATTTAAAATTAAACATTCCTTACCATTTCGCATGTGTTATTTCTGTTAACTAGTTTATAACTTATTACTATGTTTAATGTATTTGTAAGTTTTAATTTGGTATTATTTTGATTTCATATAAACCATGGGCTTTTGGACGAATGATGAGGTGCAGGACTGCTTAAGAGTATGCTCAACCGCACTCTCTGAAGCAGCACAAAAAGGTTGGCGGACAGAGAGGAGGGATATTGTTTATGTGAGTTATTTATGTATGTGTTGGGAAAAGATATAGAAAACGATAGCCCTTTTTCTGTTAACGGAAAAGTAACATATCTCATTCAAGCGTATGTGTATTTAATAGAAAACAGGCAATGAAATAAATTCATATTATTCTAATATTCCCAATGAATTTTTTTATTAAACTTAAAAAGATAAATACATAAAACTTTTATCACTAATTCATAAGTAGTTTCAATGCAGAAATCTCTTTTCTATGCAGTAATATATTCAGCATTGGAGTCTACTGGCTTCGAAGATGTCTATAAAGCTGTTTTTATAAAAATTACAACGAAAAACAAGATAAAGGTGATTATGAAAATGATCTTCAACCTTGCATAAATAGAATTCTTTTGATCAGCAAACACTCATCTTGCATATTTGTCATCTAATTTTTATTCTGGTAAGGAATAAGGATACTGCAGCAAGACGTAGTTGACATATTAAACAGTGGGTCTAAATAGGAATGTGTACTTTTCTATGTATACTTTGAAGTTTTTATACAATCAGAAGTAGTCCAACTTTTTGGATTATTATACTTCAGATTCTAAAGGCACCAAGAATTTTCATATACGCATTGATTAGTTATGCAGAAATACGATGAACAAAAGAATAAACATCTTAAAAAGTTGCATGCAGTAGTAGATACATTTTTCTTTACTATATGTACTAATTTATAAATCAAAAAGAAATAGTTGCTATCCACATAATCTGTAGAATAACGTTTACTGCTTACTTGGAAGTTTATTGTATACATTACCCCAATGTGGTAAATGCATAATTTCCATTGAGTTTAACGATCACTGATTTAAATACTGGAAAGTCAACCAGATTAAATGATAGAAAATGAATAACAAAAAATGTTACCAACTTCGTATCCAGCTCTCTAAATGAATTCAGGAAACCTGTGACAATAGTTGTATTTCAGCTCCATATTTCTTCATATAAAGTGACATATGTTTTCCCAAGTAGGTATAGTAACAAAAACAACTATGACACTAATATAAACTAAATACGAGGGAATGGAATAGTCATATAGAATTAAACTATTGAAACACGAACAGCATATTGAATGTAGAAACATTAGATAATGCTAATTAAATTATGTGCTTATACTTTGTGTTTTGATGAAAAACCTACAAATAACACAATTAGTATAGTGAATATTATAGGAAATAAAAGTATTTAATTGAAAGTATCCCAATACAAATTTGAATTGGAAGTAACAGTTAGAGGACTTGTTCACAAATGTATTGAAGCTTAAAACCAAGTATGTATCGACGCTTAAAACCAGTGCATTCCTATTATTTGTTAACAATAACAAAGCCCTGTTAAGAAAACTTTTAAACTTTCCTCGGTCATGGCATAATTTAAAATTTATATTTAGTTACGTTTCTTTGTCTAAAATTATTAACTATATCACTAGAAGTTTTGCTTATTTTTTCAATTTTTTGAGCAATATCCATTAAAATATGAGTTTTGGAAAATGATTATTATCGATGACCACTTAGCCAATGTGGAAAATTTTTCGTGGTTTCAAATGAAACTCAGTTATTTAAACCACTTTAAGTTGGTAAGCTCTATTGGATCACTTATTGAACTTGTTCCACAAACTGTGGAGAATACGTATCGGAGGAATTCATTAGTTGCGGTAAGAAGATTACTGGAAGCCGCTATCCTACATCATGATAAAAATGTTGGTGCTTTATTAGTATTTTTATATCATATATTATCAGTGCTTGGTTTATATATATATATATGTGTGTGTAGTACGTTAGTAATAAATTTAGTTCGACTCAGAATCAAAAGTGCAAGAAGTGAAATCTGAACTGATAGTAGAAAACGAGGAAGGAAAACCCCAGAGCATAAGCCCATCATATGAGGAATCAAAGTGGGCCAAGTTATATCTAAGTATTCCCTCAATAGTCTAAAAATAAGTGATAGCATGTTAAGAAATTGTGTGATAATAAATTTTTAGGTCATTATTCTAATGCTTTAATAATGTATTGAAGTAGTATAGCAATTAAATTATTTAAAGTAGTCGCGATGTACCAGCTGGCACAGATTCTAGGAATAATACGTTGAAAGAAGCAAGACCAAATGATGAGTTAGATTCCTTTAGCCAAAGTCGCAGGTCTGTTATCGTTATGAATTAAAATACCGCACTTTACTAGTTTATTCTATATTTGTTTAATTTTTATAGGCAAGCCATCGAGAGTACTATCGTAAATGACATCAGTCACCTTCCCAATTTTGCAGATATCGCAGGTTTAACAGAAGTATATTTTTACAGTAATTCATTAGTTGTTTTTATATCTTCAGTCATATTCATTTTTAATTACTATCTAGCTACATTTAAGGCTAAAAATGCACTGTTCGAAGCTTTGGTGGATCCTATTTTATATCCTGATTGGTTTATCAATTCAGATCTTAGGCCATGGAAAGCTGTACTATTGTATGGTCCACCTGGAACAGGTCTTTTTGTTGATTTACACATAAATAATCGAAATTTGGTTAAATCCACTCAAATATCTAAAATATTACTGTATGCTTTAGGAAAATCTGCTCTATCTCAGGCAATTGTAAAAGAAATTAGTTCTGTATTTTATCAGGTCCGTTATTTTAAATCACTAATATCTTAACCTATTTTCGTTTTATTTAATTCAGATTTCATCTTCGGATCTTATTTCAACATGGAGCGGTCAATCAGAACGACTTGTTCGCGAACTATTCGAGCACGCCACTTCGCAGAAACGAAGTATTTGGATTATATTAAATTACATTACTTCGCTTTATATTCTGTTATAATAGTATTTTTATCTAGTAGCAACTATACACTTTTTCAGCCACTGTTATTTTTATTGATGAGGTTGATAGTCTTTGTAGAGTTCGTTCATCTAACGAAGATGATGCTAATAGAAGAGTAAAGGTGAGAAATGGTTTATTTGCATATTTTTAGTTTGTAATATTATTTTAGTGGTACTTTCAGACGGAACTCCTTGTACAGATTCAGAGATTGCAAGAAACTAGTCGACTAGTGCTAATTTGCGCAACCAATTGTCCTTGGGACCTAGACCCTGCATTTTTGCGTAGGTAGTATATTGGGAAATACTATCACTATTATGTGATATTGTTTATATTATTATCTATAATAGTAGTTTATTTTTCAAGTCCTATGATACCGAGATGGTTTTTATACTTCATATTTACTATCTAGATTCGAGAAGAAAATATATGTGGGTCTACCAGATCTAGAAGCTAGAACTGCTATCCTCCAGAGAAAGCTGTCGGTAAGTGCCTAGGATTTGTTTTTCAGAGCTCTCAATTCTTCTTGTGTTTATAGTAGATGAGTTTACTAGTCATCTCGTTAAAGAAATACATTCTAGTGCACTGTTCTTAGCGATTCTGTTTCGTATGAATGGATTGCTAGTTTAACTAATGGGTTCAGTGGTGATGACTTACGACGTTTTGCTTGCGAATTAGCGTACACACAATTCAGGTATTTCAAGGTGAATTCTCCCTTACTTTTCTTGTTCGCACAATTTTTAACCCTATGTTTATTTGAAAATTGTTTCCCTTTTTCACTTTAGGAGGAGAAACAACGAAACAGCGGGGTGACCGTGCGTCAGCCGCTTTGCAGACAAGATGTAGAGATGGTACTAACATCCTTCGTTCCCTCTGTTGATAAGGAGCAGCTGACAAGGTTCCAGCATTATAACAACAAATAATTGTAGTTAGAATTCAGCAGTGATATAGATTATAGGTGTAACATTATCATTTGAATTGGAAATAATTGCTTTGAATTACATAATATGTTTCATTTAAATTATTTCACAAGTTATTTGTGGAAGTTGTGTTTTTAAAATTCCGTTTTTTTGTTTGTTTCAATTATGCTCATTTTTACTAATTTATCTCTTCTAATTACTATTATTTTGCTTGTCAATCGTTTATCCTTATGTTGTTCTGTCAGTTTAAAATTCACAATTAAAATATTTTACTTAAGCTGAAATAAAGTATTTGATGTCTATTCTAGTATATTTTCAACTACGCAAACAGTTTAGCTCAGTTACTATACTGTTTACATATTACTGTTATAGTTTCTCTTTTGTAAAATCTGCCTTGGACTATATTGTTGTAAAGAATAGCTTACGACATTTATGGTTTCGTTAAACATTGAGATTTTTGAACTATCTTCGGATTTCTATTGAATATGCATTTTTCCATTTGTTTGATTTTTTTTCCTAAATAATATTTTTAATAATAGTTGCTATATTACACTCAGGTCTCATATATTAATGTGCAAATTATTTATAACCTGTGTGCTTATATATATCATAAACCAGAAAGTATTGGTTAATTATTTTCTAGGAGTAAAATTATTTTACATAATCCAATGGATAGTGTAAGGGTATTGTGGGACGTAGTCATATATATATATATATATATATATATATATATATATATATAGTGGGATATTGTGAATGTATTATGAGTGTGGTATTTTCTCTCGAATCTATTTAATTTTTCTTTTAAAAAGTCAAACCATTAAATGTTGAGCAACTCGCGTGGTGTTATGGGAACGTTAAATGTTACGGTCAGTAATTGTTTATGTTTGCCGCATTGCGAGCAATAAGTCAACATAGTCTGATAACACTGTATGATTAAAACTCCACAAGCAAACCTTCAGAAATGTCTAAGATATCTTGTCAGGCAATTTCCATCCCATTTGAAATGTTTTTCCCTAAATTCCTTGTTTTTATTGGCTCTTGTTGTTATTCAAGAATCGTTAAAACTAAAACTGTTGCGTTTTGTCATCCTAATTTATATTTGTGTATAAATACAGTTATGTTAATTATTAATGCAGAAAGCAAATGCCCTCCTTAGTGTCTCTCACTCTTTCAACATCTTTGGCCTTACTGTTAACAGTTATAGCTCAGGCAATAAATTCTAATGCACAGTACAAAAATAACATCAGTTGTCATTCTCCAAGCTTATATAACTGAATGTTTAACTGTGAATCATAAATAAAGTATGGTTCGTTCAGACACAGTTTCATACTCGTTTCTGTCAAAGGTTTATCACTAATGTGCGCGATATTAAAGTCATGAATATTACAGTAGTGAAATGGCCATGATCACGTAAACAAAGGGTTCACGAATCGGAATAGGACCTTTCACGAGATTGTGCAGATAAGACTTTCAACATTACATCGTGATGGCTCGCTATGATACCAGCTACAGACTATTTGTTAACAATATCTGTGAGAATCATTAAGTAAATTTATGTTATTATAATGTCAATTTACAAATAAGTTATTTAAAACTAAAGATTATGTATTAAATTAATCAAAAGGCGTTATAGCAGGATATCTTCAATTATCTGGTGAGCATTATATAGTACTATGAGGGAATTAGAATGTAATTCAATTAGAAATAGTATGCGAATCAATTTAGCACAAGGGTAATTGATATGGATTTGTAGATTGAATTTCATATATGTAAATAAATGCATGGTGCTATCAGGAAATACTGAAAATATCTCGTAATGTCTGTCAGTGAAATGGATGATTATGTGTTGTAATTTGTTAGAGGTTTTTTTACTGAAAAATAAATGGTATATGATCAATAGAAGATCGATTGGTTACTTACGCTAAAATGGAAATTCTTAATATGTATGTTCATTTTTCACAGTTTCAAAGACTTACTCCAAGCACGTAGTAGTTTATAGCCTACAGATCAATTTGATTCACATTGTTCAACGTTAGCGAAAATGTAGCGCACAATTTGGTCATATATATAACACCCACGTGGCTATATTGTTTCACCAGTACCCCTCGTCTTTCTTTTCAACGAATTTTCGACTGCATGGATACATCGACGTTCTGAGCCCTTATCATTATCTCTATTAGTTGCAAAGTGATGTAATTTTTATTCTTACTTTATTACTTTAAAAAGACAGCGAAATAGGTCTTACGTTTATAATGATCCAGCATTTCAGACGTGTTCCTATAAACTCTGTTGGTAGAAAACAATGTGACGTCAAGTCACTGATCCAGTTGGAAAATAACGAGGTTCTGGGCAAACGAGATCTAAAGCAAACTATTGTAGAGTTTAAAGCTCATACACTAGGAAAGAAATAGTTGGATATCTGGATAAAGGCTTCATTTACCGCGTGAAATATGTTTAGTTGTAAAGCGCTGTTATGTTACCATACTTCTTTCATAGGACTTGAATTTTAACTTCCAAGTATACTTGTCAATATAGAAGTCCAGTCTGTGAGAAACAAGCCATGCTTTGTTTACTCCTGTTATTCATAGTCTTATTAACTCTTGTATTCTTATCCTCAATTATTTCACCATCAGTTGATTCTGGTTTTCTAACCTTTCGGCCGTGGGAAAATGGAACACGGGGATGCCCGTGCAACCACGCGGTGAATAGGATGGTTAATATCCTTCCACTTTTGTGTTTAGCCTTTTTTTAAATGTTATATATCTCTTTAAATATTACATTTCCATCGGTAACTGTTATTGATGTTTTCTTATTCTTGTCATTTTCTTCATATTTTTGCTACAAATAACTAAGTGTATGGACAAATTTCAGTCCTAAGTTTCTACTGTTATCAGTACTCTTATGAACTGTTATCACTCACGAGATCTTGGACACACCCTTCATCTTATGTAGTTTCCAAAAAGTTCAATTGTTTATGCGAAATAATAATTTTGATTTTAACATAGTGCTTAATTTATGTATTAAGAGTAAATAGCACCAAGGATCAGGATGTTCAGTATCTCTAAAATTATTCCAATTTTGTAAACTGCGAAAACATTGGGAGCATAGTTCCATTTTATGTACTGAAAGTACACGCGGTGTAATAAGACATGAGGCCCGAGCGTACTTCGTACCCAATATTGTCAGACATCGGATAGACTGAGACGGCATTTCGGCAACCATTATTAGGTAACTAATAATATGAACAACACTATCTAATTGTTGAAAGCTAGTATGTTTTATCTTTAGTATAGGGTAAATGATGTGTTATAGTGCATAACGATTTTAACCAAGTAATACGTTTACTGGAGTTTAATACGTCTTATCATTTCTTTGTCTTTTACTTCTTATAGCTATTTCAGACATTGTTATAACTTTGTTATAATAGAAGTACTAAATCAATAGGCTGATCAATAGGCCGATCAATAGTCTGTTTAATTCGTCGTAGACAAGCGCGTCTCTCTATAGCGCCGTTCCGCATTGTCTACTACGCCAGCTGACTTACATTATCTAATATCGATTCGTTTAGTTGCCCAAAATTTGTTAAGATATTCTATTTTCTATGCTAAATATTTTTTTTGAAATGTTATCGCATAGGCACCACTAATTTATATCCTAGGTTATGTTAACTTAAGATTTGGACTTATTTTACTTCCCAAGCCATAAATTTCTAACATGAATCAAGATGGGTAAAGAAGACTGAAGACTATGACGTCACCACGACACGACGCGGAGGCTGGTTGTCAAACAACTATCATGATTAGTGTACGGTAAGAACTTCTGAATGAATTCTTTCTTATCTCAGGGTTATTTTTGTTATAGTCTAAAATGTAAAGTCTGTATATAAGTTCTTTAGGTATCATAATGGCCCCACCACACTAATTTGTTATTAAAATTTAGTATCATACTATTCATTTTTTGACAAACTACTTAAACACATGTAGTTATGCTGAATAGTAACGTTTAGTTATATTTGTGATTTAAAACTTGATAGATGATTTTTTAAAATTTATTTGAAATTCTATTCTCTATTGGTTTTTCTACCGAGCATCCACCGTTAGAAATTCCACGGCAGCCGCCATGCGGATGGGGTGATTTTTGTCTGTCGAGTGATCGCATTGTTTTTTCACCCCTTTACCACGATTTCACTGCGGAAGGGGCGGGATATCACTATCAGTCATTGTTCTATATAAAATGCACCACGTGGGTCTTTGACCAGTGGTTTCGTAAATATTTTGCCATTTTCATTTACTACATAGATTATCCTATATCTAGCAGTTTAGTATTGCACTATCTTTTTAAAAACAAATATTGTGTTAGTAATCCAATGATGACATGAGACTTGCATATCTTCGTTTTTTTGTTTTTATGAGAAATATATTTACTTATGCTATTAACCACCCTAACATAGCGTATGAATGGTCACACCATTACGTCTAGGGAAGTTTTCACTTTGTTTTGATTCGGATGTTGGTTAGTTTTTGCGTTGTTTAGCCTCTTAATGCAAGTATAAACGACCATTGTATGATACACATAATCGCGCTTTCTGTTTCACGTTTAATTGCAAAGAACTTAATGAAAATAGCTCATGTATGTTCTCTGGCTTTACTACGAAATCATAAATTTTATTGCAAATAGCTCGTAGTAATGAAATTGGATTCTTTTTTATAGATTGATAGTTAAAATGAATTTCAAAGTAAAACTTATTTTCGGCTAATTCGAACATGTTTCCGATGAGCGCCGCGATGTCTGGTCTACATTTTCATTCTTCTTCTTCTTTTTTCAAATAGAGGGGTTAATGCTTAAATGGCCATATCTAGATGCATATATCCTAAATATTCTATAGGCATCTGTTCCATCTTCAACGTTCCATCTACTTTTCTACTCTTAACCTGTTTTTATTGTGTAAATCAGTCCTGCTGTCTCGTTTTTTTTCAATAGTGGTATAAATAGTGGTAATCTTCCGTAGTTCAATATTCTAGTAGTTCTTTGTGCCAAATGTTTATGAGTGCTATATTTTTGTTAGTTTATACGTGACATTTTTAGATTCCCTTTGATCTACGTTCCATACTCTTCACAATGATGTTTGAGATCGACGAAGAGATTCTAGATCCATTGGAATCCGGTTCATCAAACAGTATCACTGAGAATCCTTTTCGTTTTTCAAGCTCTGTGAATTCGTTCAGTTCTTTATTACTAGATGCAACGGAATCGACTGATGTTGATTCACCCACTACCGTTCAGGTACATTAATAAATTATTTTAAAGAAATCGTTATATTAAAGATATAATTGCTAATTTTTGTTAGAAATATATAAGGAACTTGCATGTATCTAGTGCTTGGATACATTGTTTGCTTGAATTCAATGCATTTTATCTTGAAATATATCAATTGAGCATCGAAACGACTGACAATCACTCGATTATTGCATATGCAGTAAAGTAGTTCTATTATACCATTTAGTAGTTACATTTAATACTGAGTCTATGAAATAACGTATAGAAGTGGCTTACGAAATCATGCAAACTTCCTTGGCTTCGCCTTCAAATCGTTAGAAACTTGTACCATGGACTCTGTTCTGGGGGATCATCGTTGTCACGCACACTTTGTACACAACACCTGCTACGGTATCACGGGTTTCACTATACTTTACATCAGAATGATCTCGAAGTAAACAAACTGTGGCAGCTGAACTCTGTGGTTATGGCTAAGATGATTGTTCTATGGAAAGAACTGCTGGAACCATATGGAATTGAGTAGAAAAGTAGCTGTTGATAATTAACGTATATATAATTAGATTTGACTGTATTTCTTCATTTGGATATATAGCTATTTCACATCATTCTTAACTAATTAAAAATATCTTTTCTAAATTTCAGCGGAATCTTTGTTTAAATGCCACAAGTGCTCTTGCGATTGATATCTCAGATGAAGATGAAGATTTAAGCCCATCCTTTCAACAGAAGAAACTCTGTTTATGTGCTAGCCTTAATCCCAAAGAAGTATGGTACCTTTTAATGTTATTATTTTAATGTAAATTACCTAATTTTATTACTTCAGACGCAAGAACAGGGTCAACGATCTCGGAAATCCAGCCAATCAGCATCGTTTCCCTATCATACTCATCAGATCACTGAGGATTATCGGGTGTCGCACGAGGTGCCAATATCTTTTAGTTTTTTTTATCGATCTCGCAAATTTCTTTAAATCAACATCTATCTTTTAGATTATTGGAATTGGTGAATCAGGTAAAGTTATGGCGTGCTATAACAAAGAAACAAATGAAAAATTTGCCCTGAAGGTACTACGCGATGGACCCAAGGCAAGGAGAGAGGTTGATCTGCACTACCTCACAAAGTAAGTGTTTTACTCGATTACCTTAGTTTAGTACTTTTCGATTTTTTCTAGTGGCCACGAGAATGTGGTTAGCATTATGGATATCTACGAAAATACGTTCGATGGAGTTAAATGTCTACTGATGGTTGTTGAATTCCTTGAAGGGGGAGATCTATTGAGTCAGTTCGAAAACCAGGGTAGCAAACCCTATACTGAAAAGAGTGAGTACTGCGTTATATTATTCAGTTTTAAAATTATTTATTACGACCTGCGATTGCATGTAACATAAATCAACAACCATATCAAGGGAGCATAGGTCGCGTCTATTCATTTTTATTACTGCTTTTATAAATATTGATGACTGACTAGACAATTGGCGAGCAACACAGTCAAGCAGATATGTGGGTGATGAGGCTAGCATCTACCAGTTGTACTGACCGAATAACCTAAACTTTTATTAATTAATTATAGAAGTCAATTTTCAGAGGTAGGAGAAATCATTCGTCAAATAGGATCGGCAGTACAATTTCTGCATGACATGAATATTGCTCATAGAGATATTAAGTTGGAAAATATTCTATGCAGGTTGGTTATATCACAAGTAATAGATTATTTAATACTAAACGATAGTTTATGTTTTGTGCTTTTGAAAATATTTCCATTTGCTGTTTTCAGTTCTACGGGTGACGATTGTGTGTATAAACTGGGTGATTACGGGTTTGCTAAGCGACCGGAGAGGAACGTTCTTATGGAATCACCTTGCTGCACACCATTCTATGCGTATGCTCTTTTAGTACTTTAGTTAATATTACATTATTAAACAAATACTTTTGGGTTTTATAGTCCTCCCGAAGTTCTTGGTCGTGAACGTTATGACAAATCATGTGACATGTGGTCTCTCGGTGTTGCCATGTACATATTGTAAGTCACCATTCTTTATATCCAAATTTTTAAGACTCCTTGTGATCTTATTGTACATGTCCTTTCTGATCGGAAAATCAAGGGAAAAAATTTCGGGAAGCGCCACGATGCGAAGTGTCGTAGTGTCAGTTACGATATGGATTAGGGCTATTGGCTGGGTTGCAGACTTTGCGGATATCCGCCGTTCTACAGTATGAAGGGCCTGGCCCTCTCTCCAGGAATGCGAAATCGGATTGCCAGGGGATACTACGCGTTCCCGCCCGAGGAATGGGACCACGTGTCTCAATCCAGTAAGCGCCTAGAGCCCTCAGCCTGTAGCGCCGCCCCGCCCCCTAAGCGCCCAGCTCGATAAAACAATTTTCCATTAAAACAGTTCTTACAAATATTTCAATGAATAAAAACTTCCATCAGGCTGGGTTGCATAGAGTACGAAGCGACATTTAGGAATATGTTTTGAAATTATTGGTGTTTTTCCCGATTTTTTCCACTTACTTTCATTACAATTTGAATTTGAATTTATTATCCCATGCGCGTAACACTTAAGTAACACGCAGTCTATTATTCAATATAATTTATAATTCTTCAATTAATATGCTATTTTCAGCGAAAGATGATATTCGTTCTTTACTCCGGACTGATCCAAGTGAACGTATGACTATTCATCATTTAATGCAAACACCATTAGTTAGAGGTGAAGTTGCGCCTGCAGGAATCCCTATACCTGGCGGAGATGAGAGGGAAGAAGATGATTACGTATGAGTTAATACGTTTTTTACAATTTAAGGGTATGGTTTTGGAATTTAAATATTTACAGGTTGCCGATGAGCCTTCCATTATCCCGAAAAGTGTTAGGTTTCTGCGTGACGGTGTTAAAGCTCCGAGGCTTCACAGCATTCAGGTTGGAAATGTTTTGTGGTATATTTTGAAATTGGTAACTGATATATGTAATAAATAAAATGTTGTGTTGATACTTATTAATGTAATTTTTAGGAAGAAGTTGGTCGTGCACTAGAAATGATGCGACTTGGAAATGATCCAATCTTTGTGAAAAGCCCACAAGCTTCTTGCAATAATCTACTAGCTCGGCGACGCACCGCTCACATGAGCATTCCACGTATTCAGTGTTAATAGCCATGAAAAGTGCGGCATAATTTGTTTTCTCTATAATATGGCCAGTAGTGAGTGACCAAGGTTCTTTATTGACGACATTTGTATTTTTGGAAAGATTGTACGTAGTTTGATATCTACACCATAACGAGAAAACCGCTCAAACAGCCGTCGATCTCAACGTTACGATTATGTGAGGGTGATCGAACAAACTGCGAAATATGAGACGATGTTTATTTAGCCAGTCGTAGTTGATAGTTCCATACAACCGTTTATTCTATGTACTATAAGGAAGTCATTAATATGTGAGGAATAACAGTTCATTTGCTAATCAATGGGCATGAGTGATTCTATTTCTGGAATCACTTATTGTCGTCCCCTTTACTTTACTATTGTCGGTAACTGGTTTAGTTTATTAGTTCTATTGCTATATCCGGAACCAAAAGTTCACTTTTGTACATATATTGTTTAGTGAACGAAATGTAAAGGTCATTTTATTTCACTTGATACAGATGTACTGAGGGAAAAATCATTAAAAAGCTTCGGAAGTCCGAAGATTCAGCTTACTTAACTGTTCATCCAGTGCTTCTACACGCTTTACCAAGCAGGATATTTCTTGCGAACTGGAAAGTATCAGTTTAAGTTTGTCTCTAAATTGGAGAAAAAAGTGCCACACTATATCTGATTATGTTTTAATTAAGATTAATTAATTAAATCATAATCTAGTATGTTGGCCATCTTTAATGATAAGCGTAGATAATAGGATAAGATCTTATACAAATATAATAACTAACACAATACACTTCGTATAAAGGGATTATAGGCTAACTTGCTCATATAAATCAAAGAAATAGTTTTACGAACCTTTTGGTCAACACGAATTTTCGTGCTCCAATTGAAGCCTGAAATGCTTTAGCTGGTCCAAATGTGGATCGACGGGCCTCACTGATTTCGAGGGAAAGCTGACATTAGTTTAACACTTATGCTACACAGAAGAATGATTTTCTCAATAAGAATGGAATTATTTGGGCGTTTTGCAATACATACCTGTGGTATCTTTATAGAATATGTTTGCATCTGCCGACGGTAATCCTTTAATGTATTCAGCATTTTCATCTCATATGAATTGAGTGACAATTTTCCGGAAAGTCGACTTGTTAACTAAACATAATGCATGTTATTGATAAAATAGTACTACATACTTAGTGAAATAAACTATTAAAACGTGCTTAACTGTGTCAATCCTTCTATGAGTTGTCTCTATAGTCTTAACCGAATTCGTCAATCGGTTTTTAATAGCTAAGAAGTGGTCGAATACCTTCAAAGTAAATAAAGACTAGTTCTTCAATATAAATTATGAAAAACGACTACTATTTAGAAGCATGTTAATCAGTTACATAAAATCACCATTACTATATTAAAATAGTATTTTTCTTACTTCAAGTAGTCTCTGATTGATGACTTGTTTTTGCTCAACAAGAACTGCAGCTTCATTTTGAATATCAACAACCCTAAAATGATAAATATTAGTTAATTCTTCAAGCAAATGTGAATTTGGTGTAAATAACCTTTTCACAGCTAATTCAAGCGCTTCCTTATCCAGCTGAAGATTTTTTGAAAAAGCAGCCGTGTATGATTGGAGACCAGATAGTAAAGCCTCTTCAGATAAAGAGTCGTTACATCTATAAAATATTATCTAAATAGATGCATAGAAAGCCAAATTTAAACATCGTAATTCAAAAAAAGGCTCACACTATCGTTGGCAAAGCCTGTTTTTTAATAAGGATACGTTCCACTTCAGTTTGAAAAGGTACAATTTTCTTTCCCAATGAATCCTCGATTACAGCAGTGAGAGGTGGACCAAAGCGTGTAATATCGAACCTACAGCCATCTTTCATAACAGCCAATAAATTTATGAGGTTTTCATCAAGTTAAGAAATTTAAGCACCTCATAAAGGTAGTCAATAATGGTGGGTTATCGGCATTAGCGATAAACATAGTTACAGTTTCATCGTCGACATCTGTAGTACACATTACAACTGCTACTTGTCTCATACAACATGAACCACCATACTCTTCTTCTTTACTGATGTCTAGCCGAGTTAATAATTCATGAACACGAGTTTCACTGATGACTGAAGTATTGAAAGCAGAAGTACTGAAACACTATAATAATATTATGGAAAGATGATTTTTAAAGGTAGAGTTGTATTAAATATGTAATAAGGAAGTGTTATTCACAAAAGTAGAAATAAATATATGAAACAACTAATATATACTTGCTTTAACTAAAATTAGATAAACGAAGTATAACTAACCTTGCATCAAGTGCGTTTTTATAATCTCTAATCCAGTGAAGTATATCAATATAATAAAGCCGTAGATGGGTAGAAACCAAATATGTACCATCTCTATCAGAATCCCACATATAAATATCTTTATATGCATCAGTTGGTAGCTGCAGCTGATCATGAAGAAATAACCTGGTTATAATTAAAATTAACATTAAATTAATTAAGCTTAATATAGCGTGCGATTCAAAACAAAGTATGGAAAAATTAAATACATTGAAAACATACTCATATGAAGCATTTTCACCCGGAACAGCAATAATGTGTGAAAGTAATTTTCCAGCTGATATAACTGCTAAAATAGAAAACACCTGCAAAGTTCAGAAATTCGTCAAAGACAGTATAAATGAAATGTTCTTGTAAAATAAAACGAACATTACTTAAAGGATGCTGTATAGTTTTAATCTGAATTGGATAACATGGCAAAGAAGCAGGAGATATGAGTGGACGAGTGAACGGCGACGAAAAGCCTGAGTTTATAAAACCATACTGCTTAAAAACGAAAAATAAATAAATTGAAAGCAACTAAAATATATTTAAAACATGATCCCTATAAACAATCAGTTTACTTTATATTCATCGTAGTTTTTTCTCTTGCAACTGAACCTTATGAAAATATAAGTATTTATCCCTAACTGTTTGAACTAGGATGTAGAGAAATCATTAGCTTACTAACTCAAAATAATGTAGTTTAGCTATGTCACTTCTAAGTGAAGGTAATGCAAGAGAAGAACTTAATATTTATTAATATCACTCCATTGCATAACCTCAGCAGTATATATATATATATATATATGGTGTATTGTCTCCGATCTAGAAAACAATTAAGCTATATCCAATATTAATTATCGTACCAGTAAAATCAACAACACTAGAATACATTTCGCCCTCGAAATCAATAGCCATCACCACGGGATATCCATTGATTGAAGTAGCAAAATCGAACGAAACTAAATGTTTAAAATTATTACTAACAAATTTACTATTCCTATCCACTTATGAAGAGGATATTGCTAAGATAAATATTACATATTAGTAATGTTAGTTGTATGGCATACCAATGGATTTAAAAAGTCCATAAGTATTCGACATTGATGAACCCATTTGTTCTTCCCCGGCCAATAATAAAGAGGCATAATCGATTTTAACCGATGGAAAATCAATAGGTTTGTCCATTGAATATATTCTGTAAATGAAAGTGGCATAAAATAATGTGCTTGCAACGTGCAATTAAACTGTAATTAAATTACCGAATACAGTTATCTGAAAACAGAACTGCTAGGTGACTGGAATGATAACTCTCAGTAAGTGGTACCCATTTTGCACATAAAACTGTTGGAGAGCGAGTTGATAGAAAAATACTAGCGTGGATTGTTTGACACCTATAACAACACTATTATAACCAATAATAAGAGTTTATTATATGACACCATGTATACCAAAAACTGGTAATATAGGTCATAACCTTATATTATTAACTAGATGTATGGGTAATTATTAGTTTATCATATAGCAAACGCATGCAATTACAAATAATACTTTAGAGGCAAACCTTAAACTCACTCGCAAAAATAATCGTTCTTGATCGACTGATAGTTATCTCTGAGCGACAACAAATCACTATTCATCCTAACTACGAAAACCCCTTTTGGTCCCCACATCGCTAGCATTGTTCCATTATCCATTACGGTCATACCAGTAATAAGAACATCACGAGGTAACGGAGGAGATAACTCAATTTTCTGAAATGATAAAATCAGTGATCATGATTTACCTTAAATTTTTTGATAATATATAGTAAGCTTCTTTAAATATTTTATTTTTATTAGTATTACCAAAAAACATGCTAATATTTTGTTTCAATGAGAATAGTTTACAAACCGTACCACATTTCTGACATACTCTGCTTTTCCTGAACGCTGTGTAAAGCCACACAAAATAAAGAGAGAATTATTTTCAAAAATAATAATATTCCTTCGATTATAAGAAGCCATAACGAATGACTTCCCATGTAGAGAATCACTGATCTCTCGTAGTTGCAATCGCATTTCCACGCTGTTGCTGAGAAATACGGACAAATAAATATGCCGACTAAAGATGTATCAGTGTTACTATAAATTATATAACAATATTAATATTAAGGGCGTTCGGAAAACCAAATCAATACTTAGTTACATTATTAATTATTGAAGTAAAATCACATATAATAAACAGGTTTTTGTAATTGTATAAGTGTGACTCCACTTAAAAACCCAGAACTACTTAAAAATTAATAATGGCAACAATATTTATACCAGTAAAAATAAAATTAGTAGTAGTAGTAGTAGCAATCGTAATAATAGTAATAACCCAGCTCTAGATAAACACTTTTGAAAGATAATGGTGAAAATATCATACGTAAAAATGCACCAAATTTAGCTATTGCTGTTAACATGGAAATCCTGGAATAAAATTATTTTCTAAATTTGTAGTTCAAGAATATACAACGATTATATCGGAAATTCGATTATACAATATATTTTCATTGTTATGGTTTACAGTTAGGTATTCAGAATATATATATATATATATATATATATATATATATGGGTTTTCACCAAAATAATGGGTTAAGATAAAACTGAGCAGAATGGAACATTACTTTCTTTAAGCTGGTATTGACAGGGCTACAAATAAGATGGCTGCTTATTTTGTGAATTAGCTAGTATTAATATCGACATTGTTTTCGTAATGTAATTAATTCAAATTTCTTAGGCAGTCCTTTTGATAGTTACGATGATTGCTTAATTCAAAAGAAATGCTATTTTCATGTCTTGAGATATGAATTAGCTATATTTATAGTAATTACATTATAAAAACAATGAAAAACATTAAACTATAAAATTATGTATAAAAATAATTTAAACAAGTGATTCGGAGAATGGAGAGATCTACTTTGTAACGGTTGATACTCGTTAAATTTCATAAATTCGTATTATAATATTTTTTGTGGTTTATTTAATGTAGCGATGGTCACAGCATTGAGATAATGGGAGCTTTTTGCATTGTTTACTCAAACCTCTGGCCATTATAGTTGTTACCAGTACATATCCAGCTGAGCATAATGTAATACATTTTTCTTTTAATATAATCTAGTTTATTCAAAATATTCTGTAACTAGTATATAACATGTTTTAAGTTTTATACTTATTCCTTACTACTATAGTTGTATAGATAACTGATTCTACCGCACCTAGATTTCTAGAGGGCAAAAAATTGAATTTTTTTTAACTGGAAAAGGAAAACTTCACAATAGTAAAATACGAACATTAAATTATCTATAAAGCATATGACAGTTATTGGTCTATGCAAGATTTTAAATAGAATTATTAGGCTTAGAATATCTTATAAAATGAATATTCAGTATTTCTTAAGGTACGTGAATAATATTTTTGAAGTAATTAATTTATAGTGATTTTCATCGATAATAATGAGTATGCTCTATATTACCAGCTGCATCAAATCGTTTCAAAACACTGATCTCACGTCACACGTGGTACATACGAGACTGTATCATCTTGAAAACAAGTTCTCTTGATTCTAATATGACATGACTATATTCTCGCCACTGCAAGATGCGACTTGTCCTTGCATAAATACTGTTTAGAATATCTAACTAGCCGAGGTGTTTTGCAAAATTGCGACCAAGCATTAGTTTTTTTTTCCTTATTTAAAAATACCTAGACTATTATACTTTTGGATACCAGTAATTTTACAGTAATTTTCGTCTTAGTTAAGATTGTTGTTTTTAAAACATATACACTATAGAATAGTAACATCATATTAAACATCATTTATATTATTCTCCAATTAATGAGGAGAGAATATTTTTATTCAATGTATAGTTTTCTTAAAATTTTGTAATTTCAAACATTGCATCAAATTTTAATATTTGATTAATACTTTGTGTTTATCTTAAATTAGGCTTCATATAAAATTAGCCTATCAACTTGTATAACTTTCATAGCCATGAATATTTCCTGTGTAAATTTATAATGTACTAGTTCGATATATAAGTTATACTTGACTTCGCATGTTCAATTAAATACTGAGAAAAATAACTATATTTAAAAAAAAATTAGACAATTAATTTTTTTATCTCGATCACTAGACATAAATCGCTCTTATTACTGGCCAATTAGCAATAATTGTTCCAAACTTCCTTTTATAAAAGTACTAATTTTATTTATTCATTTAACCAAGGTATTTTAATAGTAAAGAGACAACTTGGAATAAAACAGAATTGTATATTACAGTTATTCAACCTATTCTATTAAACGTATCATCAACGACAAATAATGCCTAAACTGTTAACATAGAAGATTCAAAAAGTAAGTTCAGTACGAAAATGTTTTAATATAAATATTACTTTATTTTCACACACATATTATTAATTTCCATGGAAAAACTACCTTTTCCCACGAATTTTGCTAATCCGCGTCTTTTCAAATAAACGGCACTTTTCCTATCTCAAAATATTTTCAGACATTTGTTAGAATACATTAACGTAAAAATCTACAAAACTGCTACCCTTTTCCATTTCCACCTAATCCACTACTTTAGTTAATACAATTTTTTACAAATATTAATATGCCATAATTTATCTCATGATTTAACTATCAGAAGGATCTATATTAAAATCACAATTAGTAGTAGATATGTAACTTACGTTATGGGTTTATTTGTCTTCGTATCAATACTACTCGCATAAGTACTAAACAACGATGGATCTCCGACATTTATACAGAAGTTAGACGATCGTGCCACAAATAATCCACATTCTACAATCACCTACTGGGAACAGCTATCTTACTTAATTTATTTCTTATTTGAAACAGGAATGTTGAATTTTGTTTATATAGTTTCATATATCGAATTTCAAATAATATTCGAGAACAAGATGTTACATAAACTTAAGCTTACATTAAAATATAAAATGTTTTGTTAGTTACCTATAGTATTTATATATAGTATGATTATATAATTAAAGACTACTGTTATGGCTGTAGGCTTAAGATAGACTAACACTAGGATCTATAATATAGAATAAGTTTTTTTTCAAATTAAATAAATATGCATAGCATTAAGTATTGTGTCCCAAAGGATTTAATTACTTTACGATTCACCCTTGCATGACTTCATCACCTCAATCACTGCGAGAGTCAGTGTTGCATTCTGGTGACAAACATCCGTCGTCTTCCATCTAATGGCCAATAATCAAAGTAGCTGCTGGTTGAATAGGCTGTCAGTTGGCAGGGTAATTTATCTATAAACCTGGTGTAAAGAGCGTACCGCGGAAGCTCGAACTGCATCTTTGTTGTCATTTCCACTGGTAAAGGGCAGCTTCGTCACTACCATAATAAATGTGTATTGCTTAGATAACATTGTTATTTCTTAGCATATCAGTAGATGAGTGTGAATTTGATTAATAGGGAATGAGAAAAAAACTGAACAAAATAAAGTGATGCAAATAGTTTTAGTTATCAGTGTTGCAGAAAAAAATACAACAATCTTCATTGTGTATTATACCTTCCTATACCTAATTATAACTCGTCTATAATCTATGAATGCTAGTACTTTGTTAGTTTTCACTGTACCTTCCACCTATTTCCCTTTACTATTAATAGTAATTTTTCTCTTCTATGTTATTTATTCTTGTCATTTCACCACTCATTTTTCCTCAATTAATCACGTCTAACTAAACTTATTATGACATCAGCAACTGACCTCTTGTGAAAGTTTTCACTCTTTAATAATGATTTTTTTTACTCACTTTTTTAATGCAATATTTATGAATGACATTGAGCATTCAAAACACTTAAAAGTCTAACCTAATTTCACAATCCATTATTTAGATGTTCTATATACAAATTCTTATATTTCATATCTTCATTTTTCCAATAATTTAATTCCAAATTCGTTTTAACTGAAAACAAATATTGAACAGCCACCAGTCTCCACTTATCCTCTCAGTCATGAACGAGTACCTTGAAGCAGGCATAACGAAGGACTTAAGAAAATAAGATCTCACGACTTCATATATTGAAAAAACAAATAACATTAAGGGAACGCCTTAGTAATCTTTTTCTTTACTATTTTTGATAAACTACTGAAATGCTACGTAGCATGGTTTGTTGGTTTCTCACTTTGATCCCAATGGCTTCTAAAAGAGCTCAACTAACCAGTATTTTCAATTACACAATTTTCATAACGTGAGAAAGTCGAATTTTTTGACTATACTTTTTAAAATCAACGATTCAACAATTGACCTAGACTCGATACTTATTAAATTTGTAGATTTCTTAGAATAATTGTTCCGTAACTAACATTCACCTATTTTTTTGTAAATCTCCGACATATTGAAGGAACATCTCCGTTACTTTGGTTGTAATGGTCAATAAAATCTTACCGAAATACAACATAAATATTCATTTTAGTAATACATTGTTGTTAAGCATAATCGATACTTTCGATGCTATCTTATTCACTTAGTCATAGCTTAGCAGAGGTACAATCTCTTCCACCCGCCGCGATATTTCCATAATCCTTTGTATTTATGACACCGTGCAGCGAGTTCTCACTCCACTTGTCCATACTACTCATCGATGTCGTTGTTATTATCATAAAATAAAATAAATTAGTAAAAATAATTTGTTTATCAAACTATATGTTAAAAATACATTATATCAAGCTACATTCTCACGGCCGGAAGTGCAAATTGCCATTTAATCAATACGTCGCTAGCCGCATTTTTGGCTCTTATCTTCTCACAGCCCTGCATAATCCTTACTTTTCTTAATTACTACTCCAGCTTCTCAGAGATTTGTGATTTGTTCTCACTTAGTATGTCTATATTACTAGCCTATCCATGCATAAATGAATATATATTTCTCATTATTTTATTCTTATCTTTTATTGAGAATGAAGAATAAATATTTGTTTGAAACATTGCTTTTGCTTATTTATGAGACAGCTGTTTTTTGAGAATGTGTGTAGACTATTCTACAGGGCAGAAATTTG
This sequence comes from Heterorhabditis bacteriophora, assembly GCA_964036235.1. Classification (NCBI taxonomy): domain Eukaryota; kingdom Metazoa; phylum Nematoda; class Chromadorea; order Rhabditida; family Heterorhabditidae; genus Heterorhabditis; species Heterorhabditis bacteriophora. The sequence continues at coordinate 10,750,229 of OZ038428.1, read as the reverse complement.
TGGGCGGAAGCACTAAGCAGGCCGGCGATCTGCTGATGTGTATCTATACCTCTGTCGTTCATATCTCTTGCTCCATATTTTCCGCTAAATTCAGTTTGATTCTTCTTAATAAATGGGTTTCCTATTTATTTGATTTTTTAATATTGAAATAAACTTTCATTTTCTTTTAAATCTGTTCTAACCGTTATTTTATTCAGCTTGTATTTTGTGTTCGCTGATGCGCGCTCGACATTCTTCCACTATCCAATTTCTACTATGCATCTTCTCTCTGTTCTTCCCGTTGATTTATTGTTAATCTCCTATGATACCTGCAGGCTCCTATCGATGTGATAATCGTTCGTTCTCTATGCGCTGTCCTATTGCCAGCTCTCCCACCACAACATTACCGATGAACAAATTAATTACTCATTGTCATTATCTGCCACTTTAATGCTGTTATTTCTATTATCATATGTTTTCAGTATCGGGAAAACGTCAGCAGTTTTATATATTCTTCTTTATTTCCATTATTTTATTGTTAAGTGTAATAGTTTTTCGTGGCACATGAGTTACAATAAATTTTATGATAACATATATTAACATAATTAGAATATTAAATGAATATGCTTGCTTCTAAAAAGTCCATTAATTTATGAATTTACGCAGTTGGTTTTACTTACAAATAAATTAGACTAAATAATGATTTATTTAGACAATAAAAGAGGTGCTATTCATCTGTCAAACAAGCGAAGGTACTCGAAATAACGACCAAAAGTGTATTCTTCCATTTAATAACAGAATCATTTAACCCGTCTAGCTCTACATTTATCAGACTGTTTTGTCCATTTTTATCTTTAAAATTTCTTATCTCCTTACTTAATTATTTGTATAGAACGCTCATGTGGGTGATAGGAAGCAGCGCGCTCCCAATCAACAAACGCGGCCATGACGACCCTACCCATCGCTCTCTCTTTCTCCATTTTATTTTTCACTAAGTTTCATACGTTCCCTGTTTACTATTTTCTCGTTTTCAACTTGGTGAATTTTTAGCAACATACTGGCAACATAATAAGTAACTAGATAATTTTTCTCGTCTCAGTTGGAACTTGTCTGCATTTGGCTACAATTGCTGCCATGCGATCAACTTACATGCAAGTTTAATGGGGTTTCTTTTGTTTTTTCCATGATTTTCTCCTATGTGGTTACTCGGTTATTTCTACTAATTTTATTTTCTACTAAGCTGAATATGTTCACTAATTTTATCTACTTCGAATTTTATACAACTGATAGTTTTCATGGAGAAACAAATGCAGGAAGTAATAGTCATGTTTCCTTCATGTAAATAATGTATAATGGCTTCTATAAAGATATTTATAATACAGTTCATTCTCTTTTTTCTTCCAACCCTTATCTCCTTGTTCCTTTCACTCGTTCCTATCAAATAAATTTCTGTTAAATTTGTTTTTAGATGGGGTACGTAAGTCGGCTTTTTCCTCCATACTATAAATATGCCGTATTTCTATTCGTGGGCTTCGAGTTCCTTTACTGTGCCTTTGTTTTGGCCATCAGCGAAGCCTATTATAAATCGGCCGCTCTTATTCTGCCCATTGCTTACCGAATGTTTGATGATACTGTTAGGAAGAATGTGCCTAATTTTGACTGGACAGCAGCTGAAAAGCATGAGTTAGAAATGGTTAGAATCCTGTCTTTTTCAGAATTTTAATTCTTGTATTATTGTGGTAATAACCACTGTTTAATAACAATATTTCAGTACAAGTACAAAATGATGATGTTATGGATGATGTCTACAATTGGGGTGCTCTTATGCATGCTCATTATTATACCACAATTCTTCGATTTCAACGACAAAAGGGGCAATCCAAGCCATTTGGTCAGCTCTATCTCATAGTTCCTAGCTTTACTTATTTATTTTTAAAAACCCTTTCAAATTTCGATTACATATATAATGTGTATATATTAGGTATGAAATTAAAGCCTAATTTAGAAACATTTTGGAATTCTCTCCAAACTATAAACGAAAGCTCTTTCGAAGTGGAATTAGTATAGGTGCAGTCAGAGTACCAAAGAATATAATCTGAAAATCCACTACTTTTTCATTAAAAGCTAAAACTACGTTCATTAATTCATTAATTGATTAGATTTCAAAATGGAACATGCCACTGCACCAGTTTATTATATCTCACATTTGCATTGTATGTCCACCTGCATAATATTATTTTTTCAGTGTCTAGTGCAACGAAAGCTTAGCTACGTTCTATTCATAGTGATGACTATATTTGTCGTTACATTGGGCTGCGCAGTTTTTTGGGCGTGGTTTGGCGGGGGACAAGCTGCACGATCGTTCCACACACATTTCCAAGCCGCAGAGAAGGAGGAGATCTTCTTAACGGAGCTAGAAGAAAAACTGGAATGTATCAATGATGAAGACAAGGAGGTGGCTGAAGAGCATGTGAGCGTGTTGTGTTATCTGACATACAGTGTTGTGGTTGTAACCCTATCAACAATTTACAATATTCCGTCACTTCCTTGGATGTTGGTGCATTTGCATGATTGAAGTGATAATACTGTTGTTTTTGTTTAGGGAAATTACTGGATTTTGACATAGTATGTTTTTAAATAACTGTTCAACTTCTTACTGATTACCTATTTGAGCAAACTGTTATGATGGTTTTTTGCATGCGTGCATTGTGATAATGGGTAATCATTGATAGTGAGATCTTGGCTTTATTGCTTTTTGTTAACCACAAAAAATGATAGTTGCACGTTCACATATCTTCATATATAATACCTTCAAAGTCTCATAAATGGTTAGAATCAATTTTATGCATATAAAATACTTTATATTGTAAATTATATATCAAATATAAGCAAAATATATTCTAGAAGTGCGTTCATAACGTTGCAATGAGCTTCATCACAGATCACTGGTTAGATCTTCTTTTGTACGTGTATGTAGCAGGAAATATTCTCGCCTTTTTTGCTATACCTTTCTTCAACAAGCGTAAGTTATATGTTTGGATTTCCTTTTCTTATGTATAGGCTGTTTTTTTCTTTTTCATTAGTTCTCCTATGCTTTATTTTCTATTCTATTCTATTCATTTATCTTCTAATTTTTTTCTATTGTGCATAATTCATTTTTTCAGTGCTCATAAAGCCAGACGATGATGACCTGAACGTGGACGATAAAAAATTATTAGATGCATAAAAATTAACGAGTTTAAAAATATTATTTATGGCAGGGTTGCATAGCTAATGGTGGAGTCAGGTTAAGATTTTTATTTTATTTCTGTATAATCGCATATTGCTGACTTAATATACATGTGAATTGCTCTAGCACTTTCTATTTCTCCGTCCTATTTCTATTTTTCTTTCTTTTCACTTTCCTCTTTTTTATAACTTCTTTGTTTCGTTTCATCATTATAGCTATTTATGATAGCTGAGCTTGTATTATGTTTTGACTTCCAGACTTTTGCTGAAAGTCTGTTGTACAAATGACCAAATCCAAAATTGACGCTCAATTTTTAATCGAGTATTCTAAAATTGTTGTTTTCTTCAGATTTTAACTTATAGATTTCTATTTTATGTGGAGTTGTATTGGAGATTACTTTTCTATAAAGTGTCTCCAGCTTTCATGGATATGTCTCACCTGAAAATTTGAGAAATTTTATTGACTAGAATGGCATATTATGCAAATTGGTAAACAATGAATGCTTCAATTGTAATAAATAAACAAAGTGATTAAAATTGTGAAATGAGGTAATAAGTATGATATTTTTGTTAGAAGCTTAATCTAGCAATTTATGCTTTCGTTTTATCTGGTACATTCCAGTGTAACTCAGTAGCATCCCACATTTTCCTCAAACTCCTGAAAAATAAACAAATATGCATTATTTTAAATGGTTTCCATTGCATATTATATTTTTATTTAATTATTTTTGTAGAATTTCTATAGGGACTACTTTAAAGGGGTTTTTCGTAATACCATTAGAATTAATTATATTTTGGAAATCCTACTTGAAATGCATAGCAGTTTCTTCAGTAGGAGGTAAGGAAACCAAACGACCACCATCAATAGTACGTGGAACTATAGGGCAATCCTATGCAATAATAGTTTTATTGAAAGAAATTTAGAATAAACTCCCAAGCAGCATCTCTGCCAGCCGTTTATTTTATGCGATATAGCAAACGTATACTGGTACTACTAGGGAATTAAACATAAATACAAAAAACCTAATTTTTACCATTTCTGATCCGCAGATTAAACCTCGAAATCTTCGACGAAGTGCGATATGACCGTGAATGCAAATAAATGGAAAAAATAATGACACTAGGGCGACAATAAGATCGAACGACTGAAACAGCTCCCCACCTGTAAACATATAAATACAGAAGAATAAAACTTTTAGTTTTATAGATATGCACATAAAGAAAGGTAGCCATAGTTAACAGTTCAAAATCTAACCAGGACCAACGGTGTTTACAAATATTCTAACATTATTTGTTCGGATGAATTCTGAATAGGAGTAGATAGAGAAAAGAAGAACCGAGCAGGCAAGGATGGATGCAGCGAGCAACGTGCCAACGAAAACACAGAGAAGACGGGTTGTGTGAATGTTCTCCGCAGTCTGAAGAATATTTAATTTATGATGGCTTAGATAAACGAAGCTTTTATGAAGATAAAAAGTAAAATTACTGATCTGATATCGTTCACTAAGATGTGGCCTCCGATCTTGCATACTATTTTTTCTATAGCGTCTCTTGTTTATTTTAAGTATTGTCAAAAATGCCTGAATATAGTCTTGCCATAAAACAGTTAGTCATAATAAAGTGATTTAAAAACTTATTTAGGAGTTAGAAATACATACTGAAATTGCAACAATATCTCCCACTACGAGAAGTATGATAGACCCTGCCATAACAAAGCTAGAGATATATTCTTTTTGGCAAGGTAGACGTGGGAAGTCTCTTTCCGGATCTCCACTAAGGGAATGATCTACCTGATTTAGTGCCACAAATACCACTGCTGCTATCCACTGTAACATTTAAACCATAAATAGAATAGTTTCGCCTAAACCAAGAAGTCATGCAGAATATAAGTAATAAGACAAATAAATTAGTTGTTGACTATTTTATCCCAATCAAATCTGTGAAAAAGACAGAAAAAAATACAATGGTGTGATGGTATTGAAGAAATAAATCCAAAAACAGTCAATGCTTTTGCTCCGACATTTCTATGCTAATTAAAATTATAGTCATTTGAATACTTTTCCTTAAATAGCAGAATAATTCACCTCAGTAACAACAAATATACCTCCCAAAGATGATAGTTTGCCGGTTTCATACGATCGAACAAGTATCGAAGCTGTAGTCCTCTCTGCTATCAAAAACAAGAGGGAGAGCCCAAGGACGTATGTCGAAATATCGTGGAACGATTTAGCAAAACGACAGAACAATAAAGCTGTAAATTTCCATTCTAATTATGCTAGTGCTTTATTATATATATTACTAGTAAATTTTTGCACATTCGATCTTTAGGTCCTATTGGGTTCATATTAGCTAGGATTATTTGTCTATTAGTCATTTTAAATATTAATATGATAGCATGTTATTTTAAAGTGGATTTTATTGAAATCCACAGAAAACAATTAAGACTATATTATAATGTTCAATTTAGCTCATAAATCACTAGTCAAATTGGAGTACGATGTTAAGTAACTAGAAAACTGGCTATAACTTTTCCAAGGCTAATGTTGTTTTGGTTGAAAATAAAGCCAAATTATGAACAAACAAAGGATCGGACGTTCTTAAATGTATTAGCAGCAATCATAGTACACTGGACTATATAATAATAATTGGTATTGGATTCAGCAATAATAGCTATATAAAAATGAGAAATCATTAAAGTTAATGCTTAGTTGTACTTAATGAAAGATTTCTAACTAATCTCCTCCGGTCCATCTCACGTTGGATTTTAAGGTACTAAAATCTTAGCTAAATTATATTATGGTTATTTATTAATAAATAATTTCTCCTATCTTACTGCGCTTGTCTAATTTTAAAAAGGTATACCTCATATGGAAACCATTAAAATCAGTCCTTCGTAATCGTTAAAATACCTACGGTATATACTCTTTACAAACGTATGTAGTGTAAGTAGCGTTGAAATTCCGCAAGCAGAAGCTATTAGGTAAATTTAATAAGTTACACAATATTTAAGTCAAGTTCCCTATTCGTATTAGTTTTTTTACCTACTAAAGTAATACTTATTAAAACTAAGGTTAGTGAATATAGGTTCTTGATAACTCACAATACTAAAGTTACTTAAAGAAACAATAAAAGCTTTCAAAAATTTTACTGTAATGAAGCAAAACTTGCCCACATGTTTCTATATTCAGTTGATTTAGCTTTTAAGTGCATACTACCTCAAACCTCTGACAATGAAAATTTACAGAATGAAAACACAATATGTAAAATAAGTAAGAGTCCCACAACTAATGTCGTAGTCACAGTGATAAGCAATACACAGAGGGATGATTATCATATAACGTGAGAGGCTAACCACCAGGAAAGCCACACAAAAATTAGCCATGAGAAGACGAAGATTCTGAAAGGTTGTGGAGTACCAAATTAAATATTCTTGCTTTTTCATAACTAATTTTCAAATATATTTTTCATCTAAGAGTTAAACCAACCAGATGAAAACATCGAGATCGACAGAGAACTACTATGAATATAATACAACTAATGTTTCCTGTAAGAAGTATTAACATTTCAATTTCATAAAGTATTGCATTTAGATCAGTTAGATGTTGCGACGGAGATGATAGATGAATGCGCTGGTAATGACGTGTGTCAACAGCGATACTTTCATTTCCCATCTATAAAAAGTCCTTCAACAACTGCAAATAAAAAAATATTAGAAAAAAAATATATGATAGGTTAAATAGGATATTAATCCAGCCATTGTTGAAAAATATTAAAAACGAACTCTGACAAGCATCTCGCTTAAAATGTGACCTTAATTACCGTATGACAATATTGTGCTAGATAATAACTAACAGTATTTCAAACGTAATATTAATTCAATATTAGGCCAACTCGAAACTAAGCCTGTAAATTCGTTTAATTTACAAAACAATTGTAGTTAACACACTAAATGTCACTTCGAGCACTGGCTATTTTTATTCCAACTTCTCTTTGTTCTCCTTTACGTCACTAATCTATTTCGGTAGTATTACTCATTAACTAGAAGCGGAAGAATTTAACTAAGTTTAAAATCCTCTGCAGTATGATTCGATCAAATAGTTTCCCATTTAAATATGAACTGAAGCGTGCAGTGAGTTAGTTATCATATTTACAATTAAGAAAAAACCATATGAGCATCGTAAAACATTATTTGCTGACATAAAAAGCAATTTCAAGTGAAACACCTGGATGATTTTCTTTATCCTATATTTAATTAATAACTTTTTGTACATAGGGATGTTAGAATATGCCCATCAAAAGTGCTTACTCGTATAGTTCTGGTAATTTTAATTAGAGCATTATATCTAAATAAGAAAGCTAAATTAGCTTTATGAGTGAAACAGTGCAAGTCTAACAAGAATCAAAAACAATTGAACTCAATACCTTGAATAAGCACCCCATCCTAATGGTCTCCTTTATTTTGTCGTAATTAAAACAAAGAATTTAATGAATATAAAACGAAGGTAAATGTATACGATAATCACTAGATATATGTAATGACCAACTCGGCTTTAGATGCTTCCTCAATGAGCGGAAAACTTAATGAAGTTGATTTAACAGATATTTAACACTACAAAAGGGAATTCAATCCACTAACAGATGAAGACAACAAATTTAGCTAGTTTATTATACAGGTACCCACAACAGGTGAAATTTATTATCAACACAAATTAAAACTAGTCCATTGCGGGAAAACATCCTAGCTTCGTCTAGTTCACGCTAGATATCCTGTATTTAGGAACTACTTATATATTGTACTATGTGTTTCTACTCGAGATGGTTGGAAATGTAGTTCTGGCCTTTACGCACATAATTATCACTTTTATCTTTGCTTCAAAAAAATCAATACCACCCTTTTTTTGAATTAATTCTTGAAATTTAGATAAAATATAAGAAGAATTCAAGCTGGAATAACTAAAAAATATGCAGATATACCAAACACATTAGTGGAAAACAGCATAAGTATAAATCCTGTAAATCGTACACAATAAAATTCACAAACATAGTACTGACATAAAATTTCAACAAGGAAACTAAACAATTAACGCTCGATATAAAACTAACTCCAAGTGAAGAACGCAGTTATACCACATCAATTTTTAGGAAAAAATGATAGGCAGTGAGAACTCTAAAATCCTTCCTACTGCATCTGTATCCTGTAGCAAATATTGTTTGATATCCCTGAGAATACCCAAATAGTTATTTGCAATATCAACAGTTAACACTTACCAATAATACATATTAATATGGCCTTTAATTGGTTTCTTAAAAAAATAGAAGACATAGTGCTCAGAACAAATGATGCCCTATAAATGAAATTTTTCTATTATGTTATTAAACAAGAAATATAAAATCTACTTCCTTTAGATTTTTCTTAGGCGGGAACATTAAATTGGCAAAATTATAGTAGCATAATGGCAATTAGTTTATGCAGCCTGCTCATTTCACGTAATTGATAAGCTATTCCTGCTGTTCAACCCAACTTACGCCCTAATCTACAAGCATAATTTTCCTTATTCGAAACCAATCGAAGAATTATTATGCATATTACGTAAATATGAAACGAAAGCCGAAATTTAGTCTAAATATTGGCAGAAATATTGCATATGAAACTCGGAACCAAAATTAGAAAAACTAAGATTATTTTTAGCTGGATCTCGACAGTATTATCATATTTTGTATTCAATTAGTTCGTGAACAATTCACCAGACAAAATGGACTTGAAAACATGTTATGAAAAATACTTAAATAATATATCTTCTTCCAAATAATACTTTTCGATATGAAAATTTCATATGGTGAAAATTATAATTAAAAACAAAAGGCGTCATTTCTCTGAGCCACCTTATAAATTATTAGATCACACAAAGATGTCACTTCGAGGAAATAAAATCAGTGAGTACAAAGATACAGTATAATACCACAAGTAGTCTACCCTAGCTTTCATCCAATGACCACTTTGCCAGTATCCTCCTTACCAGCCATTTTTGGCTTACCAACAGTAAATGGAATGTACTTGTATTTGATCATGTGCTGGAAAAATAAAAATTACTTTAGTTTTCAGTTTAAATAATTGCATTGTAAATTTTCGATATATTAGAAATATTCCAACAATGGCACTAACAGATGTAACAGTAGTTTTCTATTAACACAGAATATAAAGACTATATAATTTCTTTTTAATACATTTAATTTTACGAGATTTAATAAAACATAAACATACCATAATTTGTCTTTTCATGGTTAAGAAGAACAAAATAATGAAGTACATAACTAGAATAGGCCAGAAAACAGGTACATTGAAGAATTCGAAAAAGGTACATGCAGTAGCTATGAGAGTCGCCCTCATTGCTGAGTGCCTAAAATTATCAATTACTAAAATTAATGCGTTTATTAAACTGATTTTAAATGGCATAACCGGTTCTATAAACATTAACTATTATTATGTATAGCATGGTATGAAAAGATTAAATATGCACACATTACAGTTACTAAAATTTTAGGAGTATTTAATTCATATAAAAACAATGGTTAAAACACAATCCCAAAAAAGTCTTACAAATTCTTAGTAGAATTCTAATCTTATTTATTACCACAAAAATTAAAATTTAAAAAATTTACCAGCATTTGAACTCAGGAAGTCTTCGCATAAATGGACGAAATTCGTCACTGGTTTTGGAAGGTAGCACCGGTCCATCATCATCATCCTCAAGTGCAGGATCGATTGAAGGAGTAAGAAAAAGAAGGAGCAAGTTGAGGTAATAAATACCAACTGCATAGCAAACTATATAGAACCCCTTAAAAGAATAACTTAGTGAACAAAAAGTTTAAAATATTAAAAAATGAAACCGAAACCTGGAGATATAATATTCTTGCAATGAAGAATATGATAGTAATAAATGCCATAATCCATCGTACAGCTAACAGCGGGGTCAGTTGATCAAGATAATATTGATATTTCTAAATGAGATAAATTTTAAAAACTTTGAATCATTAACAACTCTAAATAAATGATTTTTAAATATAACGAAAAATTCGTCTATTTGTTATTGATGTCTTTCGTTTTTTATGTGCCACCCCTTAATAGTATAGCCAATTTTTTGAAACAAACTTACAACTTCCATTGAATGAAAGAAACGAGAAATGACCCATGGCCTATCCCTTAAGTCATCTACTCCATCCATGTTTGAGGACTAAAAATACATATTTATTTAAACAATTTACGTACGACTTATTAATATCTCGAATTAAGATGAATCTACGCATAACTAATAATAAATATAAATGTTACTAACTCCATTTGTATTAATAGAAATAATGTCGATTTATATAAGTCATTACTAAGTAAATCAATAAAAATTTAAAAATTAAGTTCACGACATGAAAATTATCTTATAAGAAAATGCACGAAACATGCACTAGTTCAGAATCCTATTTCACTATAGAGCCAATATATTCAGATCAATAGAAACTCAAAATAGATATAGAAATTCTATTAAAAGAATATAAAATTACAGTTATTTCGATTTTTAACAAAGATATTGATCGAAGACAACGACCACGTCAGATTGGTTTGTAAACATCATACATATTTTACTTAGTTGGATATTTTTACAGTACGTTCTAAATCACGATTTATATTATTTTTAATATTTCTTAGTTATTACAATGCTCTTTATAAATATGGTTAGACTATAGTAATTCTTTTGTGAATACCACGCGCTAGGAAAATGTGGTGGGATATTCGCAGCAGATTTTCAATAGTCTTGATTAATTTTTGGTGATTTTTCCTATTCTTAATTTCTAGGGGTCAAATTTTGAAGAACTATGTACAATTCTGTAAGCTAATTGTGCTGAATCTATTTTTCTTTACTTTGTTTCTGTAGAACTTTCAGTAATGATTAAAAAAAAATTACTTTGATTTAGCTATGATAAATATGGACGAGACTGATTTTTCTATGTTAATCTCTGGTTTAACTGCATTTGTTGTCGTAATGATTTCTGTCATATACTATTTATCAAAGAAAGAAAACGAGGAACATAATTCACAATCAAGGTCAGTGTATGTGACTTTATTTAGAAATATCTTAGTTAGCAAATAAAAAAGGTTAACTATATAAGTAATTCCAATATAAATATATATCAGAACAGTATAGAATGTTTTCAGCAAAATTAGCCATTCAGGCGTTGCAGTGTTCAAGATATCAGTGACAATGATCATAATATCTGTGTGGGGAATGGAAAAAGCGTTAAATCAAGAAAGAATGATCAATGGAAAACAAAGGTTTAAAATTTTTTTCTTTGCGTTAAACAGATACTTATTTAGATGTTATTTAGTATCATTAAGTTTTATGATGTATTGAAGGTAAAGGACGCTTCATATGATCATTCATGGTCTATAACTACCTTGAAAGGCCATACAAGTAATGTCACTGGTATAGATTTTGCTCCAGATGGGAGGAAATTCGTTTCTGTATCTATCGATAGAACTGTTTTTCTATGGAATACCAGAGTAAGTATTGGTTACATATTTTATATTCTGGGATAATTGCTATGATATACTTAACACTAGTCTTTGACTTGGCATGATATTTCTGTTTTAATTAGTTTAATTTAAACAGGATTTCTCGGAAAGGGAGCACAAAAGTGTTCGTCAAGTACTTGATTACGATACTGCTACAAAAGTTGTGTTCGCTCCTGACAGTAAAAGCTTAGTATTTAGTGTCAAACGAGATAACAAGGTGGTTTTATTTTTGGATATTGCTTTTAGTGCTAACCGCGAATAAATCATTTCTAGTTATCTGTATATAAGCTGGTAAAAAAGGAAGGTGGTGGATCTTACAAATTTGTTAGAGTTGAGAACGTTGATTTTCCCTCTCCGCACACTCTCGATATATCAGCAATCGGTATTTCTTCCACAGGTATTACTAAATTATGTCTATTATGTTTAAGATTTTACTATCTAGTGTACAGTTAAAATTTTGATGAGTTTATTGACTTTATTCACAGGAAAATATCTAATGTCTGCTTCTCCTGACATGAAGATTGTACTTTATGATATTCGAGGAGAAATTCTAAAAGTATTACAACCTAAGGTTCGAATTTTTCGTTTATTTTAAGGGATTAAAAATGTTTTTAAATTTAAAAGTTAATTAATTCCCTATAAGTGTAATTTTTTGAATAGTTTTTTCTCTCATTATTAAAAAAATATGTTACTCTTTTATGTGAGTTCATTGTTTGACTGTGTTCTCTCTGCTGATGGACGATTTGTAGCTATCTGTGGTTTCACACCTGATGTATTTGTTTATGAGGTATTTTCGTTTTCTATATTTATGGAACTCCATTAGATTATTAATTCCTTTATTTTTGTGCAAGTGATCCTTAATCTATAAAGACAACATCTCAGATATGCTTCAGCAGAGATGGTAACTTTCAAGATGCGAAAAAAGTCTTCGATCTTAAGGCAGGCTGCTAATAGCTTTTTTAAAAATAGCTTTTTCTTGGAAGAAGTGATAAATCATGCTATCCTAGGGTCACAATTCGGGAGTATTCTCAGTTGCCTTCAATCAGAATTGCAGTCGTGCGATTACTGTTTCTAGGGACGGTTGGTGGCGTGTATTCGATACTGATATTCGTTATGCTCAAGGACAGGAAGCTGTTATCCTATGCAAGTTAGTTTTGATTAAAAAAAATTTTGAGCTAATTAAATCTAGTCTTATTTTTATAATTGAAATTTCGCATCAAATTAGGATTTTGTTTGTTTGTTCAAAGGAACGAAATTCATAGAGAATTTTAGAGGTGAATGGAATCCGCTAAAGGGAGCTAGTCCTGATCGAGTTCGATTGGCTTGTAGTCCTTCAGGTGGTAGTTTTGCCGTCAGCTTTGGTTCCACGCTTAAGGTCTTCAGTAGCGAGGATGAGCATAAGGATTTCAAAGAGTGTAAGACTTAACCGTGTTTTTATGTATATTTATCTTGTATTCTTTTTAAATAGTGCACTTATTTTTGTAAAATGTTACATGCTTATAGTATCCGAGGTTCATTTCGATCGCATTCATGATATTAGCTATTCATCATGCGGTAAAATGATTGCCACCGCTGGTGATCGTCATATCCGTGTGTTCCACAACGTTCCTGAATATCATAGCCAAATAATTCGTTTATCAAAGGTTTGCTAGAAAGAATTTTGCATGATTGTTAGTATACATTTATAAGTTTTTTAGCAATTAGACTGAATAATTTAAAAGAATTCTTCTGAATTATTGAGATTATAATTTGTAGTTTTAGGCCTTGCCTGAAGTTACCGGTGAAGCCCCTCGACGAAGAATTCAAGAACAGATTGAGGAAGCTAGAGAGATGTTGCGAAAATTTATTTAATTGATGTTTTTTGACGAGTTTTCTTTTTAAGATGTGGTATGTATTGAAAAGTAGTAGGATATGGTTATTTTAAAATGTTGTATAAATTATATATTTTATTAGTTGTATTTACGTGTTCTTTTGGCTGCCTTAGGAATTTGTCCCAACATTCCAACTATGTTGTAACATTTGTCTATCAGCGGGTAAAACTTTTCTGCTCTCTCTAAGTAAAATGGTGAGAGGAATCAAATTCCAGTTGGTTCATTTTCAAATACATGATATCAGAGGATGGTTGAAAATATAGGGAACGTAAGTATTTTGGAAGAAATGTAGATAAGCTTTATAATTGCATCTTAAAATGTGCAAGTTGGTTTAGAAGGACGAGAAGCCGTCAAACAAGACTAGTGCGAGGGATGCAAAGAGCCCAGTTGGAGTAGCAGAATACTTCATGGAATGGACAGTACGTTTCTCTTTAATTTGTTTTCCCTCCTGGCATGCTGTAATTCAAACAATAAGCAATTTCACTTTAGAGCAATGTCTTCCAAGCATATACGCGAACTATTGATGAGCTGTTTGTAAAACCTCTCATAGAGCACTGTACAAACAAGCAAATCAGCGGAAAGATAGGGAGTAAATATCAAATTTCCACATTGAAATTACGTAATGTGTAGTTTTTTAGTTAAAATAATTTGTTAGCATTTTTAGGTGAACAGGATGAGGTGGCTAAGCTCACTATAGAATCAAATATGCACGAGATAGAACACAACTTGTTAATATATCGACTGAACGAAACAGCTTCAAGGATGTTTGAATGGAGCAGAAATAATCAGATGAAAACAATTAAACAGGTTGGGACAAAGAAAAACTGTAATAGAAGGGATTATAAATTAAAGCTTTATAGATAACGTCAATTGAATTAGCAGCTATGTATCGATTAAAAACATTGATCCAAATATCGGATCATCTAATAGTATTGATTACCCGCTCAAAAAAGTGGAGCTGTGATAATGTCGAAGTTTACTTCGTTCTTACTTTTTTGCTTCTCTTTTCTTCAATTTTACGTGTACTTAAAGATACTTAGCATGTAGTATCAATTATCATTCTCTATCATAGTAATTTAATGACTTTCGTCTTTTAATAAAGCATTCGTCATGGACTGACGCATTTCCCTTCATATATACAATGTTTGAATCAACGAGTGCCTTAGCCGAGGTATTTGGATTGTCTTCGATTGATAGAGACAACGTAAAGGTATGCACTATACGAGTAAGTTAATAAATGTAAAGGTTTATAACCGCATTAATTATTAAGTAGATCAGATTATATGTTAAGCTAATAGTGATAACTCAGGAATCATTCAAACACTATATGCGTAGTCCAATGAAAGATGAGTATTATTCTAAGAATAATTCAGCTTTAATTATTGGCGACGTTAAGGACTATTTACCATGGCTTGAGGCTCGTATCAATCACTACAGGTATAAATTAATAAATTACTGATAGTAATCTGTACAAAAACAAAGACTTCCTACTTAGAACTATCGTCTATCTTATGGCAACTTCGTTGATTTCGATAGTTCAAACCTATATGAAGTCAATATCAGAGGATAAGATCGATTTGAAAACAAGGTAAACTGTGATTGTTTATAGCACAAAAACTGGTATTAAATTTTTAAAAGTGATGTACAAATATCCTGAAGGGAAATTAATGACATCCTTGAACGTCTTCCTCCTATGTATCTCAAGGTGAAAAGTTTGAAACTTTCACAATATGTATCAAAGCTACTCAAGGATTATCCACCAAATAAATATACGTTCCCACTTGCACCAAAGGCAAGTTAATTAAAATTCTTCTTAGTAGTTCTATTACGAAATCAAAGTTTTTCACTTAGATGATTAATTTAGCATTATTCGACATCGCAGAAATTAACCGAAAACTAAGAGTAATAATTATTTTCAGCAAAACCAACTTATAAACTCATCATCTACAGTTGTTATAAAGCAAAAGTATAAAAAGTAGGTCGGATTGTGATCAATATAAAGAACATTCATTGTAGGATTAATATATTTTTAGTCCGATGATAGTTGAGAGATCGTATAGTAAATCGACCAATAAGAACTTAACTAGGTAATTTATCCACGTAACAATATTAAATCTGTTATATTTTTCCCTTTTTATATTTTTCTTAGGCAATACTAGTTTAACATGTACTTCATAACTTCAAGTGGTTAATTGATTTTATCTGTATAATCTAAAGAGTTGTCGTCTGAGTGTTAATAGCAATAAAATATCTCGAAGAAATATAAACCATAAAGATAAGAGGAAAATATCAGGGAGAGTTCGAAAAGCATCCAGGTTAGTAGTCATGCTTCTATCCTTAAGATTAGTTTTTTAAACTAGTAGAAGGTGCTAATCAATACCGAAAATTCTTTAAAATATACTATTAATTAAAGTATTATTAGTACTAGTAGGGAATATAGGAATAGCTTTTTGTAATATAAATAAAATATGTTGGTAAACACGAAAAAATGTAGTTCCGAGTTTGTCTAAAATTAACAGGAAATGGGTAGAGAAGAATAAATCATGATTTTATTTATATTGCTCCTAACTCTGCAAATATTTCTGTTTTTACATTATTTAAGGTTATTTGAAGTAATTAAATTAGTATTTACTATGTGTTTATTATAATTTTTCTACTAAATCAGATTTATGTTTGAAAATTTCATATAGTATATGTTGGACATTGTGGAAACGTAAATCAAAGGGATTTTAAAAATTATAAGGTACTGACTGCTATATCTTGGTCATCGTCCTATTTATCTCTAATTCCAGCTTTTTTTATATATATTTTCAATTTACAGGTTTCTATCCTAATCTACTCCCTTCTAAACCTTTATGAATAATTATTAGTTAAGAAAAAATTCCCATATTTTATAATCATAAAAATTAATTGATAAATTTAATGGTGACAATTATTCGTGCTACTTACAATATTCCAAGATGTACTTTATTAACAGTCAATAAGTTAGGCTTCTACAAAAATACGAATCGAAATAAAAGTTGGGATACCGTAATGGAAAGACATGGCCAACGTGATAACAACATTTCATCCCCTAGAGCAAAACAACGTAGGAAGTACTAATTAGAAGGAGCACTATTGAAAGCCAGGAATTTCGCATCTTAATAGATTTTTAAAAATTCACCCTCTATTTCTTATTTGCTCCGCTTGAGAAGAAATCTCATTAATGAAATTCTTGAAAGCGTTTGGATCACGCAAACACTTTTGTGCCTTGTCCTGCAAGTGATACTTGCAAACATCAACCCACAGCCTGTAAAATATCATTCTAATTAATTATTTTGTTGGATTCTAAAATTGTTATTACCTAGCACATCCCAATTTTTTGTCCTTCCCGTCGGTAAAAGAAAACGTCAACCAATATTCATTCTGAAAATAACAATTAAAGGTGTGAAGTTTTACGAAGTTCATATTTAATAAGATGAAGTAAATTAGTCTAAATTAGGTGGTAGTTCTATCTAAATTTAAGATATATAAAACCACTATTAATGTAATATAATATTTATTTGCGAAGTTTTTAGTGTTCTATATCCTGGCTAAACCGCTTTCTGATACCTCTGTTTGGATATGAAATCAAGCAAATGTTTTTCTTCCAAATAGATGACAAGGAACGATCTACTTAAGTCTGGTATTTTGGTAGCTATAAATCTTTATATCAAAGAATGTAAAAATAAAGGTTTGCAAAACTTCACATTATTCGAATATGTATGAAATTCATAAACTATAGAATAAAGGTCCAAAACTTTAATATGATAATACGAAAAACAAGCATTTTTGCAACATAATCCTATTTCAAATTCGATTTATGAGAGGGCTTCAGTTTTCTACTTCTAATTGGTTCTTAATGAGTTAAAAGACGCTTGGCATAATTTTTGTTCCTTTAGAAATTATTAATACATGATGTTATTTTTATTTATATTAACTACAAATAATTAATGGTACTTGCCGACTGTAAAGGTCCAAAGAAGGATTTTGGAAGATCTTCAGAAGAGAACACTTTTGAGAATGTCATAGTCCAGTGACCTTTTGGTGGAGGACACAGCTGGAATTCGATTATGAATAGAAGTGGATGAAAGCTTGATAGGCATGTTTTTAAAATATCCTTTAAATTGTAAAATAGTTATGGAAAGAGTGTTAATTATAAGATAGAAAATGAATCGGAATAAAAAACATAGAGTAGAACAATATTGCTTACTTTATTTTGCCGGATAAAATCCTGCGCTTTAGTGTCTTTGATGTATTTGTGAGCTCCCTTGACTGCCTCATTGCACTTATCCAGCATATCACAGTAACGACTGCAATTTTAACTGTAATAACACAAAGGCCTTTAAAAAAACTATATCTTGGATTTTATTAGCACCAATCAGGATTTTAAATTCTGATGCCGTTTAAATTAGGTATCAGCATACAATTCAAGCTTGTGAGGATTAGTTATTAACTCGAGTTACAATATTTTTCTGCTTTTTTGCTTGTCTTGCTATTAAATATTTGAAAAGTCATTGGGAAAAACTAAATTACAGAAAGGTATCAAAAATCGCTATCTTATATTTTAAAAACAGCCAAAATTTTCTAAATATATTCACGATGCTAAAAACACTTATTCAGAGATTATAACTTTTAGCAAAGTATTTTTGAAGTACATATGAATTTATCTCTACTTTTTCTTTCATAGAATCTTCGAAATCTATTTATCCTGCATATTTAAAACCTCACTGTAGATAGAAGTAATATATGTATAACACTAAAGTCACAATTAGTGAAAATGAATGCAGATTTAATTTGTAGCCTAATTTTTCAGTTAACCAACCATGATCCAACTCCATCGCATCCGTCGATAATATTCCATCCCTGACATGGAATCACTTGCCATCCTTTCGAGCCCTGCTTGTTCGTCACGGCATGGCGCACCTGACATAAAATTTGGCATCTTCACTTGTTAAGTATTTCTGTTATTTCCTCCGAATTTAAAAGTCAGAGATGTCCTCCGGAAGATAGTGACTTGCCGGCGTTAACTGGTTTGACGGTAGATACCTGACCTACTTGATGAAGTTGATACTACACGGTGATAGTGAAAATAATCGTAAAGTGGGAAGGTGACAAAGACCATTTCTGCAAAATGGAAAAGGATGCAAAATATGTATTTAACTAAAGCGGCTATCCCGGGGTTGGGTTGGACAACACCTCTAAATCCATCTCAATCTTGTCTGTTGGGAGATCTTCGGCAACGTCCATGGTGACATTGAAAAAAATTGGGCCAGGGAAGCGAGGGTAGTCTGGCCAGATGACGATGTTTGACACATTTACCACATAGTTCGTCCACTAGATAATAAAGGAAATACATTAAATTTTAAATTTTTTAAAAATAGATGAAAACAATTAAAAAGTAGAAAACCCTTTGGATTTCCTTTTACCTGTTCACTGGCGCATCTACTAAACTGCCATCCCCTAATTACAACTCCATGAGGTCCAGTCTGGTATTTTTCCCAGAATGGTTGGACACCGGGTAGAGCTTCATTCCAGGCCTTAGTAAGAGGTGATTGACAATATGCTAATGGCAATATCGCAAGAATGAGGCCTAGCATCCTGCAATAAATTCTTATTGTATTAGGTCGTTTCAGATACATTAATGGAAATCGGTTAAGACGAAATTATTTATATTAAGTGAATTATCACGACACGACTTGATATTATAGAAAATAATGATTATACAACAAGAGGCGTGTCTAGTTGAGTGGGTTCTGAAAAGCGATAATTCCGGATAAGAACAATGGACTTATAAACATCATCACCGCTTAATAAATACCGATCTAAGATAGGTCTTAGTCACACCATTAAATGATTTATCCAAAGATAAAGACATTGAAACATGTTGAAATGTACAAAGTGCTCGAATTTAGAGGCGGAGTATTTTAAATACGGTATTAGCCGACAAAATGGCCCGTTGACCTTTTTAATTTTATCCGAGTGGCACGAAATATCGTGGGAATCGTAGTAAATGCAAAGATCAAGGTGGAATGTCGTTAGACAAAGGGTTAATCAAAATTATTTTCTGTTTGATTATGAAAAGTGGTTAGAACTTATAGATTTTATTGGTGTTTATTCTTTTAGCAAATATTAAAATTCTCCTTCCATACTTCTAAAGCAAAGCTATTTTGTGCGTTATTGGTTAAAATAATCCGTCAACTTGTTCACCGATTGGTCTACACCTGCATTATATAGGAATATTTTTGTGTTACTATAAAGAAATTAGATAACTGAAAGTTTTTACAAAGACAGAAGTGGGTAATAAGTGTGACCAAAAGATAGTAAAAGTGGATAGAAGATGGGGATAGTGACGGTTGAAAGTGGGTCGCGCCCCACTAAGGAGCGACCGATATAGACAGAGAGACATCGATTGATAATCTCAGCCTTCCGCTGCCAAGTGCTAAACCTTAGATTTATAGACAAATTTGAGAGGTAGCACACACAAGTATACACAAATGAGAAAACCTGGCGATTAAGAGCGAAATAATAATCTAGAAAGAGAATGGTAGATAAAGCCGAAAAACAACTCACTGATTTTTTCCATAGTGATTTGCATTATATGCTAGTGAATCTAAGTTCTTCATTTTAAAATGTAGTAAATCTTTATTTAGAAGAAATAACACAATAATTTTGTACTATTTCCACAAGACCTAGTATTCATATAGATTTTAAAAATCATTATACTCACGAATCATCATAATTCTTTGCATGCGAAAACAATTGACATTACGTAAATACTTTATTTTTGTCTAAAAGAATGGTTAAACATAGAAGATAATTGATGATAGCCTTTTATTACACTAAAGATATCTTTATATTACAACAGCATAGTGTTCTAATACGCTCATTGTAAAAAAAAATAGTTGCCAAACTAAGATCAGTAGAGATCCTCTTCCGACTCTAACTTCTTTAGGAATTTCGACAAATCCTCTTTTGTGTAAAATTATATGTATAACAGGATATTAACAACAGCTGAATAGCTAAGACTGTAAATGAACATTATCAAATTGATATTCATCTCCATTTTTTTTGCTGTTTATAATAAGTCTTTTCTCTTATAAGCTCCTGAAGTAATATACATCCTTATTTTAGAATAAAACTATTTCTAAAAAATTAACTACTAGGAAAATAAAAGTATGCTTAGTTTCACCTTTTAGTAAAAAAAAATTTTATTAATTGACTTCTAACCAATATGCATCTTTATTTTCAGCACTTAACCCTCACATGCCCAGTTAAACCCAACCCATTTATCTATCTCATAAACTGAACGAAATGAAATAATAGAAGCATTATTACTTTTCAAAGTTTCTACATTTTTATCTGTATTTTTAATGGTTTCTATCACAACCACTTTATTTATTCCTTTATTTTCTCTGTTCATGGGGGTATTCTATATTTGTATCCTTTTATTCTAGATTTGCTGCATAGAAACCACTTTCTAGGGCATTTCCTAAAAGTAGGCTAGAAAAGTGCTATATTTATTCATACAATCATACATGAATGACTTATTTCATTACCAAATTCTTCTTTTCCATTACTCATTACCACTACTTTTTCCATCCCCTAATTTCTAATGAACATTTTCTTGTCACAAAAAAATCATTTAAAAATTATTCGTATAGATTTTTTTCCTCTGCTTGTGATAGTCATATTTAAAGTGAAATTAATTTTCGACTAGATAAAAATTATACATTAGTGGATTATTTAATGAATAAAAGTATATAAAGAAACTTGTGGATTCTGAAATACAAATGACGTTAATATTTGTCTAGAGAGTGATAACGGTCAATACTACCAATAAAAATATTATTTTTCTAAAGATAGGACGCGAAAAAAGTTTCGTTGACATGCAATAAGACAAAATGGTAAATAAACTTTAAAAATATTTATGAAAAGCAAAAATATGTCAAATTTGTCACAGTACAGTGCAGATTTTAAAGCAATAAAAATTACCATTAAGTAGAGACGCAATTAACATATCTTCTGAGTAATTGCAATAAATATTTGTGTCAACACTACTATCGGCTCGACGTGATCTCTGGTTCAAGACTGTCGAATTGTTGATGAGCAGTTAAGATTGCATCAGACTCAAATAATTTCCTTAAAAAGTAACATGTTCCTTGTCACCTGATGGAAAGGGTCAAAGATTTAGACAAATGTGGGCAATAAAAGACGTAAGAAAATTAGTTTTCTTCAATGGCCATACATATTTACTTCCAATGTTAACAGTTTCATTCTGTTTAAAATATGCTCTATTATTTTTCTCGTATTTTAGCGAATTAAAATAGAATAATGTCATTAATTGGGAAATCTAAGAATCGCTCTATTGCTAGTTAAAAATGTGTTGTACGCGGTACTGTAAAAAGCTTATGGCATTTTCATGCAGTGACTTTTACGCTGAATAACCATTCCAGTTGGTGCCTGGTCAATCCAGTCTAACGTCCAAATGCCGGTTGTTTCATACGGACTTTGATCTCGCTCTAACAGCAGCCTGTTCTCGTAATGCGACCACTAAATGATACTGACCCACTGCAGTCGTCCGATTCTTGTATCCACAAATCATTACCTTTTGTTCTATTTTTCTCTCAAACTATCGTAAGTATCATTCCAGCAAGAATTGGGTCATTCGGAAACGGATTCTGTGATAAATAGGAGGAGATTATAATAACAAATTTCTTATTTCATTCGTTTTAACTATTTATTATTAATATAATACTTTCTCTGTCAGGAATATTTCCATACGGTGTGTCAGATATTAAAATGTGGTTAATATTTCAGATTTCTTTGGTGGTAAAAATTACAAAAAATAAGCTTTAAAATTAAATGTGCACATTATCTTATAGTAGATATTTAATTAAACAGTCAGAAACTTAAATTTTCATTCTATTGCAACTTTTGGTGCTAATTTGTTAATTATTGGCTATAATCGTAAATGCTAGTGATCGGTCTACAGACAGTTTTTTGTCGGCCATTTTCAACTGATTTGGCACAGAAATTTGTCCGTCCTATATTGTTGTGGACTTAATCATTTTATCTTTATGCATTCTTATTTCCAATTATTCTAGTGATAACACTGGTATTTAATTAACTCTATACCTGTTTTAGGTTGACGATGAAGGTTACCTCCGTATTGATTGCTGATGATATTGAACAAGAGTGTCTAGATATTTTGAGAAAAAGTGGGATTGAGGTATTTATTGAACTTTTGGCAACCTGATAGCAATAATCTTATCATTAAGCTCCATTTTGTCTGAATAATAATGGTAAATGCTAATGAGTTATGTTTCTTTCTTAAAAGTAGTATTAAAACAATTCCAAAAGAAAGCTATTAGGCATCCATAGTTGTTTTTTAAGGTAACCGTACAGACTAAACAGTCAAATGAACAACTGCTGGAGTCCTTACCGAAACACGATGCTGTAATTGTCAGAAGTGCAACAAAAGTTCGTATTATATTCTATTTTTGAAAATACTTTGCCACCTCATAATTATAGATGAAATATAAAGCATATTTTTTAGATCACATCTGAACTCATTGCCGCTGGATCTGCTGGACGTTTGCGCCTCATCGGGCGCGCAGGAACTGGAGTAGATAATATCGATGTCGAGGCCGCTAGCAATAAAAAAGTTCTAGTCATGAATACTCCACGTAAATATTGACAAAGGAATATTTAGTCAAACTTTGTCCTATTAAATACAAACGTTTTTTCAGAAGCTAATTCTCGATCTGCAGCTGAGTTGACATGTATCCTCATTTTGTCACTTTCACGCCATGTACCTCAAGCAGCGTCTTCCATGAAAGAAGGAAAGTGGGCGAGGAAGGAATTTATGGGAGAGGAGGTAACCATAAACTCTTAAACTGATTTTATAGAAGTTAAACTATGCACATCTCTATTAAACTACGTCTATAACCACGTATTTGAGATTTTTGGCCGGACCTTAGCTGTTTTGGGACTAGGGCGTATCGGCAACGAGGTGAGCGCTCGTCTACAAGCGTTTGGAATGCGTGTCATTGGATACGACCCTATGATCACTAAAGAGGTGCGTGCTTATCTTAGAGTCATGTAGTTTTCCTAAAAAGAGGATTTATAGCAAGCCGCAGCAAAAGGTATTGAGCTACTATCATTGGAAGAAATATGGCCTCAAGCTGACTACATAACCGTTCATGTACCTTTAATACAACAGACTGAGAATCTCATAAATACTATTGGTGAGTTTATATTTTTCATACTTGGGACTGAGATATTTGATTAAGTCTATGTTATCTACATTGTAGCTCTCAACAAATGTAAGCGTGGTGTTCGAATAATTAATGTTGCGAGAGGTGGAATTGTTAATGAAAAAGATCTCGTGGAGGCACTTAATTCTGGACAAGTTGGAGGAGCGGCTTTCGATGTATTTGTTGAGGCATGTTACTAACAAGTATCTTATAAAACAGCTTTGAAAGTATTTAAAATGTCATGTTAGGATATATAGGATTTTCTAGGAACCTCCGAAGTATCGTGATCTTGTGGACCACCCAAAGGTAATCTGTACACCTCATCTAGGCGCCTCTACTATTGATGCGCAACTACGAGTTGCCAGTGAAATTGCCGAAAACATCATTCAGCTAAATCAGGGAAACATTTTAGGCGCTGTAAGTTCTCACATTTTTTCTTTAATTTGTTGCTCCTTATTTTCAACAAACCTGTAATTTTTTTATTTACAGCTGAACGCCAAACATGTATTCTAACTGTGAAGCTATTTTCAAAATTATAATCTATATTTATTACCACTTTTTACGGATAGCTTTTTCGAAAGGGTTGTTAAATTTCTGATGCTCTTTCTATATCAGGAACAAACATTTTTGCCTTAATTGCTTGGGTTTAAGAAAAGTACTCTGGGCAGAAATTTTATCTGTCCTAACCATTTTTTATTTCGCTTTATCGCTGTAAATTGTTAGAATTGTCTAATAAATTATTCTTCATTGATTTCTATTGTTTGAATGTTTCTAGTTCTTATCACTATACAGATTCTTCTTATTTTTAATACATGTTTACCCATTAATTGCTTCATGCAACTGTTGGAATTATCTATTTCAATCTTCACGGAGTGCATGGCACAAATTTGTTTGTATATCTGTTTCACCGTTTGAGTCTGCAAATACTCGTACTTTATTCTTTCAAGTTATGTTAGATGGTTTCCATTTATGGAATAAGTTAGATTGATTATAGATATACGATATTAACAGAAGGCGAGATTTTAGTAATTAGCTATCTTCTGATAAATTATGGAACAAGTAATGGGTTTTGAGCACGTGCTTTGTTATTTACCATTCTTATCTTTTCAAAGAAATGTAGTTCTCATCTATCATAGATTTAAAATGTTGAGCTTAATGTAACTATTCATATGTACAAAGATTTTTTAATATTAAAACTGATATCATATCAAATATGATGGTAAAGTATAGCCTGAAGTAAAACTATTCCTAGGAAATTATTATAACATTGGTAACCATGTCAACTTGGTCTTGCCATAAATCTACGGTGTAACTTTCATATATCATAATCAAATGAATTATTTATGCGATAGATGGAAATAATTGCAATTTGCAAGACATTTCAAGCAGTAAATTATTTGTGAAATATTGCCTGCTTTATAGCGAATAAATAACTTGTAAGTAAATCGAAGATGTGCATAGTGTTTTTATGGCTTGCTATTCGTAGTCTTATTAATCTAAAAATATGGAGCAGTTATAAGTAAAAAGTAAAATGTATTAATCATTTGGCATAAATTATCATAATTAAATCTATATAATCTTGTTGACATTATTATACCAAGAATCCTATAATATATTAAACATTCTCGTAAAATAAGTCCAATAGATCATCGTCGATTTCTCCGAGTAGAATCCCACGTTGTTGTAATTCACGATATGGACGTAGGAGTCCTAAAATTATTAAGTACATAGCTTTTTAGCTTTAAATGTGCTCTAATTGTGTGAGATATTAAGTGAGGAGATGTTGACTGTGGTGCACCGATATTTGTTATGATATACTGATTTATATTCAGGACATTTCGCATATATATATTTTTCTCTCGTTAAAGTTATGAGGAAATATAGTAAATTTGGGAGATTTATGGAAAAAAGTTCAATTTTAACAGTAATTATGCTTTTTGTAAGTATCTAGTCGTTAGCTCTGATCATTGTTCCCCGTTCTAAACGACAGTACGCTATTTTCGTAACTTAATAATGTTAGTCCTGGGTGAACCACGTTTCTCCTTGGTTGAACACACTCCATTTATTAATGTGATGCAGTACTAAATAAAGAAATATTATTGTTCAGAAAGAAAATGTTAGCTTTATATTTTAGCTTTTCTTATTTGTGTCACCTTCACATCATAAGGAGATTGTTAATATTGCGCACACAAACAACAAATTAATAATTATAGAGTACTACATTGTCGGCAAATTAGTACTTAAACCTAGTTAAATTTATAGTAAAATTTAATTGTTTATTCTTCTATTGACTACTAAAATCAGAAGCATGAGCCCACTTTTCTTTTAGGACTAGTAAGTATTACTAACCAAGGTGAATATTTTAGTTTGTGGTCGGGATTATATTTTATGGGGTCTTTCTAAGTAACAAAATACGATCGAGTTTTTCGAAACGAGTGTATCGAGCAAGCTGTTGAGGCCGTCAATCATGCTCGTCACATTGGTAGTATTTTTTGAGGTCCCCCTGAGAGTTTTTAAATAACAACGTTGAAGAAATGCCTCAGAGGCAAAAAGATGAGCGGAATCATACTAAGACCAGCAGTACTAATATCAGTGATATATAGGAGAATATACTTTTTTCTACCATATAACTTAGGGCCTCTGTTACGCACAATATTATTAATGCATTTATGAAGGAAAAGTAAAATAGTTAATTTATATTTTTTAAAACAATGTTTGACTTTTGGTTGACAGTTTCAGTCATTCTTCTATGTATTAAATGAATTCAAGTGTTATCGTGAAATGAGCAATACCTAATAAGATTGATACGTATAATTAGATGTCCAATGTACCTGTCATTTGCTCATTAATTCCGGCAGCAAGAATAACTGGTACTGTTAAATACATGTGAATAGATAATAGAACAAGTACTGTGTTCCAGGTTTGGGGCAGACGACGACCACATAGAATACGTGCAAGTCGTCGCACAATGCGACGGCGGTCCTTCATTATGGTGAGGGCATTATCTGAAGTTAAAATAAAGCGTTTGATACATGTAAATGAGCCTATGAAAGCTAGCAATTTTAATGTAATACATTTAATTAGTTCGTAAAATCTAAGTGCAAGAAAATGTTAAATATAATCAGAAAAGCCAATGCAGAAAATTAAGTAAATATTAATGGGTTATGATTAAACACTGATAGTGCTAATTCCAAGTACATTCATAAAGAGTTAGAAGAAGTGTGGAATTCGACAATCGGACAAAAATTTATTTTTTGTGCAGACCAGCTGTGGTATCGGAAGTTATATATCTTATAAGCCAGCCTTGCATAATCAAATACGCTTCTACCCGTAAACATCCAGGATTACAAAGAAATTAATCCAAAAAAGAAATGAAAAATGAAATCTGAAGTAACTCTAGTAACAGAGAAGCTTATGTCATTTAACTCACTAATTTTTAATTTTTTTTACAGCAGCAGTACTGAAATCTATTGGCTATAAGTGAGTCTTTGAATGTGTTTTGCCTCAAACATCAATTATACATTAGGACCTCAGAAGGCACTGCTAGAAAAATTAGTTAAGACAGGAAACTATAGGGAGTCGAGTATTTAAAAGTTGTAATTGCCATAAAGCATCTAATAATTGTATTTCTTTTATAAAAAATTATCAAACCAACCATCTACTATAACACCTAGCTATACTCTATCGTTTTTATATGCGTATTTAAATCAAAAGGGATTTCTATGTAGGATTTTGTCCTATTCCACTAAGAACTAATGTCTGTTACACTATAATATACTAGAAAAAAAGTTAGTAGAACTGGGATAGTTAGAATTATGAATACAAAATTATTTGCTGTAAAGCAATATATTGTGTGAGAGTATTGCACGCGTTATAGTAATGGAAGAGTCAATCAGGCAGAATAATGGGCTTGATTTTAAGAGATTAATCACGGATGATGAATGCACATCGTAAAAAGTTTAAAACTTCATAATAATATTTTATTTTCTTACTCTAAGAGATTTTAAAAGAAATTACAGTGGTGCCCAGGATTTCTTGTAACAAATTGGATCCAGTGCACTAAGTGCACTATCGATTGCAGCTTGCTTCTAAGTGATCTATTTTCTATTCTAATGACAGATTCGGAGTCAGCATCAAATTGCGGTTCTTCTCAAAATGACTTTCTTAGTTCCATGCAAAGTTGGCTTTTGGTGAAAAAGAGGATATCTCAGGTACAAGGGATCATTATGAGAATATATGTGGACCACAAAAGGTGTAGAGCACTCAATAATATGGTTACTATTTTCTAGGTTCTAAAATTATCTATTCTTTATATTTCATTTATATATACGCACTACCTTAGCTACCTCTTCCAGATAAGATCTCTAAAAATAGGAACAAGATTACGTCAAGCCCTTAAAGGGTTTAGGGTACTACTTTGTTCAAAAGACCATATCCTATCCTATCCGAGAGGCTGTTCTAGTCGGTTCCTGCCACTTCTAAAGGGAGGCTTTCCCAATGGCTTTAGAAGTCCGGTGAAATTAACGGATTCAAAAGCAAAAGAAAGAAGTGGTAGCTGGTATCATACTACCAACTAAGACACTACCTGCGCGCTTCTTCTATCGTTCCCCAGTTACCGCTGAAAGTGCTGTATGGTCCTGTGGTGTAGGTCATACGAATTGGAAACATGTGGCGCAGGATCGGTTCCGTCCAGGACCCAAGAGGCGTTCTCCATTTCTGTGTCTAACTTATTGCCAAACCCCTCCGACGGAATGCTACGCAACAATTGTCGTCCAAAATAGCTGAAAGATGCTTGTGTGTGAGGAGAGTTGGCTAAATTGGACGATTTCGTCTAAGTCTTTCAGTTGACAGGTGAAGAAATTTCTCACATCTGAATAGAGAGAGACATTCTCTGATAGGTACAAAAACGATAACATATGAGTGTAGGAATAAAGCTGTTTAATCGGTCAACTCAAATCGCTTACTCCACTCAGTTACGTAGCTTAGAAGTTGATTATAAGACTTATTAATAAACACTTAGAATAACGTAAATATATAAACTAATGTAACACTAACAGCATGAAATAATGTACTTAAGTAAAACCTTTCAAGGAAAGCGTTGTGCATCATCGTGGCCTAGGGGTAGTCATCGCCGCGTAAGGTGGAGTGGTCGAGGTGTCGATCCCCGCCTGATCCATTTTGATCTTCTCGTATTCAGTAATAGCTAATAATTTATTGTGCTATGTGCAAACCAGGCTAAGGTACGGAACAGGCTTGAGGGGGGTTTCGGCTATTCGTGGAATAAACCGCAGACGACCGAGCCGAGGGTAAGTTTCGATGCACTTGGACGGTAAATTTGGAAGACTCCAAGGAATGTAAGTTTGCTGGTGAGTTTTCCTTTCGATTTTTCAGGGCTTCGTTGAGCCGGGGCTTTGCCTCAGTGCTCTTTTCCCACCTCTCGTTCGGGAGGAGAGTGGGATAATTTTGGACGCTTCTGAAGCGTTTGGCACTTAGGTGCTGAACTGCTTCGGAAGCCTTTTGGCACCGAAGTGCCAAATATTAAGAAGTAAGGGGAGGTTATGCCGAATTTTTCAAAATTCTAAACTAAACTATTAAGTTGTATTAATAATTATACAGATAGAACCTTAGCTACTTTTATGCTAAGGTCTCCAAAATTAGGAAGGATACTACCCAAACCCTAAAGGGTATAGGGTAAAATTCCCTCCAAAAGATCATATCCTACCTTCCCTATCCGGAAGGTAGTTCTGGTCGTGTCCAGCCACTCGTTGTGAGTGGCTTTTGAAGGGCTTTTGAAGCCCGAAGAAACTTAAAAATTCAAACACATAAACACTTTTCGGTTTCCGTACCTTACGCGGGTTTGGTTTTGCTGTCGAGAGATAAGAGACGCAGAGATAAAAAATTGGGCATAGATTCGTCTTTCAATTGTTTTTCAGCAGGACCCGTTAGGGTCAAAAGGCACCTGGGTGCCAAAAAGCTCCTGAAGCAGTTCAGCACCTAAGTGCCAAACGCTTCAGAAGCGTCCAAAATTATCCCACTTTCCTCCCGAACGGGAGGTGGGAAAAGAGCACTGAGGCAAAGCCCCGGCTCTTCAGAGCACTGAGGCAAAGCCCCGGCTCTTCAGAGCACTGAGGCAAAGCCCCGGCTCTTCAGAGCACTGAGGCAAAGCCCCGGCTCTTCAGAGCACTGAGGCAATGCCCCGGCTCTTCAGAGCACTGAGGCAATGCCCCGGCTCTTCAGAGCACTGAGGCAATCCCCCGGCTCAACGAAGCCCTGAAAAATCGAAAGGAAAACTCACCAGCAAACTTACATTCCTTGGAGTCTTCCAAACTTACCGTCCAAGTGCATCAAAACTTACCCTCGGCTCGGTCGTCTGCGGTTTATTCCACGAATAGCCGAAACCCCCCTCAAGCCTGTTCCGTACCTTAGCCTGGTTTGCACATAGCACAATAAATTATTAGCTATTACTGAATACGAGAAGATCAAAATGGATCAGGCGGGGATCGACACCTCGACCACTCACCTTACGCGGCGATGACTACCCCTAGGCCACGATGATGCACAACGCTTTCCTTGAAAGGTTTTACTTAAGTACATTATTTCATGCTGTTAGTGTTACATTAGTTTATATATTTACGTTATTCTAAGTGTTTATTAATAAGTCTTATAATCAACTTCTAAGCTACGTAACTGAGTGGAGTAAGCGATTTGAGTTGACCGATTAAACAGCTTTATTCCTACACTCATATGTTATCGTTTTTGTACCTATCAGAGAATGTCTCTCTCTATTCAGATGTGAGAAATTTCTTCACCTGTCAACTGAAAGACTTAGACGAAATCGTCCAATTTAGCCAACTCTCCTCACACACAAGCATCTTTCAGCTATTTTGGACGACAATTGTTGCGTAGCATTCCGTCGGAGGGGTTTGGCAATAAGTTAGACACAGAAATGGAGAACGCCTCTTGGGTCCTGGACGGAACCGATCCTGCGCCACATGTTTCCAATTCGTATGACCTACACCACAGGACCATACAGCACTTTCAGCGGTAACTGGGGAACGATAGAAGAAGCGCGCAGGTAGTGTCTTAGTTGGTAGTATGATACCAGCTACCACTTCTTTCTTTTGCTTTTGAATCCGTTAATTTCACCG
This sequence comes from Heterorhabditis bacteriophora, assembly GCA_964036235.1. NCBI lineage: Eukaryota > Metazoa > Nematoda > Chromadorea > Rhabditida > Heterorhabditidae > Heterorhabditis > Heterorhabditis bacteriophora. The sequence continues at coordinate 10,719,163 of OZ038428.1, read as the reverse complement.
GACTTCTAAAGCCATTGGGAAAGCCTCCCTTTAGAAGTGGCAGGAACCGACTAGAACAGCCTCTCGGATAGGATAGGATATGGTCTTTTGAACAAAGTAGTACCCTAAACCCTTTAAGGGCTTGACGTAATCTTGTTCCTATTTTTAGAGATCTTATCTGGAAGAGGTAGCTAAGGTAGTGCGTATATATAAATGAAATATAAAGAATAGATAATTTTAGAACCTAGAAAATAGTAACCATATTATTGAGTGCTCTACACCTTTTGTGGTCCACATATATTCTCATAATGATCCCTTGTACCTGAGATATCCTCTTTTTCACCAAAAGCCAACTTTGCATGGAACTAAGAAAGTCATTTTGAGAAGAACCGCAATTTGATGCTGACTCCGAATCTGTCATTAGAATAGAAAATAGATCACTTAGAAGCAAGCTGCAATCGATAGTGCACTTAGTGCATTCTGTTACCATAGTCCAGGGCACCACTGTTTATGCGTATATTTTATCACTATCCATGGACATTTATCGCCTATTTTGCGGTTTTCCCTGAAACGGTAGGTTATCTTGATATTCTCAGGTGGTCTATTTATAAAGCCAAGTAATAGTAACGTACTCTGATTCATACGCGATCAAGTGGTGTGTTAGATGCGAAGTTTGATTCTTACAGAATTTTCACTGATTTATTTGCCACTACTGCATAGGCTCTTTTTGCTTATTCTGCTTACTATCTCAATCGGTGTAATATTGTGAAAACAATGACCTTTTTTCTAGAAGCTTTATTGACAATGTAAAATAGGTAGATTCGATGACCATCAAATGATCTATTATTCGTTCTTTGTCGTATTCGACGAATCTGCTCTTCCTGAACAGACTGTGGAAATCCTTAGTTTTTTTTACTCTGTTGAGGACATCGCTTGAAACATGAGTGGCCAATGGTGAAAGAATTTCCAATATGCATCCATCATATTGTCTTTTAATTTTTAATTGGAATGTTTTTCTTTCTTTAGGCTTAAGATAGAGGCTTAGGATTGATTGGGTGTAGGTTTCAAAATGAGACATAAGTTGGGCGTATAATATTGTTAGATTAAAGTGAACTATGAGGTTTATTTGGCTAAGTAACTTTCTTAGGTTCAAAGTTTTACGAGTGCAGCTTAATGCTTGTTTGCTGTACATGTGGAGTATTTATAGTGTTTTCTGTTGAAAAAAAGTTAACGAATTTATTCAGGAATATATTAATACCTTATAGTATGTTAATGGTTATATCCGAAACATAAGCCTACCTAAATTAGGTACAAAACACAAATACACTAATGTATTTAGTCACACGGGAATTGTGGTATGAACATTTAGAAAGTCATTCACCAAATTATTGCTCAGACCTCATCATAAGCACCCTCGAGAACCGTAAATTAAAGTATGAACAGGTAAGTAAAAAGGTGGCTGTCTCTAATTTCATTGATATTAGTTGCTTAAATAGATAAATAGATAATTAAATGTAATCAAACCAAAAACGTATCTAAAATTTATTCATCTAAAGTGTTTTGTTAGTTTCGGAGAATTCCATCTAGACACCAACTTCCTTTCGGAAGAACTTGTGTCTTGATAATTACGCCAAAGAAATGCAAGCGATAGTAAGAGATTATTAGAGTGAAATAATCGTACTCTGTTTCAATGTTAGGTGGGTAATCTTATGTCTTTCTGATAATTTTTCGGCATATCACTCGTAGGTAGCGACATTTATTTACGTAGTCGTGACAGAAAATTAGTTAAAGTGACTTTGTTGCATCGTTGACGCAAATTAGAACAAATTGGATCATTGAAAGCTCACCTATACTGAAAACTGAACCACCTTGACGCAGTCCACAAATCCCAGTTATTCCCCTTCCTGAATGACCCGCACACTTTCCATTCTGTAGTATTGTTAAGTTTTAAACTAGTTACGCATATTTCCTTCTATTAAAATTAATTTCAGTAATATTTACCAATGTTTAAGTGGAATTATAAACTTGAGATCTTAGATATTTATCAGTTCGGAAACGTAAATTCCACTAAGCAATGAGGAGTTATTACAAAACCACTTTCAAGGGCGTGTTTCATTTAGATACAATCAGTGCGTATGTTTTTAATAAACAACGAAATTGCTAGGTAAAAGTAGACTTCCGTAAAGCATTGCAACTGACTATTCCACATTAAACAGCGGTATAGTATAATACTAGCACAAGTATGGAAATAACAAATGCCAATGTAAATTTCAAAGTGATTTTATAAGCGCAGATAGTTTTCTAGATCCAAACTGGAGGAGATACTTGCCTTCTACATGATCTCGACAATGGTTCCATTATTATGCGCAAATTTCGTTTTAACTAATTACTAGAATATCTCATTTCCTTGCCTGGAACCAGTTATGAGTCAATAAAAGCTAGCAAAATACACCTAATGGTTAAAGGATACAAGTTTTTAAAGAGAAATGCTAGATTTATCATGCCCATTGATGAAGAATTTACTTAAAGAGTTAAAGGTAGTTAATAAAAGTACTTATAAATAATTTTTTTGAAACAAATTCGGAATAATAAAAAAGTGAACAAATGAAAAGATAGGATAACCAAGAAGAATACTGAGATGGGATAAAACCAATGGGCATATAAAAACGGCTCAATACAGACGAACAGATACTGAAGAAACCAGCTAAAAATATATTATTACACAGCGAATCTATGCCACATTTTAAGCATCAGATACTAAAAGACCCAGTTCATAGCTAGTAAAATCTAAAATAGCAAGATTCTTCAGATAATTTCCTAATATAAAATATTCCAATTTTTCACTCGTATTTTACTGTAAAGCCTTAACATTTTTATTTAAACCAAATTATATTTAAAGTAAAAATCACAAGTGGTCGAGCATTGTGCTATGGTTCTGCAATTATCCCGATCATTTTGAAGTTAGAGATTATCGTCTCCTGAGATTCCCTGAAAAACCTAAATAACTTTCTATCTTATTTTATCACTCTAGTATGTCGGTTTGTATTAGAAAATGTTTAATGGTAATATTATTTTCTCAATTAGATTGTTTTAGTGTTTGTCGTTTTTTAAAACCTGAAAATTCTATTGATAAGCTTAGCAAATAGCAATAGTCTAATTATTGTTGTAAATTTAGTGAATTTTACATCACGTCTTAATTCTTTTTATATCTGCTCTGGTGATTATACTCTGAGTTAAATGTTGAATAGCAATTATGGAATGAGAAAATAATATTACTGTCGTTGAAAAATCGCGAAGTATTAACTAATACTTAGTAAACTATTAATATACAAGATTAGAAGTGGCAAACAGTCTAGGGGAACAACAGTTTTCTAAAGAATGTGTTGGTAATATTTATGATAAATAAATCATGTTTTTCACTGATATGATAAAAGCTTCTTTTACTGTATAGCCGTAATAATGAAATTGATGTTGATAAGAGAAGTGAAACTAGTTACACGATCATATACGTCAATATATCACTGTAGCATACATAGTCGAGTATAAAAAGGTCTTGATTAGAAAGAATCACCATTCTCATATACATATTTGTAACTACAGACCAATAAGAAAGACTAGAGTTGAAGATCGTCACATTGCTGTGACAATGATGATAGCACTTATATTTTGGTGGATGATTATTCTTTCCAAATTTGCCTTTAAATCCACGCTAATCCGAAGCTGGCATCTCCATAGAGAATTTACATTGTAATCCAATAAAAACATGGCAGTTTGATTACAGATGAAAAATCATACGAGCAAAAAATATGACTAACAACTTTTCAATAAATTTGAAGCAAGTATTTTTTATTTATTTGGATTACTATGTGGAAGTGAATATAAAAATAATATATCTAACCGATTCATTATAGTTCTCACTCTGGCTTCCGAAAACCTGCGATGAGCCTTCTTCCACAGAAAAAAATGTACTTTGAAATCATCTGAAATCACTGTAAAAGACACTTATCAAATAGTATGGTTTTTAGTTTCAGGAATATTTCATACGTAAGCTTATTTTAGCCATCAAACATTTACTGTTTGAAATATTTGTACCCCACCCCTTAGATCCCTGTGGAAAGCACAGACTAGTACTGGATATGCAACAGATCGAAGGGAAGTTAAGAAGAATATGAATAATGGTAATACTGAACTATCTCCTGCAAATTACCTCTTTCATTTAAACTTAATAAGAAGTTACTCAATTGCTACTAGTTATTTATATATTCAAACTAACTAATAACAGTGCAGAAGGAAACGACAACTTCCGTAGCAGCCAAGATTACTGATCCTCCTATGAGTGATGCTGCTAGACTTTTGAGGATATATTGCTCGGACCGTAATTTCTCGAGTCGTGATTCTGCCCGCAAACCAGCTGCCATTAGTAGAATATTCATTTTTCGATGCACCAACAGGTTGAGAATGAAAATAATCTGTCATAATTAATCAGATACCTATTTCATTCAACAGAATTTATATAACAGTTTAATAAGGAATAACCTACCAGAATCGATATTCCCATAAAGCTTAAGTGGTAAATTGAAACAATTGGAGCAATAATAAATTCATTAATGGTATAAACTGGAGGTAACGAATACTTGCTATAGAAAATATACATAAATATGGGAATAACTGATAGAATAGCCTGATTAAATAATGAAATTATTTGCTTTATAACGATGAGTAAAGAGCGACCCTATGCTCTTTCAGAATTTTGAGACAACGGCAGTAGGGATAACAAGGAATAAATAAATAAAGTAATTTTTCTTATGGCCACTCACCACAATAATTTTGCTAATACAAAGAAGTGTCGAGCTTGGATTTTCTCTAAACCGAACACATATATTGAATAATAATCGCTCACAAGAAATCCAAAATGGAGCAATAGTAGGTACTTCGTTGAATATCAAGAAGAATATAATAATGATTACTTTTGAATTATATTCCATTGCAACGAAACAAAGTAGATCTGATGATTACGTAGTCTTAGGGGAAATCAAATATAATAGAAATTGTAAAAAAAAACCTCGGGTTTTCATATATATACTTAGGCTAATTTTTGAGACAAACAATCATATACACTGCCGCCGCCGACGACATTTTCTCGCAATTTTACTGTCCAAAGAGAGGAGTATGTGTGTGTATCTATTTAGAAACATTAGAACTAAAAATACGTTAAATAAGTTTAAAGTCTACCCACAATTTGAAAACAAAACGTCGATAATACCAATAATATGTGTTACAGCAAACATTCGTAGAAGTTTTCGTAAAAACTCAGTAATTACAGCAGACTTATGGATCAGTCGCATAAGGACGAGGTTTAAGTAAATACCGATGATAGAAAAAATAGTTCCAGAAAAAAATAGTATAAATTCTTCTACAGAAAGCGGCTCGACCATTCTGTTTAAATACACAGCCTAAATTAACTTCTTCATAATAAAATAAATTATATAAACTACTAAACCTATTCCGTACACAATACAATTATATAGAATTATCAATATCTCAACGTTTCATTATAATAGCATCCCTCAATTTTCGTTATTTTCGATGAAATTAGCACTTATAATCGGCAGTTACCTTTATGGCAGTAAAGAAAATTATTGATTAACACAATTTATAAATATAAGAACAAAATTTAACGGAAATAACTACTGAAGTTGTTATTGGTGAGAAGGTTTATATTAATGGTCCCCATAGAAGTTATAAAAAAGCAGATATATTTTCAAAGATCGATAAAGAATGTCTTAATTAAGCAAAGGAATTATATGTACTCTGTTCACTGTGTTAAACTCACATAATAGAACGGCATGAACTGAAAATCTTTCGTTTTTAATTATAACAACTGAGTGGTTCTTCGAATTGTGATGGAGTATACTTGTGCTTTCAGATGCTATTCATTTCGTGGCAAAACTAATTACCTGTAATTTCAAATCAAGTATAACTATTGTCGTGGGATGTAGGTGTATAAATTAAACAAAACAAAGATGCCAAACTAATCAATTTCAAATTAGGAAAGTTCATTAATAGCCTGCATGATCTAATGATTATTAGTATTCAGTATACCTCTTTAGGACCTATATTTCCAATCAAAATTTGGCAAATAAATAGCGTATTAGTTAAAACATTGAAAAATTGTGTTATAAGATAAAATAGATCTATATAGTAAAATTACTACCACAAATTATGCCTTCATTATAACCTTTATTTCTAAAATGAGATATTGTTAACAGATAAATCTTCCTAAAGTTTACATAGAATAATATGAGAATAAAGTTGAATACAATGTTTAAAAAATTTAGTGATACTAAAACGACACAGGAAATTTCCAGTTGTTTTTAAGAATAAAGTTTCACATAATCGAACAAACGAAAATAAAAAGTTCATATAAAAGATAACAGATATATATGATCTAATAATAAGCTAGCATAAAAACGTTAAACAAAACTTCGCGTTCACAATGGTGGATAGTGTATCAGTTCGTTACTAGGAGTGTCCTCAAACAACAATTTCAGTGGAACTAAGAATGATCACGTACTCTTTATACTATTTGTAGCGTTCTAATGAATATGACTCACGTAAAGTATTCTTTATTCGCAATCAGAATTTTCTTACATAATATTAACAAATGTATGCCAAAAAATGAAGAATTCGTAGTTATTTATGTATCTGTTTATTTATATATAAGTAGGCAGACAGAGATTTCACTTTATTCTACTCAATTTTCGTAGAAAACTTAAAATGCTAAAATTATCTCATTATTCATTAAAAGACGTGTTTTAATAGTATTTACGAGTTAAGAAATGAAAGATCCAACACAAAAGTGTAATCCATAAACAACCTCGTAAACTATTTCAATAAAGTAATCAACTGAAGAAATAATCGGAATATTTACATAGATCAAATCTTAGAGTAGGAATAAATGCTCATCTTCACTATTATAACTGCAGTATCACAGTGCCACCAAAAACTAGCTAAACTATCGCGGCTGAATACCCTTGGGTAAACGTACTGTTTTAGATTATCAAATTCCCACAACGTCCCATAATAATGCGCATTCTCACTAATGAACGGGGACAATTTTTTTCCATATTCACTAAATGTAGTACTATAGCCACTACTTATAATTCCACATTGTGTCGTTCACCATTTAATTCTTTCTCAAATTCTAGTTCATTATTTGCTGTTTGCTCGTGCCACACCTAAAGTAGTATCTCTTTTAATTAGAATCATATTCAAACTGGTTCCACGTCTACTTTTCATGTAAAAATCAAGTATTATAATGATAAAATCGAACTGTTTAAAATCCATATTAATACTATGTCTTCAACAGTAATTTAAAAGATTCAGTTTGGTAATATATTTTTAAAAATTTTGCCGGAAATCAGACTTAATTATGTATGTTACTAACCATATAATAAGGACAAAATAAATTTGCATTAATTCGCTATTTTTCCCTTAAATAACTCAAGTAAATTGGTTTTAAATTTGTTGCATCATTGTAGAATTCTAGGTCGAGCAATAACTTGGTTTACGAAACTAATGGCGATATAAAAAACTAAATGAAGAATGCCAAGACACTTACCAGTTGTAAATAATTACCACGTAATTCAACTCCTCTTATACGTTCATGCTTTTTTATAGTTTTAGATTAATTAAGATGGATTTCTTACAAACAACCATTACATTACGATGAATATAAGCAAAAAATTTAGCCTTCATTTAAATAAAGCGGAAATTATAATTTAACTATTAATTAAAATATTACTACCTGTACATCATCTTCAATCTCCAAAGGATCAATTTGTTCTTCTTCGTGAAATATATTATGACGTCGTCCAGCAAGTTCTAAGGTATCAAGGAATGGAAGCTGAAATGAATATGCTGTCTTTGGAGGGAAACACTACATTTTCAAAGGTATTAACAGATTTATGTTTACCAGATTATCCCACAGTTCGTAGCTTTCCAAGTGGAAATTGTGACCACAGTCAATTGTATCGTTGATCTGAAAGTTCCATTAATTTATCAGAGAAATTTAATTTTCCAAATAATTTGTAAAATTTCGTTAAATTCTCTCGACTCTGAACTGTTATTTAATGGCCAAAGCTCTACGCACTACAATAACCCGCTCGCACGAGCAAGGAGAGAAGAATGTCGCGATCGCTAAGAAGCTCTGTGTCACGAGAATGGCTGTTCAGCGGACTGTGAAACGATATCAGGAGCTCAGTGTAGCAAAGAATCATTCTAGGAGTGGAAGACCCAGGTCCGTGAATACTTCCTGCATTAGAAAAGTGGTCAAGAAGAGGATCCTCCGAGATGGCAAGAGATCAATGAGGAAGATGACTTCTAACCTCAATATTGGTCCAGCACCAATGAGGAGAATCGTCAAGCATGAACTGGGGTTCTAGCCATATAAGATCCGTCAAGGTCACATGTTGACAGAAAAAATGAAAGTCAATCGTTACGAAAAAGCAAGGAAACTCCTAAGCATCGTTCGGCAGGGCTGCACCTCAAACGTGCCTTTCATAGATGAGAACATTTTCACTGTCAACCCAGCGTGCAATAGTCAGAACAGTAGGCAACCTCTTCAACGTGGACATTAGAGGTCTGAGAAAGCATCCCTGAATGTCAGAAGCCATTTTCCATCATCTGTCATGGTTTGGACCGGAATAAATACGTCAGATAAAACTCCGTTGGTATTCGTCGAAGGAAATGCCAAAATTAGCGCTAAATACTACCAAAACGAAATTCTATTAAAGCTAGTAGTTCCCTAGACTTCAAAACATTTGGTATCACAGAGTTGGACATTTAAACAGGACTGAGCAACAGCTCATGGAGCCGAAACAACTGTTGAGCTCTGCCGGCAGCAGTTTCCAGATGTTTGGGGCAAAGACATTTGGCCATCAAACTCGCCTGATCTGAATCCGATGGACTTCACAATATGGTCAATCTTGGAAAATAAGTTGAGTAGAACATCCTATAACAATTTGGACTCTCCTAAGGTGGTCATAGTTAAATCTTGGACAAAATAAGTGAAGACGAGCTACAGCCCATCACGGGGTGGCTTCGAGAAGCATCTACAAGTTTGTGTAATCGCGAAAGGAGAGAACTTTGAACACCAATTGGACTAAATTATTGTTTGCTATCTTATGTATCTCTAGATAAATCTGCGAATGCTGTTTTGTTTTGAAATTATGTGGTTCGACATCCGTGCCAGAACTTTTGGCGCACCCTTATATACGCAATTATGTTGAGATTTAACCATATAACTCACATGCAATTCAACAGTCGGTAATGTTGTATTCGAAGAATCACAAGTGGATGGTAGTTCTCTAAAATTCCCGAAATACGTAGAATTTTCAATTATTTGGCATATCCTTTGTATTATTTTACAATATCCAATATTATAATATCACCAATAAATTTGTGGTAAACCCTAATGTAGTCGCTAATTTGTGATTAACTAAACTACATAACAGTTATTGTGCTCAGTTCCAAAAAATTGGAAAAGATATAGAGGTTTCTAGTTTAATTGACAAGCTAAAAAAAACTAACCCTTTGCTGGCGAATTGCGTGATATACTTTATCATCTTTTTGCAAAATAGTTTGGTCTTCTCCCAACGTTCACTATGAAGGCACCAAGTAATTGGGTTATTAATTTCGTACTCAATAGTATAGACGATGTTCTGTAATTTTTGATGAATCTTTTGAACTATTAAGGTGAATGTTACGTAGACATCGAAATAGTTACATTATTTGCAGCCAATTGTCTTGACAGAGCCTGTGTTGGTACAATAAAATCTCGATCCAATACAATCTAAAATTATTATAAAAGCAAAAATACAAATAATATGTCTATGATAAGAGAATTATTTATATTGTTTAGCATTATACAAAAACAACTAACGTTTCTCATTTGCTCAAATAAGAATTGAGTGTTTCTTTTATCACCTTTCGTATGAATATACTGATGTAGAATTAGTCTTCGTAAGAGAGGTGCATTCCTAACAAAAGAGAATAAGACTATAAGTCGTACTAAATATTCCCTTATTATTATAGAGGAAAAATTTTTTAAGAACGAGAGCTATTTCCTTTTATGAAACCAAAAGTACCTTAAGTACTCAATAAGAACACTGGTGTTTACGCTTTTCTTACTGATGTTTATATATATAAGGGTTGGCATTCGAGGCTAAAATGTCGAGTTATCGGGTTTTCGAGATTTTGAAAAAGCCGGGTATTTCCCGGGATTCGGGAAATCGGGATTACTGGAATGTCAACCCTAATATATATATGTATATATCAAATGCGCACTTAGATGGAATTCATGATTATTCTTACCCTGGTTTTTACATTTTTTTAATCAGCAAGATATAAAAATGACTTATTTAATAGCAGCTGGTAATCTAATTTAGTGCAATGATACCAAAAACAGGTGATTTTAGAATAATTTCGTTATCAAGTATTATAAACAAACGGAGATGTACCTGTGTATGGAATCAGGAATAAGTTCGGTAAGAAATTTTTTGAAGACACGATACTGGAAGCGCTCATCATAGTTACTATTCGTTGGATATCCTCAATCCAGCGTAATGAGTCGATATTAATTTTCATAAATACCACTGATATTATTGGTACTTAACTTCCTATCACTATATGATTAACACTGATATATAAAATAGATATCTTTCGTAGATAAGTGCATATGTATTATGAAATTAACAAGTACATTAAAGTGCTATAGAAATAATCTAACCGTCAGGCAAATATCTGTAAATCCCTAATAGCAAAGGGATTTTGATTCTACGCGACTCTCCAACAGGAGATCGAAATGGATCTCCAAAAGGATAAAATGATGCCTAAATTATTTAGAACATTGAAATTTATTACATTCTGATTATCACTTATACTTACGGTAACTTTGTTGGTTGCGGAAAGAATTTCATTAAGAGACTTTGAGCGAAGGCAATCAGTAGATTGAGAAACGGAAGGAAGGTCGCACTGAGAGACAAAACTTAGTCCGTTAATATATTTTCTTTATGCCCAATTGTTTTCTTTCTCTTTTCGATTTTCAGTGGTATGCTTCATAAAGATACCAAATTCTTACCATCAACTCAGTTTTCAACTTATACAAGGCTCGCGATGAGTATTTCCTTCTTCCCTTTGTTCTTGTATGTGAATTTCCATTAAAAAGAATAGCTCTTGCAAAATCTAAAGACATGATATTTATAATTACCAACTAATTTCATAATATCTAGTGAAAAACAAAATAAAATATATAAATTCGTGAATAATTTCAAGTGCCTCACCAATTTGAGGTAAGCTAGCTGAAATTGTCTCGGCAATAGAACCTACGGCACAAACAGTGATCGGTCCAATATTTAGAATATTTGAATGAGATTGAAGAAAAATGGAAAGACTGATAACATCACTTACAGAGAACGGAGAATCACCCAAAGATCCTTAATATATAAGTTTTGAAAAATAATAAGACATAATCACAATATACTTTAGTAAATGGGAAAATATATTAGCAATATATAAAATAATAATGGAAATTCATCTACCGAGAACTCCATCACGAACTGATGCTACAATAACATTTAAGGTGGAAGAAACAATTCCAAGAAGCTTAGATTCAACTAGATTGTCATTTGTTACTATTAGAAGAGTTGCTGCCTAAAATTATAAGCTTTTAAACCATCCTCCAATTTTTATTAATACTCCAATCCATATGAGATCATGAAATGTACAACTCCTTAACAATCATATTGCAGAAGGGCTCCTGATTCTATAAAACATTTGTCAGAATAAATTCATCACATGAAAAACAATACAAAAACATGCTAGACATCAACACACAATCAGCAAGACTTCACTCAAATCTTCACCAGTTTATTTTAAAAAAACATTGATAATTATCTCACCCTATATTTTACGCTGTTGTGCTGTAAAAGGCTGAAGAACAAGCAGTCCTCGTCCAATTCCAGTTCATACAAGAGAGAAGGGCAGCGCTTTGGCCATTGATCAAATATCTCACTTTCATTCAGATGAAGAGGTATTGACTTCTCCAAAAAGTTGAGATTTAAATTTAATTCCGAAGTATTCATATATTTTCAAAAATACACCTTTCTAGTTTTTTCTTCAAAATCACCTCAAAACGATACGTCCTAACCGGAGCTCTACCGTATCGTACTCCAAGATAACCAATAATATCACTAGACAACATACGTCCAGTTAATGCTACAACTGTTACAGAAGATAGAAGGGCTAACGAAACTATTTCTAGTTGCATTCTGAAATTTTCGGACAACTAACGTAATATGACAGAATATATACCAATACAAAACTAGATTTAAAAAGCAACATAGAAGAAGAATCTAGTTTTGATCACTAAATTTGTGCTAATGGCAGTTCTTAAATGGTCAACATTTCATTGCCCAGACTTATCGATAAATTCTTATCTAGGATTCATCAATTAACCACGCCGTATGAATAAAAACTATCTGTAAACAAATCACCTCCAATACTCTCATTCGACTCTCACTTAGCATTTCAACTTTTGCATAATTTATTATTTGACCGCAATATCTCGACACATATCACTGGATGAAATGACGAATGAATCACCAATTATAATTTCATCGTCACAGACGAAAATCCCAGAGCTTCCCGAAAGAAGGCAAAAAATAAAAGAAAAAATCAAACAATAATATAGGATTCCTAAAAATGAATTTCCAGAATCCAATAGAATGGTTAAATAGAAAAGAACTTAACCTGAACTCTTGAGAAAAATTTAATAAAATTGAAATATAAAAATGAACAACCACTTTCAGGAAGTAAGTGATGCCATAGGAAGTACAAAAAACGTAACAACACTTGTGTATAAAAGAACGTGATATAAACTACTACAATAGTTCTAAATTACTCACGTTGTCTACAACTAGTCAAGATAGATTTCTAAAGATGATGAACAGGAGCACATCCTCATCTAAAAATTACTGTTCTTAGTGCATCTTCTTCATGCACTTCTAGGACAGCTTCTGACCCGTCATTGAAGCGATACGAAACGCCGCCATCAACAACCTGACCGCAAGAAATGTATTAAAAATATAAAGAGATAACTTTTTGCAAATAAATAAGTACATGCTAAATCCTAACCAGATGAGCATCATATCCCCTGCTTTTCACTATGATTTTATTTGCTATCCCACGTGGTGCAGTTGGAGGAAACGTAGCGTTAAACACCGGATCTCGCACAGAGAATGCCATTTCTAAAAAATTATTTTTTTTAATTATAAACGCATTAAGGAATTATGACTTATGTAAATGTGAATTTAGATACATTTTCACTAACGTGGTAAATCAGGATCAAAAATTAGTTGCTGATTGAACCGTGCACAGATGTCGCTTACCACTTCTTTATCTTGTGATGGAAGGTTTACCTTAACTTCAAACTATAATAGAAAGAAAAATTAACATTACTAAGTAAATAACTTCAATTCACCACCTTACACTGATCAGACACAATCCGTAAAAGATCAGTTACACACTGTTCAGTAAGTTTATTGATATTAAAATACCACGATGTAGAGCCAGTACCTGTAATTAAACGTCTTTAAAAACGAAATTTAAGATATTCCGGTGGACCTACTAATCAAGAAACTATACCTGTACAAATAGTTATTCCACTGCTTTTCTGTTTGACCATCTGACCATTATTTATTTGTATCTCATAATAGGAAACACGTGAAGATAAGCTTTCGCCTACAAACACTTCATTTAGTGCAAGTACAGGCAATTCAATGGTTACCCGATCATTCGCACGACGACGCTTCCTTAAAAAGATCATAATTAGTATGGTTCTAAGTCGAAAAAATATGGTTATAAGCATAAGGTAGATGTATATAAAACTAAAAAAAACGTAGCCTAACAATGAGGGTGCGTCATGTTCGCCAGGGCTACGTGGATTATCTGTCCAACGCGTTGTTGACGGATCCCTATTTAGCTGTTGATCATGTAGCTCTACAGAATCCCCAACTCCATTTTCACCCGTTACCGTAATTCGAATGCGTTGACGGAAAAGCCAACTAAATTATAAATTTAGTTTTTACATTGTTTATTCATCCTCTATATGATTACAACGCACTGGAAATCTCCGTTAAGCAATCGCTGCAGAGCTGATCGAAAATGTTCTTTTGGCAATTTCCTCATAAGACACATATAACCTTCAGATCTGTAATGATAATAAAATCTTAATAAGTAGAAATTTTAAAAATAACCATTTAATAATAAGTGATAACAGTAGCAATAATAGTAATATATACTAGTACTAAGTACTATTAAGCATAACATATTAAACCGATCTAGCCTCACCCTTGTGGATCTGTATTAATGCCTATGACTGGTTTATCTCTGCGTCGGATGCGCGATGCTGCCATAAGAAAGGTTCCATCACCACCTGCAGTCAGTACTGCGTCTGCCCAATCAACAGCAGCCTCATTGTAATTGAAGCGTTGTACCACACGCGATTCTATTCCAGCCCTCCTGATTAATAGATATTATTTTAACTTTTACTTTAAGCCAGATATTTCTGTTATCCCTCTCCATTCTACTACCTATCCTACTTCTTTCCCATGTATCTCATTATCCTTTAATAATAAATAAACTAGAAATACGTCCGCAACTAATTGAATAACAATTTTTTTTAATGTAGAATAATATGTTAGATTCATCGCTAACAACAAGAATGATTCCGCGGTAATTAAAAATGAGGAAACAGGTTTTATTTGCTGTCACATGTTGTATTCAAGCAAATATTTTTCAATTTAATAGAGAAAGGCATTTTAAGTATAACACATTCGATTGTGAATGCATAGGACCTCAACTAATAAATTTCCTATTTCAAAAATATAAAAATTATTATGGTCATCAATCATATTTAATTCAATTGAACATCAAGTAGGTACATAATAAAAAGTGGTAAAATTGGCTTACTAACTGTAGCTCATCTTGAATAGTTTTGAGATAGGCATGGTGAATTTGGTGCTTTGAAAGCAAACGCGAATAGTCGGAACCTCGGCGCTTCAGCTGAAGAATGAAGACAAAATATAATGCCATTTAATCGATGAAAAATTATGACATCACTAATATAGTATTTTTAGTGAAAATTTATAAATCACTCACAAGTGCTTCTAACTGATTTTCTTGCACATCTTTATGTACTCTCTTCTCAAATTCATACCGGGTTATCTTGCTCAAAATGAGCACTTTTTTCGGCCGAAATGATGTTTCCTATATAACATAGTCTAATATAGAGATATCTCAAAGATACAAACAATATTCAAAAATAAGATTCATTAATGGGAATATTAAAGCACCTCCATTGGACCGGCGGCGAACGTATGTTGTCCGTAGACGGGTGTGCGATAAAGGACCGCGGACAAAGACCGCGGCAAGAGGCGCATGCGGTAGGAGTGGCACCACACCGCGGATGGTACACCTTCGTACTCAGCGCTGACACACCGCGAGAACTAGGAAATGGAGCACATGAAATAGTTATATATCTTTGTATTTCAGAACTATTTAATTTCAAATATGCAAGAAAAATTACTAAAGATGTAAAAGTTATCAAAAGTCAGAATTTCACAAGATTAGATAAACAACAAAGTGAATTAACACATTGTGAACACAAAACCAAAAACGTAATTAAAACATGGACTAGCAAAGAACACTCAATACACTTTGGCAGTACTGCAAAAACGAAAGAAACTTAAAGATCAAAGAACCATAAACAGCTTATCTAACCAAAATCAGGAGAATACACAGTAATATACAATATTAAAGAATATTAATTAACTGAATTATACCTAGTAATAGCCGTTAATAAGGACTATTTTCCTTATGTAAGTCTATTATCTATCCAAGAAATCAACTGTCTTCTATGATATCCCTTTGAACTTTAGGGTGAAGTTTAAAGTCATATAGAAACAAAGAGATGAGAAAGGATACATCCGATATGTATACTTAAAATATTTTACTTTCCTGACCTGGACAAGTGCATTGGAATTGAGCCGTACTCTCATTTTAAGAGCAGAGTTGATAAATAATGTTGTAGTGATGTTGAATCGATCAAGGTTTCAGTGATAGGTTCAGCTGAATTACCACAATACACAAAAGAAATAGGAAAATAGCGCAAAAATAGTTAGGAAAAATAAAATATTAAGTATTATATAAAAGACATTTTAAAAGTCGTGCAGTAATAAGTACAAGATAACCTATCAATGTAATTAGGAAAAAATCTATGAAAAAGGATGCGTGTTGTAAATTATGTGTGAGAAGTATACCTTAGCACAAGCATAGAAAATAAGTGTAATCTTACCAATTAACGGATAACTCTAGAAAGTAATAATGCTGAATATACATGCCAAATGATGGCAACTTTGTTTCGAGATTACTATGCATTATTTACTATTTAATGTCATCTTCAAATATTACTTTTAATTCTGGATGGATAAATATATCTCAGTAAATTAAAAACGCACTAAACGACGCAATGAAAAATGATATATGAAAAAGCAAATAGGTCTAGTCAGTGGTACCTTCTGTCGATTTTTACACAAACGCGATTAATACGTGCTTAGAGCATTCATATACCCACGTTATTTTGACGTCATTGAATATGATTTCGAAGCATAAAATGAGACCTAACAAATAAAAGCTTGAACCAATGCACATTTTAAACAGAGATGGTACTTGACGTTAAAAAAAATGATGTAATAATATATCTCAACATAATAGGTACGGAATATCTTAGAGGGCCAATTTATAAATCAGCAGTATATGTTACTATATACGTAAAAAATAGTGTAATTGTAAAAAGATTTAGTGATATAAAGCTGCATAAGGCAATTTATTAGAATAACAATTTACCAATGTTTATTTTTAAAAACCATAAGTAAAGTTACCATCATCATGTATATTCCTCCTTAAATTGCAACCAAGCATTGTCACGCATTTAACAAAAGTCTAATGTAAACAAAGCAAGCAACTATGTTTCAACAATGGTTTCATGAATGTAAACCTTTAAACAAGCAAAGATTTTACATATTTACCATTTATTGCACTGAAGATATCTGTATTCAAGTTATTATATATCATATTCAAAAAAAATCATACATTTTTAAAGACTAACTGAAAGTTCGACATTATCTATTTTAATAGTAACTCGCTATTAAAGTGGTAGCACTCTGATTTCCAAAATAATTATTTAGTGATTCTAAACTATAACTTTTCGAAAATGATGTATATAATCATATCGACACCGTTACAGAGAATAAATGCAATTTTTTGTTGTTTATTAGTTTACTAGCAATACATGTATCTAGTTGAAGTTATACCTCTAAAATCATAAATTTTGTTTATATATTGAACCATTTGTTACTAAAATATTACAGTATATTCTTCATAGAGACACTATATGTTAAAACAATATTATATAATTTCCTGGAATAATTTCTAGATATATATTATGCTAAGATTACTAAAAGTACAAATTTCCCGAAAAACGAGAGAAATTATCATCAATATGGCAAAAAATGTTTTTATGCACGTACCATAATAGAAACAAATCGATAACATTACCACAGTTTTTATATTGTGTAAGGAATGCAACATTTTCAGTACGTCTAGACTAGAAAGTAATAACAATCTTTGACACATGAAGATCGGTGTTTGTCTAATAGGAATTGTAAATCCTAGTAATAAGTAAATTAACAAACAAACACGAATTGAAGAAAATTCTAACACATTATTTTACAGAATCCGAAAGTGAATTTAAATAAGATGGCAAAATTTATCGTAATGAAAGCGAGTAAAAGGCGGAAATAACCAACACTGCACTATGTATGTTGCGACTGGAGCAAATAACATCGCAACAATCACGGGGAAACGGCAAGCATTAACTACACATAATGAGGAAGTGAATATAATCACCGGAAAATCTTTAAAACCATACAATTGTTTAATTATAGAAGCTATATTGGAAATAAGGGGTTGGCTTGATAGTCATATTCTTCATTTACATCCCAAACAAGTAAAAAGTTGTATAACTAAATAATTAGCATCTTTAGTATCTAGCACAAAAACAATAAGCATTTCCACCCTCTCGAAATACCTGAGTAATAATTTGAATACAATAGTCTAATGATGCACACATACTTTAAAAACAAGTGCAGATCCGAAACGTATTAGAAGTTAAATGCAAAACAACATCAAATAGTTATTAAAATCGCTTCAGTCCAATTATCTATGTTACAAATACAAAAATATTTTCGGGATAAAGTGAGTGTGAAAACACGTGTATGGGATATACTCCTTTAAAAGAAAGACGATAACAAAGATGCTATTGAAAGAGAATAACAGAGAAAAGTAAAAACATTAAATAAAAACTTTCAACTCATCTAATTATACATGATCAACACACGGTTTTCTAGCAACAGCTTCAAGTCTGATGATTTTAACACCAGCCATAAATCGGGCATATGCGTTTACCAGATTCTTCGGACTCTTTGGATCGAGATCGACGATCTTCACTGAGAATGCGAAACTCAGTCCTAGAAAATATACTGATATATCATCCAGAACTAAATACATATACGAATATTGTAAAAAAATATTATGCGTCACAAGCTTGAAAAATGAAGATTTTACCAAATTATTTTCAGTAAAAACACACCATTACGCAGACGAACTATTTGAGCATCATCAGATCTTTGTGATTGATTCACTGATGGAATAATTCGAAGAGATACCATTATCTAAAGCCAAATAATCTGAGTGATGGATTATATTATAAAATATAATAAAAACGGTGATAAAAGATTCATATATCTCACCGAACAATCCTTCATAGTAGCAGCAAGAAGATATCTTTCTAGTAAAGCACGGTCATCGGTTGCTTCTAAGGCTTCCAAACCTCTCACAGGTAATCGGCTTTTATCCAAAAGATCCTTCTAAATTGGTATATTAATAAAAAACCACATCTAATGATTTAAATAAATAATATAATATATTCAAATCATTACCTGTATTGACGTGGGCAATGATTTGTAAATCTGATGAGCTCGAATAATGCCTACGGGATCAATTCGTTGTGCAGCCAATATCTCGCCTAGAACAGAATGGTCCCGTAGCGAAAAATCTGCGCTATCCTCACATCCAGTCAGCACAATACACAGCTGTAGATGATCATGTAATATAAATCATTAGAAACGAAAAAATTGTCCATAACTATAGAACTCTATTTTGTAACAAAACATACAGCAGTTAAAAGATCATCCACTGTAGCCTGTTCATTTGGGAATAAAGTAGAATTAAACAGCATACAATCAAGAGCTGTTTCATCAGAATGAACCTTTGATGAAAAATTCAGCATTATATATTTATTATATATGCAGAAGAAGAATATGAAAGATGTTCAACAACAAATATTATATAAACATTAATTCCACTAACTAAATTCCCATCCACGAATAACCGAAGATTTCTATGGGGAACCTTGATAAGTGCTTCAAGTGAAGATTTCATCTTTGGAAGACAGCCAGAAAACAGATCGAGAGGGCAAAAATCATACATCTCGTCATAATGATCAGAACCGCATTTTTCTAGCTGATGATAATGAGTTAAATGTTTATTGATAAATTCATAGATTTACATAAAACATACCTGTAAAATGCAATTATTGCAAAATGGAATATCAATTGAAGGGTGATTTTGAAAAAATCCCTGTTTCGGCTTTATTTCGATCTGAAAAGGTCTATAAACAGTAATAGCACTTTGAAATAGTATATATATATTCACAATTTATATAATACTAAAAATTTAAGTAAAATAGCATTATACGTTATTAGAATAAATCATACCGTAATCGTCGATCCTATATAAGAGGTCATTTGTTTAGGAATCCTAGTGGCATCAAGCATCTCTAGAGCTGATAGTTTCGAGATACCATGTGCTACTTTTGAAAGGGGTAAAAAGGAAAATTCATCCGGTAGTGAAAGAAGCTCATCAAACAACTCTAACTTCAGATTTGGAGGGAGGGATGGAATCTAGGATAATATAATCAAGGTTTATTAGTACTAAGAAAGCAGCATTCGATTTTTAACAAAATACCTTGGCTAACTGATAAACGTCGTCAATCTTCATTTCAATTATTTTTGGGCTAACGAGGTATTTCTCATCGAAGAATGGCACAACCATACGCTCCATGTACTCATTTACCATTTCACTTTTTGCCTTCACCGTAATCATTCCACTTTTACGAGCCTTGGCAAAGCGCCATACAATTCTAAAAAAAATTTTTTAGTGCAATCTGATGTTAGAATTACCGTTTTTAATGCTTATATGTCACAGTCCTACCATTAACAGTCCAATGTTTTTTTCCTATGAAAGCACGCTTTCAAATAAAATAAATTGCAATAATAATTGTTCCCTGTTCATTGGTAAAAGGTTTAAGAAAATTGGCACTGCTAAGCATACATATATGACTCACCAGCAATGTTCCACGTGAAAGAAATCGTTCTATACAAGTATAAACAGAAAAATTAGTACCTCAAACCGGTTTTGGTATTCTTCGCACTGATAACGAAATTGGCGCGTCCTTCTCCTCGAAAACAGAAGGCGCGATACTCTCTAGGATCTATCAGTTCCATTCCAGGTAACTTCATCTGCTCATCAGATTTTGAAAAGAAAACATGTTTTTTATACTGTAAATTTCACATATATTAGATGGCCGTAAGGGTACAACATTCACAAAAAGACAGAAAATAAAATGGTATTTACGTCAGTGAATATAAAAATCAAGGCAAAAACAATGTCTCAAATTATCAAGCAACCACATTTTGAATTAAAGCTAGCTGTAAAAGGAGCACATGTATCAATATAGGCAATGGGCGTGGCTATACGCTCGAGCCGCATGGTTGTGAAATCAGCGAGGAATGAAATACAACGAAACACCATATGAATACAACGTATACGACGTAAGTTCTGTGATTTCAAGAAAACCATGCAGTTTCCAAACCCTCCATGTATTCCAATCGATATAGGGATTTACTCAATATCAATATACATAGATATAAAGAACCTCCTTCGTATTGAGCCACAATTTCACCACTCACTCTGTGAAATGAACTTCGAACTACCATCAAATGAATTATCTCATAGAACTAGGACAAAACAGGTCAAGCGATGAATGACGTTAATATCGAAGAATTGTTTTGCAAGGGAACTAAAGCAGGAAATGGGGTAGTTGACCAGAATTAGGAGTAAAAGACATCAACAGATTTCCCATTTTTATTCATTCTTATTCCTAGCTGTGTACAAGATTAAACATTTAGAGTATTAGCATATATTAGTCACAGGTCATAGGAATAATTAGAAATTACAGTCAAGTATCACACGGATATCGAATGAATGACGATCTGAAGAAATCAAGGTTCACAAACCAATTTCCCAAATTGAAAGGAAACCAAAGTAACAGAGATCCTTATATGATACTAAGAACAATTTCTCAGTAGCTAAAGGCGACTAAAGTCGTTTCATCTGTTACAATTTAATAAATTCCTGGATTTACATATAAAATATAACAGAAGTACTACTGCCACTGTTTGAACATTAGTAACAGAAGGGGTTTCCTTACAGCATATAAAAATACCGAACGAACCAAGCCCTCTAAATAAACAAGAGTTCGAAATGAAATATTAATTGCAAAACCTGAAGATAAAGGAGAACAGAATTCTACATTTTAGTTACTGTCCTATACAAAACTACAGAATGCCTCGATAGAAGCCATATATTCGGCACCAACACGAATCTCGATTATAAAATAACAAAATATACACAACATTGCAAGAATGATAAGAAATGCCACAATTTAGAACAAATTAAAATCAAAAACTGATTATGATTTCGCCGGGTAAGTATTATGATTGTAATTAAATAGTAATGTCCGAAAGTATTTGGCTATTTCAAAGGATGTAATGTATTGTATATAATCTATGCATATTACCAAACATGGTCATTCCAAATGTGCAAGACAAATTCGGAATATCATTCATGAGTAAATATTTTTATCCAGATGAGCTTTTGCTTACTGCAACTCGTTTCGTTATATCGGAAATCACACTGTCAACAGTTTCATCCATTGGATTGTTGAACTCTTCGTTGAATTCATCCCTCATGGTATGAACGCGGAACCTTAATAATGTCACTAGTACAAAACCTAAAATATTGATAAAATTCTAATAAGAAAAATAAAAAGTGAAAAGTAAAGTATGTGACGTATAAATATACAAAGTAACAATATCTGCATGTTTTCCTTCAACAGCTACATCAAGAGGAGTAACACCATCACCATTTTTCAGTGATTTATCCGCACCACGTTTGAGCAGCTGACATACCTGCCTATAACATTAAATTCTACAGCGTTAAAAAGTAGAACGCCACTTAATTAATTGTTAAAATTGAAACTTACAGTGTATTTCCTTCGGCAGCAGCTAAATGCAACGGAGTGTTCAGCTTTTCATCTAATACATTGATTTTCGCTCCATTAAGTAATAAAAATTCAACAGCTGCAGTTTGGCCCTAGATTTGCTAGATCAGAATTAATTACTTTATCTGCAACCAAAAAAAGTAACCTTCGTAGAAAAAAACAAAATTATTCAGCCGAAAATTTTTCACAAATTTATAAGATGATAATGGAAAAAAATAGGAAAACCAACTTACGTTACGGGTTGCTATATGTAGAGCAGTGGTACCGTTATGAAGAGCATTTATATCAGAATTCCAAGCTAAACCTCGCAATAAACATAGAATATCACCAGAACGAGCTGCTTCACTCAGAGAATCCCAGTCCACCGAGTCTGCTGAAGTGAAAAATAATGAAATCACAGATTATTTTTAACTTGTGCTCCTATACCTGGTTCATTTTGAGCCATATTGGAATCTGAACCACACGAAGAGAGACGCTTGTGAGAAATTTCACCTAAAGTAGTCGATACGTATTTTTAAATTCTATGATAAGTTATTAACAAAAAAGTGTACCTGTCAAATCTAATTCTTCGGAAACATTATCCCAAGCTTTCATTACGTTTGCTTCTTTTACATTGACGTAGGAACTTGATCGGCACAATGAAAATATAATATCATAGTCAATCAACGTGACTATTTTAATCAAGTAGTCATGTAAACCTAATAGCTTTTAAAATTTACCTGATATAACACTATTACGCTGTCGTGCCAAGAGATGTTCTTTTCTTGCAATAGCACTGGTGCGAGCGCGTTCATTTGATGGTACAGCAAACCGTCGCTCAACGTATTTGGCTTTAATCCAAGCCTCACGAACCTTTACAATCATTGGAAGTAGGAAAATTCATAGCAACAAATAATAATTGATTTTCCATAAATGCATTACACATTTTAAAACTGTACTCACCTGCCTATTTGAGTTATCTACTGCTTGTGGTGGAACTACATCTTTATTTGGTACGTGAGCAAGGTATATGGCATTTACCTAAACGAAGATGTCTTGTTTTTTTAAACACAAATGAGTAGTATCATGTTTTCTTGAAAACTATGTTTAGAGCATATAATTAAATAAGCTGAAATAAGGAAAGAACACGCCTGTGTATTTCCCAAACTCAGCAATACATCTCGTAGCTCCGCATCTATAGAGTCCATAGTTAAGGAGCGAATTTTTGATATTTGTACTCCTAAGCTTCGATGAACACCTGAGCATTCAATACATAACACGACCTGAAAAAACCAAATATGAATACTACAATTATTCAACGTATTTCATAAGACGTAATTATCTATTATTTATCATGATAGAAATGTCATTTCTGAAAAGGAAATACTTACTCCAAGATTAATGCTGACCCATTTAGGCTGCTCCGAACCACAATCAGCACAACGTTCATTCCCAGGTACACGACGGATTTGTTCAAAAGTTGTTGACATGTCTATCATCGTTAATTTAACGCCATTCGTTGTAGTCAGTTTTAGCTCTCCCTTCGATGAGGAGGATGGCCGAGGAGACTGTAATTGACATATAAAAATTTAAATTCTGTAGAATGATATAGCTCAGCAACATTTATAAGATTTTCCAGAGAAACAACATTACGTACAATAATAGCATAATTAAAAACGTAAGGACTAACCACATCATCACATTCATGCAACGCAAGAATAGTTCGTTGCAACGCACGCATCCAGTCATTGCACAGTGATTCGGAATCGGCCTGCAGCAAATGACTCCTATAAAATTCATAATATACATGAATAAAAAATAATACAGATACGTTATCATCCATTTTAAACAAATATGTAAAACAAGCTGAACCTGTAATATGAAAAACGATTAAAGTTTTCAATATAAGCACCGCGTTGGTGTCACCAGCTCGAAACAGCCCACACGGTCAACCGACGATGGAGCGGGGCGAACAAGGCATAGCATAAGATTCTCCTCCATTATAGTTGGCAGTTCGGTTTCAGATGATCGATGAGAGTATAACTAGAATAAATACACAACATCAAATTTTAATTACTTAAGATATGGTTTACAGGTGTACAAAATAGTATCTCTACTTACTAGTTTGTTGTCTTTAATCTGGAACCAACGTCGATTCCATGTTTTAAAAGCGTTCGATGAACGCTTATACAAATATCCCTCCATCATAACATCGGGATCAGGTGGCATACCAGAAGTGTGTTGAAACATTTCCTAAAATAAATAAATATAGTACAGCATTAAACACAACAATGTGATCTTTCTTAAAGCAGCTTAATAAAAACCAACTTTGGATAAAACAGGGATTGGAACAGAAATGTCTGAAGCTGTATAAAACTGCGAATTTTTCTTCTTTAATAAAATTTTCAACCGTCGCTTTTTATTTTTTAACTTGAAATCTTCATAACCCCATGAAAATGACTGGGAACGTTTCTGTGCCATTGGCACAGGCGAAAGGCGGGAACCAGAAAATGACCTCTTCTGCATATCGAATGTGGACGTTAATTGATTATTGTGAACTGACGCTACAGAATCCACGGGTATATTCAAAAACTTTGACGAATTCAGTTTATTCCTCCCTGCCCGTCGTTGGACTCTGATAGCAGGAGTATCAGGTATTTCGATAAAACTATAGAAAGTAGAATTGGATGAAATATGCAGTTTGTCAAACTCATTTAACACGGGCTGATGGTTCATAGGTAGTGAATAATGGTACACGGCAAAACGCTTAAAATGAATAATGGTATTAAATACAGTATGAAATCGCGCTCAGCTCTTGAGAGATTATCATATGTTGAACACAGGCGCCCGTCACTCGATCAATTCACAAATGATGAACTAAACCACGCTGAATCAGCCATCATTTCACGCAAATAAACAGTGCAATTTAAAAAACTAATACTACAGCAAAGGTGGTATAATTATGCATAAACATCGAAAGAAAACCAAAATACGTTATTCGAAGTTGTTAACAAAGAAACAGTCCCATATTCCATTAAAAATTTGTATGTGAACTATTTTAAAAAATGAGAAGAACGAATTCACTACGTCGAATACTAAAGATAACCGTAAAAAATTAACCAGACTGTTCCAAAGATCGTAGCATGTGCGAGAAATGATAAGGTGATATCACTACATGTGTTAAATATTTTCACAACTACGCAGTTATCGCTATCGTAATATAACTTCCCCCAAATATAAATATAAATAGTAATGGCTAGTATTCTTAACAATAATTTTCCTAATAAACTCTTGAAATATTTACATGTCAAACAAATTTTGAGCCAAAATGCAGTATACCACCTTAGGAACAAGCGAATGTACATCCTGCATCTTGCGTTCCACCAATTTGCTCTTGATGGCAAGAGTAGCGATGGAATCGGATACAGCGCCATTGTCGGCAGCCGTCCATTCATCAAAAACAGCATGCCCACGTGAGAAAAATGATGATGATTCCTTTATGAACGCCCAAAGCTAAATAAAATCATTAAAAACAAAGATAAACACCGCTGTATATAGTGCCTAAAGTTTATGAATTATAGTAATACGTAACTAACCGCATCAATTATATAATGATCTTTGCGAGCATGAGTGACATTTATCTGAGCCACATAATCCAGTGTAGTGTGTGCAAAGCACGCTCCTACCTAAAAGAAAATTTTCAGTATGACTCCTATTACAAATATTTCATGAAAAAAAGCTACAGATATACAAAATACCAACTGCAGTAAGTGCGTTTCTTCCTTCAGCTGCCTCTCCGGGTTTTGTTCGTGATGCAGATGCATTTTTCGCCAAGGCCTCATCCATGCTGGCCGACATTGCATCAAAATGTGTACGCGCTTCGTGGACCTTTGCTAACTCGCTGTAGAGAGGCAAAAAAAACATTTGTAAGTGATAATAAACTGAGTATACTAGCTCTCAACACATCCCAAACTAGTCTAAAGAAAACCGAGTATTGTATTAAAACTCCTTCTAACTTCTAACAACAAGTCACTGTTGCAATTTTTACGATCCGTGTTCTTCTAATAATTTAAAAATCGTTCAACTTAATACTAATCAATTATAAAATTAAGACTTTTCTTTAAACATATACATCTTAAATAAACACATCAATATGGCGTCAATTCGGAGAGACAGAAATCAAGACAGAAATCAAAACAGAAACGTCTGCTGGCAGCTAATCTCAGTTATACAATTATTCCGGATAGATTTCTTACTTAAAATTTCCGTATTATCTTTTCTTTTCCTAATTTTGACTAAGTGCATTTATTGTTCATAATTTGAAATTCGTAATTGAAGAAAGCTTCGTATTTAGTCTTCTGATAGGTGTGTGAAAACGTACAATAAACCAAATGAGCAAATCATTCTATGACTCGCCATGAACAAATAAGAAAGCATTAACTGGCTCTTTTCACTAGGTCTTAATTTTGTATAAAAAAAACATCCTCCACCACCTCAACAAATATTTACAATAGCAGTTAAGATAAGATATAAGTTTAATGCAGTATAATACTTACTTTTTTATAAACGAGGTGAGTTTATTGTAGACAGTAATGTTTGACTGTTCGTGATAGGCTTTTGAAAGATTAACCGTGTGTTCATAAGCATCTGAGAGAGCATGAAACGTAGATTGAGTAAGGGCATTTCCCGCAAAACTTTCATCACATAGTTGATTGACGGATACAGTAAGTTTACTGAAATTAGCAGCATAAACTAGAATTTTAATAGAAGAAAATCACTTAATTTTAAGAAAGTCTTTAATTCTCTTCATTAAAAAAACTAACTTGAAAGTGGTAATATAATTTCTACTGAATTCAGTCATAGCAGAAATGTGCTTCAAAATCTGTAAAAGAAAAACCAATTTCAACTGTTTTAAACCCATAAGAGTATAATATATAGAAGGCTAAAAAATCAAATAATGCTAGTTTATTTACATAACTCATTTAATCGACTTTCCAATCTGTTGAAATAATGAACATGTTGAGATAATGAAGCTCGAAACCTCGGTGAATCCTAAAAGATGAAAATATGAAGAACAAAACAAATGTAGTATAGAGTATTACATAAATAAATTTTTATAAACTTGGACTCACTTTTATAGCTTCTGTAAATACAATAGCATCTGGGCATGATGCTACGTTAATGTGCGACTGTGACAACACAGACGTTGTCATCCTAGGTACCTTTAAGTGATAAGTTATAGAATAAGCACATAAGATTACTTTTATTTACTATATCAAACATACTGGTAAAAGGAATGTTTTCATAAAACCAGCCAAGCCTGAGGGAATTTATTAAGTTATATTATGTTGTTATAATATGATGACTATATAGAGTAATAGTGTGCATTTTAAAATATTAATTTGACTTTTACTCTACAGCACAAGTAATTTATTAAAATAAATCTATGACCACCTATGAAACTTTAGTACATTATACAAACATATAATCCCTCATTTCCCAAATACTTATTAAGTCTTACAGCTGATTAAGTCTCAATTCAATTAGGCATAGAAAAGATGCAAAAGTAATATTTTAGATTATATTTGTGAAAAACTAAGTGAAAGAAGATAGTCTGAACCAGATTTTAACTATTGGAATGCTTTGTATATGAGACATATAGTTGTGTCAAAAAAGTAAAGGAATTGACACGAAATAGCAATTTGAGATGAAAATAGAAAATAATTCTATTGTCAAAAGGTAAATAAACATGCACTTATTCATATCAAATACTAATGAGGTAATAAACCAAACTTCAGTCTACTTCATACACTTGTTTTTTTTTAAATCCGTAAAGTGTAAACTTACATATTTGTAGCATTTTCATTTTTTACATTTTACTATAAATATTAAATCATTAATTACATCAGCTATTGAATCCAACATGAGCTACTTGATTATTTTTTTAAAGTTCTAAATAAACAGACAAACTAAAATGGAAAAAAGTGGTTGGAAGCAAAGCGCAATGTGCGCGACGCAGTGCTATTTCAATCAACGTTTAGCAAATGTTGGACCGGTCGAGTCTTTATGCACTCTCCGCTTTTACAGTACTATCTCTCTAACACTGGTCAGAAAAGAACGCTGCGATCAAAAATTCAGCTAACAGCCGCATAGAAGAAAACACTTGGTTATAAATTCTATACAAAATATAATGTTAAATATTTAGAAAATAATACAATATTAAAGAAACTAAATGAAATAGCAGTACTACTAGATGAATGACGTTTAGAATAATTAGCTGATATCGGATGTAAATTATATAATATGAAAGGAATGTTGGGTGAAACATCCTTACTTTTGTCAAACCCACTAACTTGATGAAAATGTAGGTCTGGTTGTAAAATTTTTAACAGTGTTTATAAATGGATATGAATATAAATTATTGTGGAAAAATAACCAAATTATAGGAAACAAAAAAAAATGAATACAAGCGTTCCATCATCAATATCCTATATGGCTAGAAACTTTAAGTCCTTCAAACTTATTTCCACTGGTCAATATTATCTCTTATTGATAATCAATTTCTACTCGTATTAGTACTATTGAAGCGTACTGTTTATGAAATCCTAATTCATAATTTGTGAAACTTCTGTTTATGTGAAAATAAACATCTAATTCCACACAGCACACAAAATTTCGTAGACGACTTGTCCAATAATATCCTATATGGTTTTTCATTTAAATAATTTGCAAACAAATTATAAGTGATTATGAATTATACCAATAGAATCCCTCTGTGGAAAGAATATCTTATCATTCTTGGGTTGAAAAATAATTACTAGAAAAGTTTAAAATTACTTTCTTATTAAAGATGCATTTTCTGCGATTATCGCAATTTAGTATTCATCTAAAGTTCATTTGTTAGTGCATTTCTCATCGGAATACTATACATTTATTTTAGGAATGATTAAATAAACGTTCTTATTTAATTATATCTTTATCTTCTTGTTTAGGGATGAAATTTTAACTCAGCGAAATTTTAATTATTATTTTGAAGATTTTTTAACTGAAACATCCTTCCCTTTTCTTCAAACAGCACCATTCTCTTAAAAATATTAACCACCAAACGATTATCGGAGATACTTATAATTTTCAATATCCATGTTGTATGGGACCCAATCTTTGAGTATAGTGGTGAAGGCAATATCATAATAAAGAAAACAACACTAAAAACGATAACAGCAGGAATAATATATGTATAATACAGGTTTTAAATAATTGAAAGTAGAAGTAGTAGAGGCATAGGCTCGGAAAAGAAAGAAATGTTGCCTAATTCAGTCATTAGTTTTTTCCTACACTCTTAATTGCTTAAGTTATGTTTGAAACCTATAGAAAGGAAAAATGCGTATCATCATAAAATTTGTACTAAACGAATTTGCTTCTATTATAATTATTAAAAACCTGTTCCTGATCTCAAAATGAATCTTGCAATCATCATTATATAACCAATAAAATAGTTTGACGTGAACTGATGCGAAGTAGAGGGCATTTACTAGGCTCATTTAACAAAATCCGGCTAAAAGAGGTGGTCTGACCTAAAAAAAAACCAAATTTCTTTTAATGATAGAGATAATAAATAGCTTAAAAGTAATGGTTAATTTGAATCTCTTATATTTCGTGCATTTTTGAGTTGTACTCTAATAATTTAAAATTGTTACTTGAACTCCTAGCTCGGCTGCAATAAGTATTGATGATTAAACTAAAATAATGAGAAAAACTGTTAAATTCATTTTATTTCATACGTATTTGCTGTTTTAAACTCGTAATAAATAGAAATAGCCATATAAATATGGGCAAACTTGCCTGTTCAATAAGATTACTTCAACACCCGAATGATGGAACTCAGATAACTTGATCAATGCTGTGAACTCTCACAGTGTAACCGAGGAATGTTTTCTCAGTATGAGGACCGAGCTTAAAATTATGGATTTATTCTATCATTTTACATGTTTAGTTTCGTAATTTATTCTTTTTTTTTTCATAATGATGTACACTATATTTTTTTACTTTAAGAATCTCTTCAATTTATACGATTAAACCTACACTTCTCAAATATGGTCACATCGAACTAAAGAATATCGTAAATTGTGCTCCTTGAATAAATGCACATGCTCCTGCCATATAAGTTGAAATCCGAACAGTACAATGATCCACTAATTGCTTAGATGAAGAGCCTAATGAAAGCTAAACGTTATCTTCATTAAGAGATAAAATTAAGATCTTTTGCGATGGAAACTCCATAGTTATAGTTTTTTTAATAGTATATTTATAACTTTATTATACCATAGTATAAACATAATTCCTCTACTTAATTACTCGTTATTTTATCTCTTAAGATTGTGGACGGAGTTATTTGATTATCACTAACACGTCTTTAAAAGATAAAATAATTCGAAATCGTAACAGTATGATTTAAAAAATAATAACAAAAGCCGACAAATTATGTGAAAACAAGAAATGGATTTTATAGAGCTGAACATCAGATAATCTGTCATAACAAATATAGTTAGATATAAATTAAATCTAAGCTTAGCCAACTTTAGGACTGATCATATCCGTTTTAACCTCGGTGTAGTATTACCATTTGAATCAATACCATATCTATTTATGACTTTGCTTCTTTATGCAAATTATATGAGTACACTTCATTTGAATATGTCGCATTTTCATAAAATGTTCTATTTCCCGTTTTCCCTTCTTGCTCAGTCCTGTCTAACCTTAGTTCTTTCTTGCAATCAATGCAATGTTCGTATTCATGAATCGGAATATAAAAATAGCAAGTATTCTCACAGCTGTAATTGCTTGGAAATTATAGCCAACTTTGTTTAAATGCATTAACAATGCAAGATGTTATATAAATGTACAAACCAATTAATTGTCAGTACAACTGCCACTTCTGCTTATTTTGAATTTAGGAATCTTCAGTCATGATAATAAATTCAGTGCTAATAAAGTATGAAACAGTGCTATCATTTGATTAATTGATAATATCAACTATAGTAGATATGTTTAGAAAACCTGGTTTTATGTTAATTTGAAGCGTAGTTGAAAAACCTTTATCAGCCTCATTAGAGGAAGGATGAATTTTGGTAGAACTGGTTCCATGCTTTTAGAAGCACATCACTGTAGAGGGTTTATAAGAAATTTTTCTTCTTCTCAAATTCACTGTAAACAGGGATCTGTTTCTTTATTACTATAAAAGTGGTGAAATTTTCATTAAAACATTAATAGTTAATCTATTATTTGAGTAGTTTGAAACAAAATTAATCGAACAAAAGAACACACGAAAATGCTCACATATTTCTACTGAATGCACATATAGTATGCATTTTATATCAAGTTTTAAGTAAAAATTTGGAGCTAATTTGACAAATAGGTACGAAAAGTTATGACAAACACAGTTTGCAAAGTACTGGAAAGCACTGTGCATAAAGAATTTCGCTGATAGTAGCATTACATGACGAATCTAAGATCAAATTTATAGATAACAGTTTTGCAAAAATGCACTCTTATATGGAGAAATAAGTCAATATACAACATCTACAAATAGATTTATTGGTAATAATGTGTATCGTATATACCATACCGCTTCCTGACTGCACCTGTGGTTCGTAATAAGATAATGTCTTATATTACGTAACTCTTTATATTCAATAAAGTTG
Organism: Heterorhabditis bacteriophora; assembly: GCA_964036235.1. Lineage (NCBI taxonomy): Eukaryota > Metazoa > Nematoda > Chromadorea > Rhabditida > Heterorhabditidae > Heterorhabditis > Heterorhabditis bacteriophora. Next base: position 10,686,922 of record OZ038428.1, on the reverse strand, counting down.
TAGAATGCACTTTACAATTTGTAGATGTACTATATTTTAATCGATGTAAAGACCATTTATAACCAAGTTTATTTAAGAAAACCACAACTATTAATAAATCCCTTATACGATCTCAAAATGCAGTATTGTGGCATAACTACTTTAGGAATACTACAATAAGATAAAATAAGATAGCCACCAAAGAACAAATTAGACAACTTGATTTAAGTCTCATTGGTTGCAAATTAAAGGACCACTACTTGATAAAACATACTTGTATTTTAATGTATTTCATATGAAAACTCCCACCAATAAATACCTTAAATACAAAGTATTATAAAAAGACTATTAGAAATGAGAATGGAAAATTTAAATACTACAATATGGCCTGTTTGAAATAGTCCATAAACTTCAAACACCTCAGTTATACATGCGGTCACGCCGCAATTATTGCTGAGGATACGTCTTTTATTAATAAGCGCTTAACTATTCCTAAAAGCTATTCCTTCGAAAAGTTAATAAAAAAATTGTTTATCTAGTAATAGACGTCTTACCTCGTTCCACTAAAAATGCGATAGAAAAATTATATTAATATTTCTTTGCTAGATGATATCAACGTAACCAATTCAATAACCATAATAAGCTTAATTTTCCAGAGTTAAAAAACCTCACGAAATCCATATAACGACAACTAGCAAAAGATATGGATCATGACCAATTGCATTGCTGCTGAAACTTATAGCTTGATATTGTCCATGGAGCGTGTTTATGCATAAGTATATGTCGGATTCTGTTTGAACCATATTTATTTAAATTTCACTTTAACGTTATCATCTGCTGATCATATGTGCATATTAACTATAAATCAAACAAATCAAGTCATTAGTTTACTGTGTTACTATAAGTTTGCTCCTAATATTTTAAGGATGTATGTGGTTTTTACTGAGATAACCTGGTTGATGAATAATCATATTACTTAAGCATGTTATCCTAATTTTATCCTTTTTTACTATCTTCAGTATTATGTGACTAATCTTCTTCTTTTGATTCTTTATCTAAAACAAGCGTGCTCAGCGTTTCAATCATCTGACCCATAAACATTTTATACAAAAGAATTATATAGAAGGTATGTTATTGGAATTCTTAATAAATAAGTATTTAGGGTAATAAATCAAATAAGTTTGTGATTCTCCTACGGGAGTTATTTGGTTGATTTGAAATGTAGTCCTTTGCGATCGTTGTCTCCAAAACATGTGCAACACCATTAATGAGAACGATATCTGTCTCCTAAATTCAAACAGCTGGGAATCGTCACTATTATGACATCAATACTAAAAGCTAAAATTGTTTAACTAGGGTTCATTTTTTTCACAACTAATTTTCAAATCTAGTGGCTTAACTTAATTTGATGCAATATTTGCTTACAAATAAGGCTACTCTTTAAATGTTAAATAATTAAATCACTCATAAAGATCAAAGATCATATTTATTTTTCCTTCTTCAAAATGTTTTATAGTCACCTGTACTTTTGCTCCATCCAACAACAGCACATTGTCCTCAGTCACAGTTGTTCTAAGGGTTTCCCCATTTAGATTTTGATGTATTTCAATTTTTATCTCATTTTTATTTCGTAATAAATCATGTTTACATAATGGCTCTGAAAAATATGGCTGATTAGTTATGTAATTCGCCGTAGCAAATGATTCAAATTCGCTTACCAGAAATAATATATCTCTTCACGAATATATCTAACTCGTTGCGATTAGTTAGAACTTTCTTAAAGTAATTGTTGGAAAAAGCATCGTCAACAGGAATAAATACTGATATTGTGTCTTTTCTCCACAATAAATTGCTGAGAGAACTTTCTTTCCATAACCTATGGAAAAATAAGAATTTAAAAATCAAATCCTAGATACTTAACATAAGCATACAATTTATGTTCTAAAAATGTATGGTACTATATAGTTATAGTTAACTTTTTGGCTCACTTGTAAAACCGGCTTAGGTCAGGTCGTCCAGCAAGAAATGTGTCAAAATTATCGTGGACCATTGGAAGAGGCTAAAGATACTTAATATGCGAATATTTATATAATACAGGTGGTATTACCTTATCTATGAAGTGAAGTATAGCATTGCATGCATGGACACTGTCTTCTATGATTCTACTACAGCCGATTTGTTCCGTTCTAGTTCTGTCAAACTCTCCCATTGAGATTCGAATAGCCAAGGGACTTCGGTTGATAAAGTGACCAGCAAAGAACTGTAATCTTTGTAACATAAAACAACAGTATCCAGTAAAAAACATAATATTACAACTATGTTAACAATTAAAAACACCGTGGAATTAGCATTAGTAATGATGGTAGTTGGTTCATTAGAAACTTTTATGATTCGGCTAGAAATAAGATGATTAGCGGCAAACTCTGAGGAAACCTGAAAATATGGCATCTTTTAAACAAATGTAAATTACTCTTTTTTTTAAAGCACTAGAAAGTATTTGAGAAAAAACATATTAATTATGTTTTCTATAGAATTTGTTCTGTTTTGTAGTATTTTCTTCAATAAATAGGGTAATTCCACCAATAAGCATGAAAATTCTCCGTTATTCCCATTTCATTACGAGCAGGTGTGATCTAAGTATACTTATAAAAATGATTAATTTTCTTTCATTGACTACAATATGTGTTTTGGCTTGATATAGTGATTATTTCTATATCATATAAACCTCGGAGAATATTTTTTACCAATAAAGTTTTCATTCTTTGTTATTCAACACTAACAAAACACAAGCGTGTGGAATCTTAATAAAGGATGAAATAATAAAATATTACTGTTCTGTTTTCTGCTGGCGGCACAAATATAGTGATCGGTTCAGAAGAGCTAACCAAAACCGAGCTAAGAGCATCTTTCAAAGGTTCGTTATAATTAGAAAGATGATCATCCCATGCAAGTACTGAAGAAACAGTTATTTCGGTAATACTAGATTGTCTTGTACTTCTCGAAACTGTATGAGGTCCCCTTTAAACAACAAACATTCTTCCTTTATGATGATATCATCGACTGTGTGAACCACTCCATTTTTGGCGAAGAGATCCTTTTCTAATATTCGAGCTCTCCCTACATGGATCGTACTCCGACCATTGTGAGTCTAAATAATCACTTTAAAATTAGCTTATTTTAGTTTGATAGTTAAATATTGTGAAAAACAAATAGTTGCCTATTTGCATGTATTGATTCTAGAAAATTCAAAACATTTTCTCACCAGCGCCTGTGCCCTTGTCATTTGTCCTGCAAGTGAAGTAAAAAGGTGGTTATCCAATTCATACGAACAGAGTGCTTTATAGAATATGTGGCTCTTTACGATATCTGATAAAAATATAAAATATAGATATTTGCAAACTGTTTAAGGTGATAAATAAAAGGAACTACTATGTTGAACTCGACATTAAGTTTAAGCTTTTATCTTAAATCACCTGCAACACAACCAGTTCGCTCACGAATCTGTTGCTGCAATGACTGAGATAGCGAATTGTAAATTTTGTCACTGAATGCGAATACTGTGAAAGTCTGATTCGAGGACAAGAGATTCCGGACCTCATTGGAAAATACTGGAAGTGGTAAGTCAAAAAGGAAATAATGTGCATCTTTAGATCCCCTTAAACATACAGGAAACAAAAATTGAGAAGGATCCATCGTTCTCAAGTAATTTGAGCAAATTTTTCACAGCTGGTTGGAGAGTACCATCCACAACGTGAATAAATCCATTAAGCGTCCGAATATTTGGGTTCTCTATGAGATGGCAATTTACATAAGTTTCCTAAGAAGATAACGATTAAATAAAATAAAACCATCTAGAAGTGCTTGAATTTCCTGGGAAGTGAATATAGAGTAGTTTATAACAGATAAAATAAAACAAGCAAAGACCGCGTAGTAACAGTCGGCCTAGTTTTCAATTTTATTATTTGATTATAATTAATTATTTAAAAAAAACTATTTCGGTGGAACTCTTAGGACATAATTATAAGTAAATAAAATGTAATAAAATCTACTTACAGTTCCAGCTAGATTCTCCTTCTGTGATATAAAAATTTCTCCTCCAGCTTTAGTTTTTAATACTTCTCCATCAGTCCAATCGAAATTTCGTTGAGCACCAGAAACTATGTTATTCAAAACATAACTTGCTTTGTCCCCATTCTGAATACAATACATTATTCATGATTTGTGCTATTTATATATGGAGATTTGTTTTTCAATACATTTAGATGAATATATAGTTGTTTCCAAAAAGTAAGCCTTACAAAGTATTCCACAGAATTCGAGTCAGTAAATATGGTGATATCGTCTTTTATTAGCTCATCACTTAAACTGGATTCTTTAGCTAAACCCAATAGTGATGCATTCAGAGAGCCAAGGGTGTCTACCGTAGATGTTACATGCCATTCTAAAATAATATATTCATGCTTTGGTTCAGCACCAACAATTTGACAATAGTTTCTAGGCTTCTATCAGATGAGCTTTAAATTTATTCCCGAGCTCATGAACATTAATTTATTAGTCCGTAAAAGTGATAAGCAATGCTCACTAACGGATTTGTTGCAAATAAACAAATACTTGTAGGAACATTGACTGAGTGGATGGATACATTAATACTCATCCGATTAAAGAAAAAGTACACAATAACTAAATAAAATTACTTAGAAACATATTTTACATAGGAAAATAAATAGACTGAAATAATACCTAATAAGAGTCTAAAGCTTAAATGAAGTATATTCAAGGAAACTAGTTATCAAAAGAACATCAAAAAGTGGTAAAATTTAAAGAACCACAACAATGTCAAACGCACACGTTAGTTAACTAATAATGGAATAGATGACAAAGGTCAAAAAGTGGAAAAATCGATGATCACATACTATAAACAGTATGTCAAATCTAAAAATTACTCAATGATCGATATTTGCTATTCAAATAAAATGCGAAATTTTAATCTATTCACTTAACCATACCTTTATCACATCCCCAATTGAGTATGTCTCTAGTTTCAAAGCCATCGCAACATTCTTGTATTCTAGCCGTTTCTCTGCCTCCCTGCTTATGAACAATAGAAGGCGTCCACGTTTATAAATATGGGAAACTAACCATTCTTCCTTGCACAACATAATATGTATAATCTCACATTGGGAGTTTCTTTCCTATCAATGCATTTGTAAGCATCTCTGAATCTTTGACACTTCTTCTCAGATTTAAAGGATTGTTTAGTTTCTGAGAGCTTGGAAGTTATTTCTCGAATACAAACATGAGGTCTAAATCATCATTTATTACTTTAAAAAATTTCTCTTATTTTTATTCTTTATTTTCTTCTAATAACTTAGTGTTTTCGCACCCTTTAATCCTATTGACAATCATCGGAATACTTCCGATAGTGTCGAAGAGATTGAATACTGTTTCTGATGTACCCTCCTCAGACTTTCTTGATTCGCCCAGACTTGAATGTCTATCTGATGCTTTAACCTGATTAACAAAATTTTTAAAGTTCTGAGCGTAACCTATTTTTAAATTGTAAATATCCTAAACTATGTATGTGAAAGCATTGCTTTCATATACCTTAGATAGACGATCGTTTACAATGCCAAAGAGTCGTCCGAAAAGAGTGGAAGCCTAAAAAATTACTAGTGATTTTGCCATTTTTTAGGCTAAAATTAATTTGGATAGTTATTTTTACTAACCACATTTGTAAAAGAATCAATTGAGTCAACAATTGCTCGATCTGATTGAGGACGTGGACCGTAAATTGTTCTGTCAAGAACCTATATAAAATACATTTCAATATTAAAATGAAGATTGTGATATTAATAGAGAAAAACTGTAAAAAAGTCCGAATCTTTTAAATGATTAAAAAGGCAAGTAACCTTTGTTCGATCATCTTCATTATCACCTCTTCTAACTGATGTAGTTAGTTTATCTGTCATTGTTTCAGTGTCCATGTAATCCTCCAAAAGCAGAGAACAAATACTACACGACTTCCCAAATGCAACTTCAAAAATTAGAGTTACTAGCAATAATAAACTGATCCACTTCATCTGTAAAGTCACAATTTCTTATCTTAGTAAGAATTCCTACATATTTAGAATTAAGCAAGCTTAAAAAATCCTTTAGATGGAGTTAATTATGTAGTGGTTGGATACAAGAAAAAATGTGGTAAAGCATTTGATTAAATGTGGTGCTCGATAGAATAGGGAGAACAACAAATGACACTGACCTATATATCTTCTATTTATCACACTGAATGAGAGAAGTGAATGATTCGTCAGAGTTAACAGGTCTTGTAGCAGACCATTAGTTAGCGTGCAACGAGTCTATTAACTATTTACTTATGGACAAAATGGATCATATTCAGACGAATTTAGTACTAAAATAGGCGCTAGAAATTTTCTTAGAGATCTCTAAGACAGTGCATCTAAAATAATATAAAATCAGTTTAGGTCGGAATAAATTTTCTTTCGAAAAAATGTGATTTCATATTAACCTAGAAAAGTAAATAATCATATTTACAAGAGATAAATATCTTGTCAAGAATTATTACTTTTGGAAACAATTCTTAGAATCAGTTTGTGACTTTTCTTTATAAAACAAACTAAAACTCATAATATGTTTAATAAAAATCGCTAAGTACCTTAGTAGTCACCTAAAAATTTATTCACGGAACAAAGTAATGAGAAACACAATATAAATTTTTAATAAAAGTGACATATGTATATAGTTTTAGTTGACTTCATTTTGCATCTCAGTCGTGTCTCACTCCCGTACTAGATGGATCACCTTCTGTACGTGGTCAGTATAAATACTATTATTATAATTAGCTACTTGTTTTTTGTATGTTATTTTAATTTGCTTCGTCGTCCTTAGAGCACGCTGCCAACGTCTTTGGAATGAGAGGTGGGATGTTTAATATATGGGAATACTTAAAATGAACTAGACAGGAAGAGTGCACATATCCAACTCTGCTCGACATACGTTTCTATGGATTTATACTAAATATTTATTGCTTATATTTAAATGGACATTATTTCGTTTACATAGTTATGCATTTATTGTATTTCCTATCTTGAGCTGAATTAAAACATTAGTAGCAGATAGGAAAAATAGATATAATTCTTATTAGTTACTAGAGACTTTTTATTTTCCCATTGGAGATAATAAATATGTTTGGAGCCGCAAGGCTATGGACTAAGTGATAAAAAGTTTAGAACTATTTTCACTTAGTCTTTTAACATAATACAAGTTTTCTCGAAATATAGTCATTTTTAAAGAGAACTCGTAAAAATGTATGTCTTTGTGATCAGTAGCTATATTTTAATTGTGTTGTGTTACACAAATGTGGTCTGTTTCCAAGTACTTCATAATAGAACTCATTCGGATTCTTGACAATAAAAATGCGAAACAAAGTGAAGAATAGTTCATTGGACCCACAATTCAATTATAAATATGCAATAGAAAATACACCCTGAGAAAATGGTCGATTACTAACTAAATTATATGCGCTTAACATCACACCGGAACAAAATCAGGCACAGCACAGCTCGGTTCTACTACAAAATGAGCAAGAGGAGAGATCATTCATGGACATTGATTTCATTATGTTATCATAGCGTTCTAAACGTCTATTATAAATTCGCTCAAGTTTATTCTTAGCTAAAAATCGCATAGAACTTTATCTAGACTGAAGAATATCATTGTAGAAACTGGACTATGGAAATTGATTCCAAATAATTTTACAAGTAACAAGACATCCGATATAAATTTTTAAAGCTATTTTTAAGCAGATTGAGAAACATTATAGTATCGATACCTTTGGATGAGAGATACTGTAGCTATGAAGAGTGCAGAAATGCCAGTCTAAAAGAAAAAAAAATCAACATGTATTTACCATTAAATTAAATCTTTAGCTTACAAAAGTTAACGCAGCCAAAATAAGAGCAAATGTAGAAACTGCTATGCAAAGTTCGTTTTCTTGAGAGCTCTTTTCCTGACAAGATAATTCCATGGATTCATATAATTTTGAAGAGGGGCTGCTAGGTGATAGGTGACCTGAAAAGAAATTATTAATGATATAAAAGTTTGGTGGTGATTTTAGACAGAAGGTAGTTACCTAATTCTGATATTTCAATTCTTTGAGATTGTACTTCCATCACCAAATCAGACAAATCATCAAAACTTCTCCTAAAGAAGAATGGGAAGTAATAGAAATTCCACGCATGTAACTTTTTATGGATTGAGTTTTACTAGTATAATGAAATCATACCTAGATCTATTTTTCTCTCGCATGCACTGAGGAAGCTGACAGCGATGAGGTTCTCCCAAATAAGGGAGCAGGAGGAGATCACACTCGAAATAAACCAACGATGATTGGGACACACCGAACACAGATACATTCTGGCCAACGAACGACTTAAAGTATGCAATAGTAATTTCCATCACCAAATACTGGTCTTCTTCTAATCCGTGCTCCCATCCGTTATTGTGTATTAATTGTTGGCTTAGGGTTGTCTTCCATTGAGAGAAATGATTAATACTCTCAATCTTGGTTGGTCCCTCCTCATACATATTCAATTTGATAGACAGACAGAATTAATCGATGAGAAATCATTACATTTTCTGGGCTTCAAAAAGATTTCGCAAAGTGGACACACGAGTGAAAAATTACAAACAGAAATATGTTCTAAATAACTAGCCGTAAAATAGGTATTTTTTCCAATTTTAAACGTCAGAAAGCAATAATTGAGTGAGTATTATGAGTGTGTCTGAAAGCATTTAGCGCGAGTCAGCCTTCTAAACTCCGTTTCAAATTTTCCCTTTTACAACCTAGATGTTTATCGACATTCTCACTTTCTAACTTGTCTTTCAATCTACGGTATCGGACAAATTAAATTTCACGCTCTTTAACGGCGGAATAGGCCTAAAGTGCGGACCAATTATAGAAACATGGAAATTAGCAGAAATCTCGCTGATCTGAAGAGGTTGGAATGGAAATTTAATTGACAAGAGCCTTCGTGTTTACCTCTAATTCATAACAGCTGCTGTATGTACACTAATTGCGTTCTAAAACGAGGATACACAAGAAATATAATCTCTATCAACTGCTATCCTCGTGATTAAATAATGATATACTAATTATACCTGATTTAGATAAGCTAGATCCGGCAAAATTTTTATGTCTTTGGAGCAACCGTCAGCCCCAATGAGCTGGTGTCTAGATTCTCCAGCAACCAGTACACAGTTACGCACAATCAAGCAAAAATCCTGATAGCAAAACTAATATTAATATGCTAAACTAACGTAAAATATTGTCTTCGAAAATTGCACCATATATAAACTTTAGGTACAGTAGCTTCTAAAAATTTACCTTTGTATTTTCACATGACCACTGGTGAAAAACTGTTTGTCCAAGAGAAACTGTACCTACTGGAACACCACCTAAAGATCGGAGAATGCTATAGGAGCAAGAAGGACCTGACAACTCATCTGTAAGAAATTATATACGGTTAAAAATTATACTCATAATTATGAAAACCAAAAATCACCTTTAGGCACTTCTGTAGCACTACCAGGCTCCAATGAAGTCTTTGATTTCCTAACGTGAAAACATTTAAATTTGAAAATGCGGTCATCAATAGTTGTGAACTCTGGATGAAAGGAGATAGACAAAGATGTTTCCAAGACGATGCCTGATGGACGTAAAGATCTAAATAATTAGTTATTCAAAGCTTATAAAATTAAGTACAACTTTAAATATATTAGTTTTATAGAATTATATAAAGCCCACCTCCGACGGGGAACAGAACATTCTTCATGGGGTACTAATACTTCAATCTGATTATTAGTAATAAGGACCTAAAAGAACTACACTTATATGTAGATTCTTCTTTAAATAAATGTGCTTCGCAATACTAAAATAGTTTAGGAAAATTTAATTATATTTTACTTCAAAACACTTTAAGAATGGTTTTATATTAGAACCAACCTGGTAGCAATATTTATTTGGCGCAAATTTGACGTCAACGTGACCCTCAAAAGTTCGATTGGTGCGTAATTTTATGTATATTGCGTCAGCAGCACAACTGGAATAATATGCATTATTTCACCTAAATTTGGCCATTTTATTAAAAATATTTAATATCTTCAACCTAACTAAATACTACACCATTTTATTGTATTAAATACTTAGATTCTCTGACTACCGGTTATCACAGTATAATTAGATCCCCAACTTCTTTCACGATACTCCTTTTCCTCTCTTAGTCATTTGTTTTTTGTCTGAGAAACCGTTCCCTTCACCAACGACTGCAACTGGTTTTGGATTTATAAGCTGGATCAAAAGCGCAAGGAAACCCTCGAGATAAGGAGAGGCCTTGGTTTTTTAAATATAAACAAAGAGGTTGATAATATCTAAATAACAAACAAAAGAGCAGAATAAGAGAATCTAACGAAGTATGTAATGTTATAAATATAAATTCTGATCCATAATGCTATTATTCTTAAAGTATATTGCCTCCATATGGGTTTAGTTAATTTAATTATTTCCTTTTTACTAAGTAATTTATGGTTTTATTTCTAGCACCGATTGTGATCAAATATATATCATTGTAATAGAGGATATCGTGCAACGTAAGCCATCAACACAGATTCAAAGAGCCAGAGACGGAAAGTTAGAATATTAGATGCAATTGTATGTTTACTGCATAGTTATCAAACTGAATTTTGAAGATGTATCCTGTTACCAGATCTTATTTGGTTGTTTACTTTCAGCGTTTATCGGATTATACTATATTCTCAAGACTACTCTAACATTATTCCTAATATATTGCAAAAAAATGAGTGACCTAAATTAAACTAAAAAATAGTTTGATTTCATAATAGTGATCAACTTCGTTTATTAGCCTAAAAATGACTGAATAATAAAGTTTCTGAAAATTCCATAGATTCTTATACATAAATTTGGCCTCACTGCTTCTGCTCAGTTTTCGCTGCCTTCCGGTCAGTGCTAATTGCTGCAGCGGATTCGCCCGCTAAAGCCGGCTAAGCTTAGAATGCCGAGAATAAAGAATTATATACATTATTTAGCATTATCATATGGGATTATGTTCTAATTCCTTTGATTTACCACTTGAATTTGAAAGAGTCATGAATAATTGTGAGTATTCAAAATGATATGAAACGGTCAGTCTCCACATATTATTACAAACTGACAGCAAATATAATTGTGAAACAAATTAAACTTCTTATTTTTTAACATGTAGATAAACTGTTAGCAGTCATTTTATTTACTAGGAATATATTTGAAAGTTTAAGGAATCATTCGTCAAATAAATTTAATGGTTCATTTTATTTGGCCTACTGCCAGCTGTCTTTTATGTCCGCCAGACTATCAGTCCAAAATAACAGGAGTATGTATTACGACAACATTAAGCTAAACAACTCGTTCTCCCGAATATGCCCAATATCTTCCTGCATAAACTAGTCACTAATAATGAACTAGTTCATGAAGTTTTGTCTACTTCAGTATACTCGATGCACTGCACTGATTAATGTGGCGAATATTAATTATCAATAATTAACAGAAAAAACTACTATGTTCCTATATAAACAAATGAAACTGATGTCACACTAACTATGAGGTACAGTCAAACCTTTCTTATGGACTATTAAAGAGAACAGCTAACAAACGTAAATCTGTTGGAAAATGTTGAGTTTAACAATTCACATGCTGACTAAGAATAAAATAAAAATTTTATAGTGTTAGTATTATAGAGAAGAAAAATAAGAACTCAAAGGAAAAAGACTATAAAATTCAAACTATTAAAAAAAAAGGCAATGCAATTTGCAATGGAATCAATTAGAGTGCACAGGAAAAAGATTGGTTCAATAAGCCGATTTTGTCTAATTTTTGAGCTCAACGCTAATTGTAAGACATTGGTATGAGACTAAATAATAATGATAACTACAAAAACAAAGGTAATAATAGCAAGTGTGAAATGAAATTATTTGCTGAAAATAGGTAGGAAAAGTAAATTGAGTAGGCTATTTCTATAAAGAATACTTATAAAAAACTAATATGCTAGAAATAAAACCTGAACTCACATTAATACCTCACCTAACAAATGGTTCTCCCACGACTTCGTTTGGTACTTCATATTCTTGTCCAACTCCTCTATCTATTCGCAGTAGGAAAAAAAAGAATATAGATTTGAATAGTGGCAACAGAATATGTCGTACAGCATGGTCCTTACCTACCGTACTCAAACAACCCATGCCCAAGTTTCACTGAGGAACACTGAGCCTTCTCTCTACTGACTAGTTACTTAGACCTAACACGGCCTGTGTTTCCACCAACTACGTGCTATTCCACCACCGCCTGCCCGATTCGGCTTCCGCGTCTCCACGATCAGCACAATCTCTCAACCTTTTCTCACCGTGGAACAGGCGTGGAAATGCTTTGATAAAAGAAGGCTAGGAAAATTCGACGGAATGAACACGTTCCCTCTGAAATGACGTCATAAAAGCATGTAAAGTTAAAACTGGTAGATCAACTTTAGTTTCTTAGATATAATAAGTAAATAACTAATAGAAAGGAGAAACCATAGTTATAAATAAACGGTAAATTGAGGTATGAAAAATATTAAAAGCTTATTAGTTAAATAGAAAAGTTATAAGTGTAAGAATATGGCTCTGATTTTTACAATCACTCATCACACTTCTATTTAGACTGACTTCGAGTTCTTGAATTAAAAATTGTGAGATAAAATCCTAGATAAAAGGGAAAATAGACCCTATAGTATCTGTTTTCTTCGTTCCGTTTATTTTAGCTCAGATGACTAAAAAGGCGAGGCCCTCACTACGGAAAGCAGTGGAATTATTGAAAGCGAAGGCGGTGAAGACAATAGGAAATTGTCCACTAGGGAGTGATGGCGAGAGAAGAGTCTGTTTAATATTCTCTTTCTCTCTTCATTTGTCTTGTTCTTAACTAATTTACACTCAATATCTCATTGTTTATTTATGCATTTACAACTAACTGAATCAAATTAACAGAAATAGCTCCTGAAAATACAAATGCCAGAAAACTAAGGAAAACTTTTGCAACTAATGATGAGAAGATTTGTAAACATAAAAATAACCAAGTTTATTATGAATGGGAAACAAAAAGTACTTGCTTAAATATTTAGTTATGCTTATTGTCTGCTTAGATAACCTGGTCTAGTTTTAATGTTCTATCACTAGTTTCATAAAATTCACAGAGTTCTTTAAAGTAAGAAAAATATTTATCATCTAATACCATGAATATTTGGGGTGAGTGAAATTACTTTTAAAAAAGCAATTAATTAATTGCAGAAATTTGGAAGAGCATTTATTCCTTAGGGCAATTAGACTGTTATTAATTTAAAAGATTGTTTGTTTTGAGAGAATCAGAAAATAACTTCGGTTGAGCGTGCTTCATATTCATGGAAAGTCCTAGGATCCACATACAACTAATAATTTGAATAAAAAAAATTGTGATGTTAATTCACAAGGCATGAGCAAGCATTAAATACTTCGTGACTTCGAAATATAGTGAATGAGAATTTTCCCACGCATTTCTATATTGTTTTCGAAATAACTCCCTTCACTAATAATTCTGGAAAGAGCGTACTTCATATCACAGACTAAAACACAAAGGTTAGAGTAAATAAAATAAATGCATACACTAATCATCCAACATTAATCTAAGCTACCACAATTGATAAGTGGAGTGATGATATCTTGCTAAGTTCTACATGGTATGAAGGAAGGCATTTCAGGTAAAATTGGCAAAGACATAAATTGAGAACTTTAGTTTGAGATCTTTGTCTTTTTGAAATATTTACTAATTATCAATATATAATTTTAAGATAAATTGGGTGAAGCGGTAAGATGATATCCCAAAAGGAAATTAAGGATCTCGAATGATTGTGAAGAAATGAAAGAAACGCAGTGAAGTTAACGTAATCTATTAAGAAATTATATTCGTCGCGAGATTCTGCTAGAAAGAATGAATGAGAAGGAATTAGGGTGCGCAAGCCCCTCATGATGATGGCAACATAGGCCAACGTCATTTTAACGTATATTTCTGTGCTCGTATAAACTCAAAATTGTTGTGTTACCTTTTCCAATTGGATTCAGATGAGTCACAATATTATTATCATCATCTATGTGGCTTTCTACTACAGGCATTGAACACTGAAGAGGATACTAGATAACGAAACTGAGAAAACAGTGAAAGAACTGAAGTAGAAAAATGATAGTAGTGAAAAGATACTTTTTTAAAAGAAGTCTAAATAAGATATCTCAAGAGAGAAAAATAGATTCTTAGTTCTACCGTCAGGTAGACAAAAATCAGTGTTCGTAGTACTCGAGAAAACCTCATTAAGAATGCTTTTCCTTTCAGTTATTTCCTTTGATTGGAAAAACGAGGGTTTAGACACGTTAATTTGGACCACATTCCATAGTTGGTGCCCGTCATCAGTGCAAGGTCATATATATCGCTAAGCGCTGCTAAAGCTATGAGTACAGGATCTCGAAACTAGTCGAAGGTGATTCAATTCATTCAACTACTGCCCAGTTTCAAGCGACACAGGCGGCTTTAACAAAGGGTAAATATTGACACAAACGACGTAATCAACTTTATGAAACAAGATTAATTTCTAAATTATACTTAACATCAGAAACCTATAATTGCAATTATATAACAAGAATATAAGAAGGTCAAGTTTTTATACTAAGAGATGAGTAAACAATAAAACCAACAATTTAAACCTAGATATATATTCAAAATTTGGAGTAGAATTAAGACAAAGCGGCAACAAAATTTTAAAAGAACATACAATGCCATATTTGGCCATTTGATACATATCTCTCTAATCCAACAAATGCATTTGGTCAAAAAAAGAAATAAGGGATTTGTGTTCAAAATTAGGATATATTAAGATCATAAATCAAAGAACAGTAAATATTTAACACCAAGGAGAAAATATTGTAATTAAGTAAAAATGGTATATATTCCATTAGATAATATCGAAATCATTTTGAAGTCGTAAATTTAATTTTTCCCGCAAATATAAGGCATTGAAGAGTTCCTTATATACGTGACTGGTCCAAATGGAATCAACTAGGGCAGAAAGCGCATAGGAGTCAAATAATACAATCACATTTCAAGCATCAGAAGCCTATTTACAGATATAACATAATAAAAAAGCACAAGCATTACCAACATTTTTAAATTATAATTATTAATGTTGAGAGATATAATCGCACCTGGATGTGCCCTATCCTACACAGATCTTATCTTTTAAAATTCCGCTTGCGAGCATAAGGAGTGAGAACAGACAGATTTAAGTTCAGATTACATTACGCTACGTAAACTTGCCCCTAAAGCGGCGGTAAAGTATCAGATACAATAAATTCCTTCGGTAAAAGAAAGTGATGTTATGATCGTTAAAGATACAGAAGTGGCTAGACGCGTTATCTTTCTAATAATTGAGATCCATTAAGAATGACTGCAAGGGCGTCAAGATCGCACTAATTCATAATTCAATCTTACATCAAGATGACGTTACATCTCTCGAATCTATAACATAACCAGTAGTGGTATTTTAGTGCACCAAAATTTTACGTTAGAACCTATTTTGATTTAAAAACTTCTAGTAATAATTCCTTGATGATGAAAAGCACTAATATAAACCAGCATATATTTAAGAGTTATTGGAACACAACTATTTGAATGCATATTGGAAATGGTAAAGTAATTATCAGAAATCCGTTTAAATAATTTCGGGATCTTTTAACCAGATGATATTTAGCCAAAGTTGAAACACTGAAATAATGGAATGATCAGCCATTAAAACGGTTTTTCTATCTTTATTACAATATTTTTTTATTCCAGTCTTGTTAGATTAATGACAACTCATGATGTAAGAACCGCACTACCAACCGATTCACGCAATGAATGAAACACGATATCATTAGCCACTTAATAATAGAATAACTAGTGACTATGCTTACCTCAAGATGTGACATTATTGCAATAACACGATTTTTATCCAAGCAAATCTTAATGACTTTCCCTCTTACTCAGAAACTCAACATATAATCCAGAAGTTCATTATCATGGAAGACAAAAAATGAATGGGGTAGAACTTTTGAATACCTTCTTATACTATATAATTTAACAAATAAAATTATTTATGCGAATATCAAAAGACCCATGTTAGCATCACATTATCATTACAATACAAATAAGTTATTTACATCCACAACTGATTAAATTAATAAAACCATCATGAGGACAGACTTCATATATTTAAATACTTATTGCTTTCAGGAAAATCTTCAAAATTATAATATTATTAATTCTAAATTATGGAAGTATTCAGTCTTAAATGATGAATTTAAAGCTACTATAAATCATTCAAAACTACAGCTAAGTATGGATAACTCAGCGTTGATTCAATCAGCCACATAAAATTTAAGCACGACCAGGTAGAAAATGAAAATAAGATAAGAAGATAATAATATCAGCCTACCCACACTACTAAGAATTCAGTCAAATCATTGGATATTAAGAACAAAATTCGCAATATACTGTAAATTATATAATACTTTCAATTTAAAAACTATCCAGATGATATGAAACACTATTGACACTTTGTTGGAACCTGACTACTTATCAAATAGGAAGCACTGTTGTAGGTGATCTGCGAACGAGTCTTGCGAAGATACCAGACATGAAGCGCATACCGCGTTCACCTCCTGGTACATATGACATTATGAACCTAAAACATACGCTTATTAATATGACATAAATAGTACTAGTATAACACTGCTAACTGAAAATATGCTATCATAAACCACAGACAGATTAAACAGGTGGTATTATTATTATTATTATTGATTTACCAGTGCATCTTCAACACTATAATTTTCAATAGTTTATAACTTTGACGAAACGTTTTTATGAATTAAATGTCCTCCATGAAATCGTTAAATTGGGAGTGAACAATTTCTACGGTGAAAAACTAGGAACAGACGATAGTTTCGCATTTTATAAATATTCGTTCAACTGTTTAAAGAATAATTTAGCCTGTTTTCAAAGCTCTATTATCAACTAATAACAAAAACACATGGTCTTTGGCTTCTCAGTTCTCAAACATAGTTTTTAATTCTCATACCTCACAGCAACAGCAGCTATCTTATATTAATGTTACCTTCCAATTTATTGGCTAATTGATGTTTAATATGACAACCTATGTTTTAATATATTCTCATTATAATTACGATTTACTCAGAAAATTCTTTTCGAATACCTATAATTTCAGAAGTCAATCTGAAAACAACAATATCTGCAGTACTATCATTACAAAACCATCATGCTATGCTTCCGGCAAAGTTTTTGTATGAGTCCATTCTAGATATGCATGTCACGCCATCTACGACAAGAGATCCTGCATTGTCAACAAACTAGCATCATAATTAGAAAATCTAGAGCAAACGAATTCAGAACACTACGTATAAATGTACAAGCCGTTTCCCAAAGAGCTGTGGGAACGATGAATTACTAATTTACAAATTTTGAGCTAAATCTAAATTAAGCCTTTAGAACCTGACGTCTGCACATTAGGCCATCTATCTCAATGGTTCTTCAAAAGCACACGAAGTAATATAAGACATCACATGCCCATTACATCATCTAACAGGTGTAATTAACTCGGAATTATAAAGAAAGCATCGGGAATGACTAAATAATAGTACTGATTTCTATTATTAACAAAAGTCTAAACAAGGATAACTCACCAAACTAACGAAAACCCTTGGAAAATTGCAGCGATGAGCGTAAACGCCGTACTTTGTAACTGAAAAAATTGATACAAAAATAATATTTGATGGAAACAATGTCCCCGTGTCGTACTTATAAATTAGTTTCCTACCGCTGACAATACTGCATAAATCTATTAGCGTGTTATATTACTTGAAAACAGGTATTTTAAAGCTTGTGGTTCATTACATTATGTTATGATGTCATTCAGTAGCTTGGATCCAGGACAAAATGAAAAACAACAATCGAGCCAAAGCCTATTTCTAGGTCTGCACTGCACAAGGAAATTAATGTTTTCACTTGCATGTTTCCAATGATTGCGTTTCTAAGAAACGCGATTCAGACTAAACGATTTATTTCGATTCCATTCATTCTATTAATGTAAAAATATGGGCCATAAAGCACTACAACCTTTCAATCAAAGCACTGTGAATGAATCTTTATCCTTAATTTAAATTCAGTGGTTTTACAGTTATATAGCGCCGTTTCATTAGAGGCGAAAATCCAAAGTATTTAAATGTATAATTACTATAAATTTAAATGGAAATGAATTTGATTTAATAAATTCCTGTTATTGATCATTCTGATAATGATAACTAATATCAGAGTGCGCAATTCTTTGGCATCCATCGTGATGGATGGCCCGATTCTTCCACGTGAGAATCGGCCAGAGCGTCAGTTGTGCCCTCGAAGAGGCGGGGCCTCGGCTGAGTTCTCTTTTCGACACCGTCCAACGAATCTTATCTACCTTTCTTTCTGATATTAGATATAATTGCAGACTAACTGTGAATTAAATTCCAATAAATACAACCATATTAAGTTTATCTCTATAGAAAACCCAATAATTAAATTCTTAAATGGGCCTTTACGCAAAATAGTGCAAGTACACTGACTTAGGTATTCTATACGCAACTCCAGTGATATAATTTAGTTTCTCATAGTGCTCAGGTATAATTAAAACAGTAATATTTTTAAAGAATTACCCGAATACTCAATAATAAGTAGCCGCTGAAAATAGCGACATGCTGCTGACAAACAGAAGCTTACCACGTGTGGCACTCTCAATTGATGTATATAAGTGGTATTAGAGCATTTTCTATACATTAGATTATGTCATTTTGATACTTAACAGCAATTAATTCCAGTAAGATGACAGATCCAAGAAGAGTATCGCTATTCAACAGATGGCAGCAGAAACAAACGAATGTTAGTGGATTAGAGGGAATCAACGAAGAAGAACTCATAGAATACAAGGAAGCTTTCCGACTTTTCGATAAAGTAAACTATTCTCAATTTCATAACATTCTGCAACTAACATGATATTTATAATCATTAGGAATTCTGTCGACGCGAAAGAAACGAAAAAATCATATGTAAGGAATAATTTCTCTAGAGCTATTTCTGTTCTCAACCAATATAAGGCAAAACTAAGACGGTTCATTGCGCAAATGCGTTCACTAGATTGTTTCCTTCCTTCTGCTCACACGTGGGCAACCGTCACAATTATGCATATTCTATGCGGCGTGATGATGCTGCTCAACAACACAAGGTCTGCACAAAAACAAAAACTGCGAAATATGAGAGTGAATAACACTCAGCACGTTTTATGAATTATAGTTGTTTATAAATCTCTTAATAAGTCCATATAATCTACTAAGCATCAATAATACAGGATGGCAACGGTTCAATCTCTTCAAAGGAGCTTGGTGTTGCAATGAGATCTCTTGGTCAAAACCCCACAGAACAAGAACTACTTGATATGGTCAATGAAGTAGACATTGATGGCAGTGGAACCATCGATTTTCCAGAATTTTGTCAAATGATGAAGAGGATGAACAAGGTACTACTTTTATATAAGATTGCAAAACGATTCTAGCATCTCTCCAAACAGTAATCGCTGTAAAATCTACGTTATATGTATAGAGTGAACAGTGGATTAATAGCAAAAAAAAAATCTAAGTGATGCCATCCATTTTGAGTACTATGCTCAGAGGCTATCGACTCTTAGTTCGAGGGGGTCGTTATTGGAGCTATTAGAAGACAATAGTCACAAATCACATGTATTATACAATATATAAAAGTCGTTATAAGAACAAATAATTATTAATAAAGCCTACCCAATGTTAATCTTTTAGGAAAATGATAGCGAAATGATTAGAGAAGCATTTCGAGTGTTTGATCGAGATGGAAATGGTTATATCACAGCAGAAGAATTTCGCTATTTCATGACACATATGGGAGAGCAGTTTAGTGATCAAGAAGTAGACGAAATAATTGCAGAGGTGGACATTGATGGTGATGGACAGGTTCGTACCACTCACTTTACACAGATGATACTATCACTTCCCAATAAATATCCAACACTGCAACATTTCTTCTTCTCTCATACACTTTTCTGTTCCCTCTTATATCACTAGTTAATTAAGCAAACTCAAATGCACAGTGTCAATCACCACAACCTTGCTTCAGCTACATTAATGAAAGCGTGGTAAGCTGAACAGCCAATTGTTCACACTCAGCTATTCTCAAATATCGCTGTTTATGTCTTATGTCTCATGCATCACAATTGTCCTCATTCCACCCAACAACTGACGATAATTTACTTGACGCTTAAAGCTCTCCAGCTCATCCGCCCTAATAGCGCTTTAAGCTGCAATTTTTAATGAACAACTTATGATACATCACTTAAATATGTGAGCAGTTTAAATCGATATGTATCCATTGCTCGATTCCCACTAATCGCGGACGTAATTCTTACTCGCTATACAGCTGTTCCCATACTTTAAAATAATTTACGCCACGTCAGTTTTTACTGCGAGGTTAAAAAACGGGAGGTATATGCAATCATTTTATTTTTCGATTGTATAACTATGGATGACACGATTCATATAACTACTTGAGAATGACGCATTAATCTATTATTAGTCTCTTACAACAGTTATAATCCATTCTCCTGTGAAAATATTAGCTAGTTGCCGCAGTTTCAAATTCATGTCACCCACACCCCAGCACTTCCCCTCTCTTCCTCTTAAGTTTTTATCTCAATCTACCAAGAAAAATTAGGGGTAGCATGTAATCCGTTGTGCTTTGAGCGGTTGTTGTGTTGCCAAATGGGCGCCCACGATTCTGGGATTTGAAGACTGGGATTGACGGGAGACAAGGCAACGGCATGTCCAGTTCCCAGGGGATGACCGATTTGTGGCGAGAATCAATTTAGTTGTCGCTTTTACTGAATCCACTTCTATTCATTTTCTCCTTAGTCAATAAAAGCCAGCTAGCATAATACATTTCAAAAACAAATGTTTTTAAAATAGATGTTGGTTTTCACCAGTAAATATGCGTATGTTAAAGATCTAAATATAAAAAAACCTTTATGTATTAGAAGAAAATAAAGAAAAGACATGGAAAGTATATACCATGCATTACTTTTCTTTCATTCCACTTCATTTGTACCTATTAATATCATAGTTAATAACCGCTGTAACTAGTAATTACCCGAGTGCACAACTGAGAAATGGTTAGCAAGCAACGGCAACTCAGTGTAATCAGACTAGAACTATTATTCAATGATGTTTGTTACCTGATAGAAGGCATTCTTTTCAGCTATATACTTACATCTTCCTGATGTTACAGTGACTAATTCAATGTCGAAGTTTTCAATGTCTTGTCTTCTTACAGAACTGTTCTCGAGTTGACAACTTTCGAGTGTGACTAAGCAGATAAAAACTATCAAATGAGTCTTCTAACATAAAATATTATTATTATGGGTCATCCGTTTTTTTTCCAGATTGACTATGAAGAATTCGTAAAAATGATGACAATGCCTTGATCCATATACAATCATAATCAGCAGCGTTAAGAATCTCAATCTTGGTGGAAATTTGGACCTCACCGGTCGTTTGAACCAAGAAGTCTGATCCGGGTC
The DNA here is from genome assembly GCA_964036235.1 of Heterorhabditis bacteriophora. Classification (NCBI taxonomy): domain Eukaryota; kingdom Metazoa; phylum Nematoda; class Chromadorea; order Rhabditida; family Heterorhabditidae; genus Heterorhabditis; species Heterorhabditis bacteriophora. Next base: position 10,665,137 of record OZ038428.1, on the reverse strand, counting down.
GCGTATGTATCTTTGATTATATTTGAATATAAATGACTTTTAAACTTGAAATTAATTGATTACAGAATAAATTTAAGGAACATTTTAATCATACTTAAAAATTACTTATCATTAACTGACACAGAACGTGTTCACTATATATGGAATCATCGATGTCAAAACAAATCGGTGTTGATGTCGTGAAATATGAAAAACAAGACGATTGCTCTCCAAGGATTACATCATTAGCAAAAACGACTTACTCAGCGTTTAAATGTTATACCACATACTTTTAGAAGAATCATTACCCAAAACTACAATTATAAGCTATCTCAAAGAGATTTTCACTCACAATTAGAAACTGAATCAGTACTCATCTTGGCAGAAGTGTTGCAGTATATAACATTGATTAAGTATTTATTTATTGAAATAATTCTTCGCAGTGTGTTGTTTTTAGCTGGATTGTAGAACACTTTTGAGACTATATGCAAATAATATCTGAAGACTTTAAAAGGATGTCTTAAAGCCGCGTCTGAGCCTCATTTCTCACAAAGGGAAACGAGATTTTTTCGAATAAGTTTTAAACTATCAAACATATTGGATTAAGCAGTGTTTACAATTCTTTCTAACGAATAAAAATATTTGTATTGATTCTCACCCATAACGACGAATACAGTGTGGCAAAAAGAGCAGAGAGGTAGCAAACAGTTACTAGTCGCCTCTGAGGAGAAAGAAGATGTTGAAAATAGACACTTGGACCCCAGAGAAATAGAAAGCTGAAAAATAAAAAATCAATTGAGCTCTATTCATTTAATTATATTAGAAGATCAAAAACTCCGTGTCTATTGCTAACCTAAAGTAATGTAGGTTTCATAATGCTTGCCAATATATTATTCATTTTAAAATCAACTCGCTATTGTTAAATAAAATACAGAGTTATGAAGAAACAAAGATCTTTAACGCGATCTTATCGAAAGAATTTCTGATATACGAAATATACTCTAAATGGGAGGATCCTATGCCCATATTTCTTTGGCTCAATATGATTTCTAGTTTGCTAAAATCAATGTGAGTGAATAACTAATTAACCATTGCATTCGCTATCAGAGACTCAGCAAGTTATTCTTATCAATTGAGATATAAGCCTACACTAATTCATAGTTAAGGTTAAAAAGTGATGACAATATTTTAACATATATATTTTGTTTGCTTACTATTTAACATCAGTTACCTTAAAAATACTAACATATACCACCTTTTAGTAATTTAGTTTACATAAATGATCCAATTTATTACCCCAAATTGAAGTTTATAAATGTGAATTCAGTGGAAAATACAACGGTTAAACGTCATGGCCTTGATTTGTTTTGAGCTCTACACTACTTTCGCGTTAAACTGATTGAGATGTCGACGAAAATACACTTTATATAGAACTATAACACACTTTTTCTCAATTCCCATTATACTGGCGACAATGCACTCACAGTTTAAGAACTTAACATGCAATGCGAAGGTTAAATACATGCACTACACTCATACTAAATATATCTAAATCAAATAACTATAAGTAATTTGCGGAATAGTCTTCTTTACTAAAACAATGAAATAACTAACCTCTAATTTAGCATAAAAATACAAGTAGAACCATCGCATATGATGGAAATGAATTAGAAAACAATAATTTTGTATTTAACTATCATGACAGTATTTTATGTTCCCATTAAGTTTAAATTGAATTAAATTAACGAACATTGAAAACAATTATATATAGAATGCACTTCCGGTAAGATGAACGGATAATCATTTTAGACTATATAGGGTACAACCCCTCCAGGACACGTAAACAAATCCATAAAGGCAAATGTGCGGGACGAGCTTCTATCACAAATTCTGCTGATTTACAACCTAAGTCAAAAAATGGTCAGATATCTTTTAAAACTATAGTATATATTTATATGATACACTTGTATTTAAAGTCATAAATTATTAACTGTTAGACATTTGAGAAAAATCAGTATGAACTAAAATCTATTAAAACACAAAGAAAGTCATAATAGGCGTAAGTCTTTTAATATAAAATTTACTCAATTCCGTAAAAGCAAAAAATATGCAATTTCTCGAAATAAATTTACATCTCACATTCTTATGCTAACCCAATCATCTAATCTAAATTGAATCACAGAAGAACACCGCATCTGCTTATTCAATATTTTCCTAGCTTGCAATATAAAATTCCTCATGAAGGGAATAGAAGTGAAAAATAATTAAGATGGTTTTACTCACTAAGGACATGATATCAAACCAATATTTATTATAGTGCTTACCTTAATAAAAGTAGTACTGAACCAAGGGTATTAAGTGCAGCAAATTTTCGAGTATACAGAATGATAATTGGGATAAGAAATGCCGCCTGAAAGCAAATTCAATTGACCACATAAGTAGCATAATTATTTTCAACTTAAAGGTTAGTATTTTTGGATATATTATCCATTAAAAGTAATAATTCTTTTTGAAGTCACTTTAAACTAAAGTATTATCACAATTATCTACCTGATTTTACATAGCAGTTTAGTATTTCAAAATGTGGATATTATATAAGTAAATACTATCATAAGCACTTATGTATATTAGCAGCTAATATAATTTATTATGAAACTACTTTAAATTTGTCAAAATATTAAGGAAATATTAACTTTGAGATGATAAATAAACTTTTTAGATTTGTCATAAATATCATGACACAAGATAAATTATAATCTTGGTAATAACTTTGGCAATAAAAAAAAAGAAATTACAGCTTGAAAACACATATTATGATTTTAAATGATACATTCAGAATTATATTACGTCCCAAATTAAGTAAATCAATAAAATTTTAGTGTATCTAGTTCTGACGTAATTATAAACATTGATAAGCGAACTGATATTTTCGAGTAAAATTCTATTTCCTTTATGTGCTTACGTTTTCTATAATAACTAATAGAGATCAACACACAATATAAAATCTACTTATACATATTGAATACTTTTCGATTATACCGAAAACTTACAGTTGAAAAACAGAATGCAGCTCCAACAAGGCAAAGAAAAAATGCGAAAATTCGTTGAGTGCGAGACATCCCGAAAAAGTTCTCATCTCCTGATGAAAACCAACCAATACCATTCTTCCTGAACTATGATATAATAAATTACATCAACACTATAACTGACAACAATATGTGTGATAACAGATCATTAAGAGAAGTATATAAATTCTGAAAAATAACAGCCAGGAAAATATATTTGCCTGTTTTTTCCTTGTGGAAGTTGTCCATCCTCACTGATTTCTCTAGTCAGTGACTGTGAGTCCGTAGCATCACTTCGAGACAACAAAGGAAGACCACTGCAAAATTCTAGTGTTAATAATGGAATATCTAAAATTAAACAGAAAATATAATTCTTTTAAATCCTCCACTCATGTTTAATGATAGCAATAATTCTCTGTACAAATGATCACATTAAACATAGTAAACAATAGATGAAGTTAAATAAAAGCTTCCTTTAATCTCAATCCCACCTTATTGAAGTTGATAATTTACTTCGAAAGTCGCCAAATGAGCTAAATGAAGAAGATCCAATACCACTAGTTATGTTGACGGACTTCTTTCTTTGCTCATTAATGAATGCTTCAAGGGCTGACATCAGCCCTTAATGATACAAGAATGCGGCATAGCTCTATATAGTCAAAAAAAAATTAAAATTATAAGTATTACAACATATCGGCGAAAAAACGCTCATGAAATCCACCATTTACAGTAAATAGTTTTATCTAATTAAATCGAATCCATCTATACTACTTTAATGATGAGCATCCCATGAAGTTGTCCCATATTTTGCATACTGGATGCCTTCCTCGATGGCAATTAATGCTGCACTGAACGCTACACCAGCCTTCCAACCAGGAAGAATTAGCTGTTTAAAAAAAGTATTAAATAAAAGGATAGCTTTTCACTTAGTCTAAAAGTCATTTTAGAATTATAGATAAACATATACTATCAGTATATAAAGTTAGGAAAGTCCGCCAACCTTTTTAAAGTGGGCCCACTGTCCTTGTACATGTACAAAGTGACGATCATAGAGGTATACGTAATTTCTAAACCAACAAATAGAGGATATTTAATTCATTGCATAAGTTGTAAAAATAAAATAAAAATATAGTATGCTGTATGATCATAAAAGCACATTATGTTGTACTCTAATTTTAAAAACCATTGTACTACTTGTTTAAAAAGAATACAAGGTAATAGAAAATGCTGTTGATTTTCCTCCTATTTTTATTGTAAATTTGATTCTTAGAACAATATAAAATAAAGCTTAGTTTATAAATTGAAATATTTAAGCTATATTATGAAAACTGAACCTGATCCAGGGGTCCTTAAGTCCAATTTGAGCGAGACGTTTTTCATGAGATGCCAGTTGTGGGAACTGTTGGTAATTATTATAGATAGTATAATGTGGAATTTTAAAAGGTTCGTGATGTCCGTGGCCCATTCTGTAATTAAAATGAAAAATATAAAAGGCATTAGCATTAGCTCCCATAATGAGCCAATATATTTTACACATAATTCCAGCAAATATATTCTATAAGTACATTATTAGCCACGTTTTTATTACTATTTCACAGTAAATACTTCAATCATTTTAATAGGAATACAAATAATACTCCTTTTATATAAAAGAAAATTCCCATTGCCTTATACATACTAAGTGCAAATTTAGGAGCATTTTTTTGCACTAATAATAAATTGTTATAATGAAGTAATAAGCCAAAATTTAAACAGAGAAATAAAATATTATCAGGAAAGTTTAAGAAAAGAAATGTACAAATGATAAGTCAAAGAAATTATTTTACATTCAATTATACAAAACAGTATAGGACAAAATGTAAAGGAATATGGAAATGAAATAAAGTAAAAAACCCAAATAAATTACTGTAAATATGCAACACAAGTGAATTTTACTTCCTCGCGACGATACACCATGAAAAGCATGTTTTGTCTCAGTACTTGTGTACTCGATTTCTAAATTAATTTAATATATTGGTGAAATAAGAGATGATTTTTGAAAACATTTACAAACCATTAAAATAATATTGTCATGATTAATTATACAATATATTTGTAGCAGTTCTTTTTCTAGTTTATTTTTTCTTCTACATCTTTTACTTTTGATATTATTATTTTCAATCCATTCCCAAACTAGTAAGAAACTTTATTATAATATAACTTTGTTTTTTCATCTGGTTAAGTTTATATTAATGAACATCTACTACTTACATTTCTTCAATTTGGTTATAGAAATGGCATTACTAAACATACTTTTTTATCTTACAGCTCTTTCATGAAACTCCAAACGTGCAATTTTTCTAATTTTATCTTGATTTGGATACTGTACGTTCCCAATTACCACTTTGTATGGAATATTAGTGTAATTATTTGTATCCTTTCATTTTAATAGTATTGTTATAGTCTACTTATATTGTTTTCTGACAGTAGCCTGAATTAAAGGTTTAGAATGTCTTTTCATGTTTTCCAATTTTTTAGTGCATTAAATATTTCGATTAACTTGTCAAATATATTAGCAACGTTAGTTTTTGTGACACTGTATTTATTTAATGGTATTGTAACTGTGTTATTTAAAATATGGTTGGGGACTTTCGTTTTAGTCATTCTATATATTTTGGAATATTCTCATAATATTGACTTATTCTTATATTGCATATAGAATATATCGTTTATTACCATAAATTGATTGTGATTTTCACTTTCTTAAAGCATATTTTATATTAACAAATAGGCTCTATTTGACTACATTAGTTAAGTCTAGAAATCTGTTTCTTTATACTTTGTTAGAAGTCACGATAAAGTTGTGTGGATACATTATTTAACAATCTACTAGTTGCTATCTGTCTTTTAACTAAACATGTTTATCTATTTTTAGATAGTATAGATATTACTAATGAAATTGTGTTCAGTTGATTTACAGTATCGACTTGATTATAATAAATTCAAATTTAACTTCCCTACTACTTTTTCATTGTATTTATTTAATAGTTACTGTAAAATGTTTGATGCGATTTTTGTTAAGAGAATGAAATTAGCATTATTTTAGACTTAGTGGAAAGTTGGAGATTATGTCTGGGAAACGGAAAGTTTCGAAAAAGGTAGTAAATTATAATTTAAGCTTATATTAATTAGATAGTATTACTTATACTTTATATATTATTTATTCTGAGGGAGATGCTGATGAGGCTGGACTCTCCAAGGAACAAGATGCTGTTGCTCGTTTTGTTCGATTTAACTGTCCAACCAGCACTACTATGTTTCAAGGGAACGAAGTACAGTATTTCAATGGTGAAGTATTTCTAGATACTGGCATATATATCTTTTTTATTGTATTTAATCCAATTTTGGTATGAATTATGGTTGTTCTTTAAGGTTCTAAAGCTATTGATACTCTTATGGACTCAAAATACAGCTCCAAGGCGAAGTCTGATGTTACGTTGCTGTTTCCTACTAGGTTTATAAATATGAATTATTATATTTAGCTGCTAATTTAAGTCATTCATAAAATTTATTTTAGACAAGCAGCTGTAAATTATATGCGTGAATTAATGAATCATCAACTATTTTTTCGTGCGAGAAAACTAGTACCTAAAAAGAAAGAGGAAAAGGATAGGAAAGGTAGGAATTATTAATTCTAGATCATTTTAATAAATGTCTATTTCTTAAACAATCAAACGAAGTATAGTGGTTTATCACTCTTGTATTAGGAGATGGAAACAAATCTCCGAAAAATGATAAAAAGAAGAGAAAGGATGAGGAGCTTTTAGTGGAAACTGAGTTGGATGATCGAAAAGATGATACACTAAAAAAGAATGATAAGGTAAGTTGATTGTATTTCGAAAAATATCATTTCTTTAATATTTCTGTTTTAAAGATTCACTATGCGTTTTGAGGTACGTTGTATAAAGCTAAAGTAATTGTTATGTCTTTAAATAACATTGCACCTTAGGAAGATGATGACAAGAAAAAGAAAAAGAAAGTTAAACTAGAAGTACATGATGTGCAGGTTAGTCTTAATATCCATATACTCAAAATTTAGTTATAGTATTTCCAAGCATTTTTTTAAAGGTATTTAATGTTTTATTTAAACACCGGGGTGATTAGGATACTTTAATTCCCAATTAAAAGTGGATGCTCCTTTTATCGTATGACTATTAATATTTGAGGGTTTGTTCTATTCCATTAACTTTTCATATCTTCAATGACGACAGGGACGTTTACGTTTGGGTATTTGATCCTACACCATTATATAAGAAAATTATTGGACTATGCATGGGTTGGTAATGGCTTATTTTTAAAAAAATACTATATATAGGCTAAAAATTTATTATTATTTCGCTACTAAATTTTAAAAAAATATGGGAAACATTATTTAAATTTAACTATGCTGGTGTTTTTGGAAAGAGAAAAAATTGATGATAATAATAATAATAACAAATTTATGGTTTTAAATGATGTGTTGTTATAGTGCTGGGCACCATTGTCGGCTGCCTCTTTCCTTTATGGCCAATGTGGCTCCGTCAAGGAGTGTATTATTTGTCACTAGTTGGAATTGGAGCATTTGGTTTTATTGTTGTTGTTGCTATTCGTAAGTGCTCCAAGTATAAATTATATTTGGTGTCTTGGAAAATATTCTTTCAAATATAAAGTTGTTCAATACGTATTTCAGTGAGAACAATCCTTTTCGGTATTATTTGGCTTATCACAATGGGTCAACACAAACTATGGATTCTTCCTAATCTTACAGAGGCAAGTTTTGCATAAATAACTGGTAATACTAACTATTTACTATTATATGTTTACATAGCATTTAAAAAAATTTAGGATTGTGGTTTCTTTGAATCATTTCAACCATGGTATACATATGAATATTGTCCAAGAGGAGATAAGAAAGGAGATAAGAAGAAGGGAGGAAAGAGCAAAAAGGACAAAGACAGTGGTGAAAAAACATCTTATATTATATATTATAAAATATTCTGTTAAAGTTAGAAAAGTGCTCCTTTGAAGATGGAAGACAAATTATATAGAAAATTTAAACCTGAAATTATTTTGTAATTAACAAACTATAGAAACTGTTTACCTTTTCTTCTGTTTTAAGTGAGAATATAATTATCTTGTTAAAGTTGGCTTTTAAATGGTTCAAGCCTAAGCCAAATTATTTATAAAGTTTTTCTATTAGTTTCTTTTTAAAAATTATTTCAATTTATTTCAATTTAGATGACGATAAGAATGCTGGGATAGAAACTATGAAGGTCGAAAATGATGTAGTTGCAAACGATCTAAATAATTTTAGTGAAGGAGATAATATATCAGATCATGAAGGCACCGCTAGTGATGTAAGAATGTTGTAATCTATCGCCACCGATTATTTTATTTTATCATTTTTACATATAATATTGATTCTTAGGGGAACTCTTCTGTTCCGTCATCTCCTGCTGCTGCAAAACTAAGGAAAAGGAGTTCAAAACGAGAAGGCAATGATTTTGTGATGGTTCAAAAGTGAACTGAAAGTTTACATACAGAGAGTATGACATAATTATAGGTATTGATACTAATTTTTTTTTATACTTACTATGGGTACTATTGGCTCAAGGTAGCATTACATAGGAAATATATTTTTGAATGAAAAGCATCATGATTGCATCTGAAATTACAATTTATATATATTTTTCTCTTCTCTTCCAGGTCTAAGAAAAAAGTGGCAAACGACTGCATTTTTAATGTCTTCCTCTTTCATTCCATTTTTTCTTCTGGTCACTTGCATTATCCTTATTTAATTCATTCAATCTATAAATCTTTTAGGGTTGGTTTAGTCGCTAGATGCCAAACATGTATCGCGAATGCATTTGTAAAGTCTTAATCTATGTGCTAACAATGTGCTTATTTGTTTATATTAGTGATAATTCGTATGTATACTGGTACTCCAAGTATCTATCGGTGTTTGTTCCTTTTCTATGTTTTCGGAAATTTATTCGTGCTATGAATTTTTTGTGGGATAAAAGTACTCATTTAAAGGCAATGTATTGTCAAATTAGTTCACAAACTAGGTCTTAATTTGAGATGGTCGCCATAATCTACCAATTATAAACTCCATTGAGGAAAGTCCTGGCTGTTACTCCGTTTTCTTTCTAAATTAAATTCTGTTCTTTGGTCTAATTTGTCAAGATAACAAATCGTAAGAAGTATTAACTAGTTTCATTTTAAAACCATGCACTGAGTATGTTTAAAATGATAAAAACTCAGTGGTTTTACTTTCAGCGTACATTAATATGAGTTTTTGATTTGCATCAGATTGGGGATGTGATGCACTAAAGTACTTCCCTATTAGCCTAACTGATAGAAAAACTGGTAACTTAGTAATTAAAAGATAAGTACCTAGTATTAATCCCTGATAACTTATAAGAACTTGTCGTGAAAATCTTCAACAAATATAATGATGAATGTTAGTAACAATGAAACCATCTAGTTTCGAATTTTTTTTATAATGCTGAGTTTGAAATTTATTTCGGAATACATAGGCTTATAAAGATTAAAACTCAAAACCTTCTGTCCATACTTCTGAGGTACCAGAGTTGATTAACGAAAAACTAAACAAAGGCAACACAACTATATTTAGATTCCAATAGTATTTTAAACAATGTGAATACATCTCGATATATATCACATGATCGACCAACAGAGAAATATGAATAGCATCTATGGGGGATACATAGAACTTTGAACCAACCAATATAGAAAATAAGTTATTAATCGGAGTAAAATTATTTAGGAACAAAATTATACCCGAACAATGATTTAGGGGTTTAAACTGGGTGAATTTCTCGGTCCTTGCTAGGTTTGAAAAACCAAACAAAAAACAAGGAAATGATGTCACCAGCAAGAGATTCGAACAGTGAAACGCAGTCCCTACCCTTCATCAAGCATTAGTTTCCTTTTTGGCCTGGTTATTCTTGCTTCGATTCCTGTTTTTCTTTTGTGATTGAGTTTGTCCTGCTTCAAAGCTCGCGCGCATAGCAGCTCCCAAAGTACCCGGCGGATAAATAGTAACTGGGGGGTGCCTGTAATATATGGTTGAAACTCAATTAAGTCTAATAGAAACTATAATTACAACCCACAAAGTGCTAAATAAATACAATATTATTACCGAATTCGCAATAGGAAAACCTATATATTTCACGCTTGAAACTCATTTACATACATCAATATGACATAACCCAACTTATTTTTATTAATAACCTTAGTTAATACATTCCATTCAAATAGCTAGTGAAGGAAATTATATCACTTCCTAGGCTCATGAAAATTCGGTCTTCCTATACAATATCCACCTGAAGGATAAATAAAATTAAAATAGATTCAGATTAACGACATATTTGCACGGAATCAATGCATAACTTGGAATATTTATATCTGTTTTATGTACAAAAGATGATGTAAACTAACCCGAATTGGACCTGGCTAGATACAGGTGCCGAAATTGAACCGATTTGTTGAGAAATGCCCGTTGAAGGGTAGTATTGATTACTAGGACAAGTTGGACCCATAACCATTGGCACCATTGCAGCCGCAGACATAACAGGAGGAGGTCGAGTAGTATCGATATAGGAAACAAATGGCTGCAAGTTCAAGGTAGAACTATTTAAAAGAGATTAATAGAAGAAAATACATTTGAATTGTCTTATATAAAAATGCTCAACAAATACGTGAAAACAAAAAAACGTTTTAAAAATTTACTTGACCAGTAGTGATGGGAACCGCATATGGTATAGACGGTTGCTGAACAACCACAGGTGATATTCCAAAAGGTGTGGTCATCACACTACTAGGCGGACCCATTGGGGTAATCATTCCAGGACCCATCGGACCAGTGGACTGCTGATAACGGGGAACACGAATTTGTTCTGGAGATTTCGACCTAAAGATCATAAATAATGCACTATAGCATTTTAAATTATAATTAAACGTTCTAAAAATTTTTGTTCATTATGATTTCGCTATTGAAACAACAAACCGGTACTTTCAATATCAAGTAACAAATTAGCATGAATTAATGCAAAAGTTTAATATTTATTAGATAAAATTACTATAGAAATACCAGTTAAAAATATAATCTAACTCATCTATTAACGACTGCAACACTGCCTGTATTGGCTATATCCGGTTTATAGTCAAATCCTAAAATTCGATTCCTCGCTTCATCATAGGCAGCTTGTCGTTCCTGTATGTATGAAATAATACATCAGTTGCACTACTCTAATCGAATTTTGTAACCAGTACAGTTAATTTAATCCTCATATAACAAAAATTAGAAGGGTTTTCTATTCATTATAAATTATAGCATGCCTTTAATGGAACCTTAACGTAAAATCCCAATGAATACTTCAAAATATACTGCATATATTTTATGTGTTTTAATACTGACTAATATTATCCAATATATGCTTGATTAATTAAATATTATATCCAGCTACACTTAAAATATGCAGTTTAGGTACAATAGCTTCTTCAGTTTTCTAGCACTTACAGTAATGGAGTAATCCTTAGGTGAACTTTATTTCACAATCAACATAATATATAAAATGTTAATAGCAAGAGAATAAAGCAGTAATATTTTTAAAAAGAGAATCGCAATAATTCCGTCATAACTAATTTATAACATGAATAGCTACAAGTACTTACCTCTAGTGTCTTTGTTTTACGGCTTCTCTCCTCGATTTCTTCCCTTACATCTTTTTGATCTCCTTCTTTTAACTGATCACCACTTTTTGGCCGCCTAAGGATTTGCATTTTCAAGGGGGCAGGAAGAATGGCAGAAGAAGTCGCGGCGTCATTTTGGCTAAACAACTGTCTATAGGTAACGACGGGAAAATATTAAATATTTGCCGTAATAGTATAGGTTAATTGTACTTAATTCTAATTATATGATGTTGTTAATATTATACGAAAAGACCCATTAAAAAAATCTCCAATTTAGAGATGTGATTAAATAACACATTATATGAAATACCTGGTGGCAGCTCTCAATTCTTCTTGACATTTAGCCCTTTCTTTCCTAGCTTCTTTATCTGCTTGAGCTCTTTGTAGAATGCGAACCTTACAAGGATTATAGAATAATGAGTAAAAATGACAAAATTGTCCTTTAAAAAAATCCAACCTGTTTAAATCGTTCCTCAAGTTGTTTCTCCATACATCGCTCGGTAGCCTCGTCATTCTCCCAATCCTCCGCCACCCCATCAGTTGACGAATCCCGCTTCTCTACAACATTTGTTATAGGTTAGCCATCTACGATACTTATCTACTCCATAAATAAAAATCAGACCTATTAATAATTATAGTAAACAAATTAAGATTGTATCTGCTCAACAATCAAATCTGGGTACTGTAGAAGTGAATTTATTAGATTACCATTAGATTTTGTTATATATTAGAATATAGTAGAATCTTAGATAAAATATAGTATTATTTTTTAACACTTTCATCTGATGTAGCTTACATTTATTTACTTCTTTGAAAGTGTCTGTTACTCACAATATACAAATAAACTTGATAAAATAATATTACTGCATTTCATCGGCATTAGTTTTGAAATTAAATCTGAAACTAACAACATAAATAATCGACCTGTGGCGGTTTCTCCACTCATTTGACGAAAGTACGGAATAGCCACCACTATTTAGAACACGTCTAGTAGGAGTTGACCACACAGAAATCTGTATATATATAGTCCACAACGAATATGAACAAAGGAAGTATACTATATAACGCGTTAATTCCTCAAATGTTGCAATACTTAGCCCAATTGATATTTCAGTGATGAAAATAAACGAATTCATAAAAGGAGTAAATATTAGTAAAATAAGTTTTAAAAATAGAACAAAAATTAACTAACACAACAATAAAAGCGATTATATGAGTGGGAACATCTTTCATTCATTAAAAATACAGTAATTATTAATTACTGGATTTGTGTTTACATTGAATAGTTTATAATCAGTATCATAAATGAGCCATGTTTTATAAACCAATAAAGTATACATATGGTTAATTGAAAAAGTCATATAAGCTAGTAACAAACTCTTAGAAACTTCCCCGGTATTTATAACTATTCATCTGCCCACCAAAATACCTTATACTAACACATTGATAGTACAATACATTGCTATATACATACAAAAATACAACATATGAACGTAGTGAGCAAACAAATCATCCCACCGCACAGCATCTTAGGTTCCGAATCAATTACAGACTACGTAGTTTCTTAAACACGATCAATTTATATGCTGTTTAAATAGCCAACCTATAAGAGAATTTAACTTCAAACATTACCTTGTCAAATGATTAAATATAAAGAATTGGCAAATAATCTAATGTATGAAGTGCGAAAATTAGTGGCTTACGGACTGTTTTTACTGCTGTTTTAGGTCACCTGTTATTATTTTGTGTCATTATTTTAAAGGATCATAAAGTATACAAGGTCCTGTTCTTTTTCTGCTATGTTCAAGTGGACCAGAATTTTCTATACAGTATTTCAAAAATAATTGCATTTTGGATTTTTGCGGTGGTTTCGCGGTATTCCAGTATCATTATGTTTCGTGAAAATTTTATTAATTGGATGAATTATTATAAGTATTGGTAAATATTCATTAGCTTTGCTTAAGTAAGGGATTATTGATTAGTTTTTATTCATTAAATATGCTTTTGTGTGGTTTTCTATAGTATATTAATCATAGTCGTTTCATACTTGGCAGTTTTTTCTTCTCATTAAAATAAATGCACAACTGGCTTAGAAGAGTGCTAGTTGAAATTGCGGCTTGTAGGCAATGTAGCTAATAACTCTCTATTTGGCGTCACATAGGATTAAGCCTTTGTTAAAACTTATTTACTATGAATAGTTTTACAAAGAGTTCTCAGATAACGTTGATTTTCTAATTATCTATCCATATCAATACTTTTTTTGTTCACATTGGTAAGGTATGGTAGGGCGGAGATTACGTGAATAATCTCATCACATTTGTATGTTCTCACGTATTAGTAAACATGAACTATTGATTTCTTGAGGCTGAAAAATCAAAAATGTGTGCTTGTTTACTGAGAAACCGTTATGTTAAACTGTGAAATCTGGCCAAACATTCAGTGCAAATTGAGTAACATAGGAAGCGAGCGTTTATTTACTGGTTAACATCTGTGTAATAACAGGAAGCTAACAATCGAAGTTAAAAAGCTATAGAGAAGTCAATCATCGTAACGTATGAAGTTACCCATTGGATGTTTTTTCTTGGAGTAAATACACTGTTTATTTCATGAAATTATCATCAATAATACTGAATTTAGCTGTGGAGTTTTTAGCCAATTGATAATTTCAGCAAATAAATATTCAAAAAGATAAATAGGTATTTCTATGATTATATAAATGAAATATGCGTAGGTCGTATATAATATAGATAGAACATTGATTCAATATTATCAATACAGTATTATTCAAATCCTCATTAGAATCTTAATATACGAAATGCATAGGAAGCGTGGTAATATTAAAAATAACCATATTGACTAGATGGCAACCTAGTTTTTAACACTGGGCTTTAAGATAATGGATCTGCTCTTCGGAGAGCAGATTTAGGAAGGTGAATCTGCTGTCCATTGTCCCACGTAACGATACAGCACTGATCACCCATTAACTGGAATTTAGGTAGATGTTATCAAAGTGAGTAGTTCCGTAGTACGTAATTTATTATGATAGGTTAAGATTCCTTTTGTTTTCAAAAGTATTAGATAGAATGGAAATAATGCCGAACGAATAATTTGCAAGAAGGTTCATCTGAGATATTAATATAAAGAATAAGATTAGGATATTCGGATACCGTTAATTTATTTCAATTAATAGATATAGTATAATTGGTGGAGATAAATCAACTAAGAGGCAATCTGACCTGTGTTATTTCTCCACGCATAGTAAGCATATGGTGTCTCATGGGCTCCCAGTCTGAATAGTTTATATCGAAAAGATATGAACACTTGGGATCTTGAAATTCCTCGCATGCAATGCATCTAGCTAAGGTATGGTTGTTTCTGAAATGTACTTTTCCTGATATCAGCTAGTATTCCATATAGAGCCTGCGTGATTTATAAGCCATGTAAGTAGATGGTTTTATGAAGAAGAAAAATAAACAATTTATGAGAATTGTTTTTAAAAGTTATATTATTATGTGCGTATGTAATATGCCGCTTTGCATAGCTCTATAAAATATTTTAATAATACTTAAAATCTAGAAGAAATCATGAATAAAATTCGTAAACCTGTCATATATGAAGGGAAGACTTAAGGAATCGTCCACCATATATCTTACAAAAGGTCGCCAGTAGATAGGTACCGCTTCTACTCTCCATTGTACTTCATCACCCATAGCTAGTGGATGAGGTCCGCACAATTCAGCTAAGCCGAGAAGATTGTAGAACTGTAGTGTGATTTTACTAAAAATTTTACGTATTTTCTTAGTGTCATGTTGTGATTTCTCTAATCTATATAATGTAAAAGTTAGTTCATATTTTAGTTATAGAATAGCAAGAGTAAATACAGCTGGTTTATATCGGACTAATCTTCGGTTTTCATTAAGGATGTTTTATTTAATTATCATCATAAAAGAGAACCTACACAAGCGGTAGAAGACATATGTCTTACTATCTTGATTTAATTGTTAATTTCTTTTAAGAATAGTGCTTTAACTATAGATGACCTGTGCTTCCCTTCGTAATTCTTCACATGTGTCGATATCCCTTGGAGCAGTGAATTCGTCTCCGTCTCTTAGGTAATTGAGGACTTTAGCAAAATGAGTTCCATCGCGGTCAATGAATAACTCTCCCTCTCCACGCCAACGATCTGCTACCAAAGTTGATAATACCTTAAAAAAGATGATAACTGTCTTGTTTTAAAGCAAGAATCCTCTTTTTCATCTGATTATTTTTATTGCTCGCTTTTCTCTTTAAGCCTCAGTTACCTACGAACCGTGCCAGTGAATCTGGTGAGCGTTGTAACAGTTGTCTCAAATATTATGCCCCCTACATTTAGTCGCACCTTCTCACCGGATGAACATGGACTATTCATAGATGATTTTTCCAGGATTGCAAGCTGCTGGAGGTCTATGAATCACTATTTTAAGTAAATTACTGTAAGTTAGTACAAATCAAGCATAATGTATTTACAAATATCTCCATAGTTAGAAATGAATAAAGGGGTTAAACGTGTAAACAAATGAAAATATGGATTAGTCTTCTCAATTAGATGTTTACACCTTGAAATATGTAGGAAATATCTTCGTAATGCATGCCTATTAGAAATAAGCATCTAAAGGAAAACATTCAAAGACAAATATATTTAATAAGTATTGGAAAACGAATGCATGATAAATACAGATATAATTAGCGAGCATTTCATTGAAATAAATGTGTGGAAATACAAATCTCGGAAGATTAATTTTAATACAATACAGCCAATTATAAATTAGGAGTAAACTAATTCTTGTGCTAAAATTAATATAATTATTGGCATAAAAACTAGCAAATTAGTGGTATTAATGGATAATATGAAGAAGCAAATTATTCCCTGAAGTATAATGACTACATTAATAATATCATGTACACACTTGATTTTTCTTTTTCCACGAAGAGATTTTAATTAGATGTTTCTATGTGATTTCTAGTACGAAACTGTAATTATATACAGTTATAAGTACACAGTTAAGACTCTCAAAAATAGACAAAAAAGGAAGACAGAAAAATGGTGATAAGAATTATATTATCAATCCTTAATATATCTAACGGAATCAAGAGGTATTTGCTATTTGCTTGCTGAAGTAGGATTCGATATCGCGGACACTTGATATCATCCAAATAATGGCTTCATTCTGTTTGACATCTTTTCCACTAAATTTTCAACGTGGCATTTCTTCAATTAATTGATTTGTTTTCCCCCACAATAAAAAGTAGTGCGTATTCTACTAGAACGGGGTTACCCTAATAACTGAGTAAAATCCTGACGAAATTTAGTTAACTATAAGTAATTGAAAATTCTTAATGGGATAGAAAGTGAAACTACTAGTGGAGAGCATAATCAATACATTCCAGGGTCCGGTGCTCGTGGTCTAGGAGTAAGGCGATTTAGTCTATTCGTACTGAGAGTCGCTTCAAATAATATGTGGTAATTAGATGTTATGTTAGTCAGTGGGAGAAAGGATAATATTTTTGAGATAAAAATGAGTCAATAAAAGAAAATAATGTAAAAATCTTAATACTATATTTTTCGCAATAAATCTTGCCTTTACAAATTACACTTTAGAAAAACTAAAACTCGTAAAAAAAATTTAAAGGCAGAAGTAAAGCCACAAACTCAAAAAACAAGCAAATGGTAAATCTACCACATAAGTAGCCGTATGCAGCGAACGTAAAGTGTATATCTGCTATAATCTAGATAAAGTGAGGCTTTCCAGAAAGTAGCTATATAAGTCTTGTTGTTTTATGAAGAAGATTATTATTATGGGAAAACAATGGAGCCTTTAATCCGCACAGAACAACAATCGATGCTTTGTCGCGAAGTGAATTTTGAATAACTACAAATCATAATCTGATAATTAACTTGATGGAATCGCCTCTCTTGTGAAGACTTATGAAACACTTAGGGAATGCTGATATAGTATGCAATTATGCTTGTAGAGAAAATTATGATTAAATTTTTTGAATTAGCTTTCAAAATTAAATAACTTTACCTTATCAGAGCTAGTAAAGCGTAAACGATAAAAACGCACATGCTGGGGGGTCTATTATTGGTTGGAAATAATCTGAAATCTATTATATTAATGTTTCTTATTCGTATGCATTAATTAATAATTATGTGCGTAGCAACATACTGATTTAACGAAATGTTCGATACAAAATCAGACAACAATTTTCACATGTAACTTGTTGGAAAAGCAATATTGGAAAGTGATATCGCTCACTGCACCTCATCCATGGTAAAAATAAAATTATCCAAGTTTTATAGAGAAGTAACCATTGAACTCATTAGAATAAACTATAAAAATATGTCTCCAGGTTTTTCATGCATAAACAGCAAAAATTATAGAACTGAAATGCATAAAAATGAAAAAGCAGTAAATGAAAAGGAGGTAGGCCTATGCTGAGGCAAGTAGAAGTATTCGTCTAAACAAGTGCGACCGAATGTCATAGCATAATGACGATTGCATTTATGCCGTTAGTGGGACATGCAATGCTAGAGGTGCAGGCCAACGTGTAGTTTGGAGTGTAGTATGGTTCCGCCTTACCATTCATTTCGTCCAGTTTTCTCACATGGGTAGTTTTCGAACATTGTACTCATAATAGAATTGTGTTGAAGACATTTAGCAAAACATTTACAGTGATTGGAACAAAACGTAACTAGAAAAGTGAACTATGATTAACGAGCGTATCCGCATCATATACAATCTTCGATCCTGTTTCTTTTCGGATGGTATGTCACCTTGATTCTCCAGCTAACGGCTAGTAGATCTGGTTTTCTCGTTGATCCAACTTGCGCATGACGAATGCAGATTTGAGCGATTTGCATTTTACATTCACTATTCTCCTTTCTTATTTCTCACTGTTATATCTAAGTTCTCTCATATTGGATTATAATATTAAAGCGAATTTTTGAAAATCTTCTTGTTATATAACATATTCTCCTTCTTATCATTATTTTATCAGTGTTTTAAGTTTTTAGGAATGCGTTTAGTTTTGTTGACAGTACTCTTTGGTCTTCCTCTGTCATTAGCAGAATTCACTCCTCATTTTCGAAAATTCCTTCATGACAACTATGGAGTGGGCATAGCTAGTATGCTGGAGAGGACTGATCTTGGGCTAGACACAGCCTTAGGCGGAAAGGTGCTTGAGAAAGGGAAAATGACATGTGATGAAAACAGGAAAATAAACATTAGACATTAATAAAGTTCTGACCAACAGTTATTATAGTTAAATCGTTAGAGTCGTTAACAGTTAAACATATATTTGATTAGTGCATTCAAGCAAACAGAAAACGTTCTAAAATTTAGAATAAAAGACGATTTGCTATTAACTTCAGCTGAACGATGAAGATGATCTAAAGAATCAAGCTGTAATTATTGTCCATGGCATCACAAATAAAATACTTCGATTTAAGGTAAGCGTGATTTGAATTGTATTCAAGCTTATATAATAGTATATTGCTATTATTAATATTTAAAATTGTATCCAGTTTTATAATATTCAGGGGACTATTGACTTTCTAAACTCAAAAGGTTACAAAAGTGCTGAAGTTTATGGCACAACATGGGGAGATGGAGGCATTACCCCTGTGGGACTAGTGGATATGAAGTGCTCATATGTAAAACAGATCAGGCGAGTTGCGCAATAATTGTTCCACTTATATAAAAAATGAGACTTCATGAACATAGTTTTAATTATTTACGATTATCAACCTCAAAGACATTCCAATATTTTTTAAAAAACTTAATGAAGTCAAACAGTGCAGAGCACTAATCATCGCCGTGCGACAATATACTGGTACTCAAGTAGATGTGATTGCATACTCCATGGGTGCTCCTATCGCCAGAAAGGCCATTTTAGGGGGACAGTGCGTCGACACAAGGGAAATACTTGGTAGGAATGCAAGATTAACTGATTTTAATAGCTTATTATTTCATAAAAAGCAGATTAAAGGTCCTCCCTTAACGGAATTGATAGACACATTTTTGTCTGTTGCTGGAGCAAACTACGGTAGTGCTTTGTGTGTGGTACCTATTCCTGTAGGAACGTGTAACAGGTAATATATTACTAAAAAGACAGAGAAAATGGCAAAAACGGTCAACATAACAGTAAAAAAGAGTGAAAATTGCAGGCGGACGGGCTTACATTGTGATTCTGCGTTCCTTCAAGATATTAACAACCAACAACGGTACGAAGGATCATTCATTTTCAGTATATTTTCTACAGCTGATGAGAAGGTACGAGCTAGTTTGTTGTTTGGGCTATTTAGAGGAAATTATTTACTTTCTCGTCCAGATCGGTTTCCGCACTTGCGGTAAACCAGTCTCTCCAATTCGAGGTGGTAATGGATATGTGAAGAAGGAATGGATTAATCATGATCAATTGATGGACGGAACACTCCATCTACAAAGAAATTTTATAACCAAACACACACCTGTGTAATTTATTATTGATATTTTTACTGGGTTTCTCATGATCGGCAATTTCCTGTGATATCTCTACATCAATAAATTTTGCAGTTTTAACAGGAGAGAAATATCAGATATGCCCTCTTTTAGAAACCATTTTGTATATACGTTATAACCACAGTACGCTTAAGTACTTTTAATTACACTAACTTATTTTAGTTACATTTTTTTTTGCCAAATTTTCTGAACCAATGCTAAACTAATATCATGACCTTCCATGGTAAAATATAACTCACTATGCACTTAAGTACAAGTAGAACCACTAATTTTAAGAAATAATGCAATAAGAGATTTGTGTTTTATTTATTATTCAGAGTACCTTAAACATTGTATGTATCACGGTTTTGAAAGTATATTTGAACTATTGATACTCGGAACTGTGGATAAATTCTACCAAGTATTTTATCACGGAACTAGT
Organism: Heterorhabditis bacteriophora; assembly: GCA_964036235.1. NCBI lineage: Eukaryota > Metazoa > Nematoda > Chromadorea > Rhabditida > Heterorhabditidae > Heterorhabditis > Heterorhabditis bacteriophora. Next base: position 10,644,396 of record OZ038428.1, on the reverse strand, counting down.
TTTTATATCTATTTATTTATATAAATTATGAGCATGCAGGTGTTTCATCATAGTTACTTTCTTATTTTTTTTAGAGTTGACGAAAACCATACTTTCCTTATCTATCCTAATGTATAATTACTTTTATATCACTTCTTCCTCCATCAAATCCTTTTCTCTCATATCCGCATAGGAAATAATATTCAGGTTTTCTAAACCGGTCTTCACTGTTATAGTCTGGGAGACTACTAAATCACGGCATAAAATAAGTATATCAATTGTGTTACTTATCCCAGAGTTTATAAAACTGTTTATTCCACATTTAAAGGTTCAGAATATAAATCTAATTAATTTTAAACGAAATTAAGATTTTTCCTACTTTAATAAATATTTGCTGAGGATGATGGATATTTGTGTAAGTTTTTGGATTTGCAGAGAGCATCGCATGCAGGCAGGGTCATTTCATTATTTGCGTTGCGATAATATTCCGATCACCTGGTTGGAAGGGGGCGGGGCCTCGGTTGCCATGCTGCTTTCCGCCCCGTCAAAAAACGCCATCACTCTGAATTATTTCAATCACTGTTTTTCATCATCTAGCTAAGAGCACTTCAACTTCCTGGTCTATAAATATCCCGCACTATTCCGCATTTTATATTGAAACATCATATAAAACACTTAGGACTTCTCTATTGATATATTACAATGCTGGACTACGATGAATCTTTTGGGTACTCAACTGCCCTTCTTTCGGTAGCTCCACTTGCAACTCAGTTGGGCCTAGCACCGATTTCTTGGATTTTTGTGTTCCCAGTTTTCGCTCTGCCGGCATTATCTTTACTGTTATCGATCGGACACCTATCAACCCATGGTCCGGTGCTGACATTTAGGAGAATAGCACCAATAGCGGCAGGTAAATAATATATGTGTATAATCTATTCCGTGTTTATCATAATTGTATGCAACTCAATAATGCTAATATATTTAGCTGAGCTTAAGGTTGTTTGGAATACGAATACTTTATAATACCGAAATCGGATTAATAACTACTTGCAGTAATAAAATAATTGTTGTTTGGTATTAAGATACTGTGCGTTTTAACAACATTTTTTGCCACACAAAAAATATTATTTTTAAAATCTAAATGGCACAAATATTTCCGTCTATAATTTGCTAAATTGCATTATTTCTTATCAACGTAATATTACATCTTACATAATAAAATTATTCTAATTCAAAAGAATATTAGCAAGTACTATCACAAATTAGCAACAATCTTGTTGATTTGCTGGGTGAAGAGTGGCGAAAGTAGTTTAAAGACTAGGTATGGCTAACATTTTTCCAAAGTGAGCTATTCTAGAGGAAGTCAACGAAAACTTCTTCAAATCAATGTTAGATAATGTTACACCTTTAAAGTTGACATATAAAGGACAAAAATATTAATATTTCAATCTTTAGGTATAGGATGGGCCTTTACATGGCATGTTTCGGAACGACTCTATGTGGAAGGCTTACGAGCAGCTCAGAATCTCCTCTACATATTATTTTCAATGAGGACTCGCCTTGATTGGGCACTGGATTGTCACCATTCGTACAATTCACAGTTTTGCACAGAGTTTAACCAGAATGTCACAACTTCAGATCCATATGAGTATCCAAATCATGTTTGGCCTGCACAGGAGTTTAACAGGTAGAAAATATTCTTTTAGTTTACTTTATAATTACTGGAAAGTTAAAATCTGCTTTTCTAAACCGAACACTTCTTGTCTTATGTACCATTTAAAAAGTAGTATTATTCATATAGTTCATGTAATTAACATAACAACAGTTTTCTAAAAGATTGATATATTTATCGCTACTTGAGTTTTCTGACAAAGATAGCGCAAAGGAAAGTTTATTATCTGAACACAATATTTCGTCTAAAACTTGAATACTACATGATTCCATTGCGGTGTTTTATTTTCCAAATTAGAGTTTGTGAATCAAATAGTTTTACTGTGATGCTTAGGCGAATTATTTTTGACGTTAGATATAAATTTATTTAAGAAAAATAATATAGGCGATATATTTTCTACTTCTGACTGCAGTCTTTTCGGATGCGATCGATAGTTATGTTTGACTAAGCAATCGGGAACATAGATGAGTACACAAACGCCTTAGCTTTGGTGATAAATGGCCTAAAATAGGAAGAAGAAGAGGATTAGAGAAAAAAAAGAGGAATAAGTAATGAGTTTAGCTCATTAGTTTGTTCTTATAACATTCTTAATATTTTCAACATACAACATAATCACGGAATATAATGAAGCTGTATTTCATAATTCATAATATACCAATGAAAATTCTGCTGCATTTTAGAACTTATTTCTAATGAACATATGAATATAAAAAATGAAAGACAAAAAACTTAAATTAAATTCCCATGTCGCATATCAAATAATATGTTCTTCTTATTCATTAAACTATTTTTATCTGAAAAGTTATTAAAAGACACCTTTTATAAGCATTCATAAAATTGATACCAGCGTAAATGTTAAAGATTTTTCTTATGTTTCATTCTATTTTAGTTACTTCATTCGAGGAAATCCTATACCTGAGCAGCACTCTTTCCATTGGAAGCCAAATGAGTGGTTTCTCGGAATATCGGAAGAGAAATTCTCTTTGGCATGGCCTTCCATGCCCCTCATGATAGCACATGCCATAATATGGACATCTCTGTATTTCATCTTAGTGAGGTAAGATATTTCAAAGAATATATTTCTACAAATACAAATCTGTTTTTATACTTGGCTTTTAAATAATATTAATAAATACTTTGTGTATCAGTAAAAATACTTTTGTAAATTAAGCACTAACTTGGAGATCTATTTAGTTCCTATTTAGACGGATCTCATAACAGCAATGCTAACACAGATTTAATGGATACTGTCTTTACAGCAATTCTTTTCCATACTGATTTAACATTTTTTTTCGAGATAATTTAATAGTAAAATGGTCATATGTGGAAAAATAACAACTATTAGTGATTTATACAGACAAAAGGTTCATATACTCTTTCTTGAGGTTTCCCCAACAACTGGGAACGATTATTTCACGAGTGTGTGTCTTGCTACCGTGCTTCCTATATATTATACTCATACTGGGAATGTCCATTAGTGGATTTCACTTTGGGACATCAGTCAAACAAGAACTGAGCGCTCAGCAGAGAGAAAATGACTCGCTGGACTTTTGGACAGACGTTAGAGTGAGCAAAATTTTAAAATTCAATCAGAACTTTAGTCTTTGCTCATATTTTATTGAAAGGAACAAATATTTACAGAGCATTAAATGACTTTTCTAATTCTTTCTATTATTCATCTTAAAATATGTCATCTGCACTGCTGTCCATTCATTGTCCACATGTCAAATTCAATATTTAACGAAAGATAATAACAATTCTTCACATAAAAGTAAAGAGTACAGAGCTGTTGAAGCAGTCATAGTTTAAAAAAGCCACCCTTCTGCATCAATGATATCCTGGGGTAGAATCTGTACAACAGGGTAAGCTCCTCTCCATTTGTTAAAAATGGAATGGAAAATATAAAAATAGTTACTATCAAAGTGATAACTTTATGATCGCATTGGAAATATGAATGGAAAGACCTAATAACAGTTGACTGCAATAAAAGTGAGTTTGTTTCTTAGTGTTGTGCCATCGGAAGAGCATTTTCGTTTGTCGTTTTTGCGACAAAAGTATATGGTCTAGTTTGAGAAATGTATCAAGCGCTATACAAGAATATCGGAATTCTACTCTCTTAAAGAGATGAAAGGAAATTATACTGGAGCTAGTACATCATAGAATATGGAAGCTGTAGATCTGTACAAAAAAAGAATACTTCGAAAATATGTTGTAATTTCTTTGAAAATACAATGTAACTTCTAAACTATATTAATGACCAAATGCCCTTTGTGATGATATTTACAATAGATTGACTCTTCTTTCTATGAATTATATTTGTAAGGTATTTCTCAACTGAGTTAATACATTTCTGTAGGTATCAACTCATTAGTTTTGTATATTCACTGTCTTTACCAAATAACTCTGAGTACATTTTTGAAATAATATCTTCTAGGGACTCTACCGCACCTCACTGCTGATCGTCGACTATTCAGGTGCATTCACTGGACTTCTTCTCTTTGCAACGAGTCGGCTTCGTCAAGGATCTTCCCCTCTTAATGCCATTCTCCTTGTGCCTATGATGATGGTTAGAATTTAATAAAGTTAGATGAATATATCTACTAGTCACTGACGCATTCAATTTTATAATGCATCCAACGTTTTTGTAATTATACATAAATGTGTTCAAAAATCTAGTTATTAAAATAATAATCGAATTCAACATATTACCTATTGAATCTATTAATTATCAATGTTTTTTTCCAGGTGGTTCCACTGCTACTAACCATACTACGCAGTGGTTGTGAAGGACGTATCGCGGATAATCAACCTGTATATAAAATATATTTGTCAACAGGTATTCGTAAACTTATTCATTTCGCAGCTATACATTATAGCTGTCAATTATGCTATATAATAATTATATGCATTCCTGTTATTAGGTTGATACAAAAATAATGGCGGATTTTAACCTCCAACTTTAAAGTAGTATATCTCAGCCTAGAATAACATTTATTAATTGAAATAAAACCATTAGAATCTACGTATTTTTGGCAACAAGAAACAAGTTTATTTATTCCGATTAATATAGAATTCTGAAGTCCTGGAACCGATGAATTTTTCGAAGGCATTTTTAACCATTGCTTGGTTGTTGAAAACCTCTTGCAAGAAGTTGTCGAGATGCTTGAAAAAGTGGTAGTCGATCGGAAAGAGGTCAGGTGAGTGAGCTGGAGAGCGTGGAGTTCCGTAGCCCAGTTCCTTCAATTTCTGCAGTTATTTGTGAGACTTGCGGTCTGTCATTGTCATGGAGGAGGATTGGCCCTTTTCGATTGACAATTGTTGGACGTAAACGTCGCAGTTCTTGGTGCACTTTAGCGACTCCCTGGGAATATTTTTCTGCTGTGAAGGCTTCACCAGGATTCAAGAAGTTGTAGTGGCTTATTCCACTTGCCAACCACCAAAAAAACTACTGTAACCTTCTTTTGATGCAACTTTGAGTTGGATAAGTGTTGTGGAGCTTCATCTCAGTCCAACCACCGTGTGGGACGCCGGCAGTTGCCGTAGGGAATCCATTTTTCATCAGATGTCACGATGTGATCAAGAAATGGATCGATTTTCTTGCGCCAAAAAAGTGCAGAGCAGACTTTGTCACGGCAAATTTTTTAACTCTATTTCAGCTCATGTGGCATTTATTTGTCGAACTTTGTTGATTCCACAATTTGGTGCAAATGTCAAACAACTCCTGACTGGTTAACGTTCAGTTTTTAAACAACTTTCTCCAATTGTTTTGCGTGGGTACGCTTCAACAATGGTCTTAATTCGTTGTCGCCAATCACCAAAAAACGTTCGCGAGCTTTCCCATCTTCATGACTCTCGTCCCCGTTACGAAATCTTCAAAACCAATGTTGAGCCGTACATTAATTGACAATTCCCTGACCAAATACTTGGTTGATATAGCGAACAATCCGCACTACTTTACAGCCCACTTTGAACTCATACAATAAAATCGATCGAATTTACTTCTTCTTTTTTTTTAAATTTCAAATTTGACAGGCTAAAATAAACCCAAATAAACAGTGAAAGCAAGACCATCAGCATAAATCAGTAGAGCGAATTTCGCGCTTTAAAATGGTATATTACATGAAAATAGTTAAATAAAAGTTTAAACCAAAATAATTGACAGCTTGAAACAACAAAAACCGCCATTATTTTTGCACTAACCTAATATTTTCAGCGTTTAGTAGTTAAAAACTGTACTTATTCTATTGCATAGAATTTTCTTTTTGACATAATACTTAGAAATTTATGAAATTGGACTTTTTAAATATCATAAAATATAATAACAAAGCCAATTATAGACGAAACAATCTCTTTTGATCTCATGCCAGTATGTTTCGCCTTAAGCAGTGCTGGCCCTTTGTGGGCCTTCATCTACTACGTTGCACAGATCTTATATACTTCACTTGGGCCAATGGTAGGTATTTTTACTAAAAAGAAACAGGAATTGGAGCTTTCATCACTTTCCAATCATTTCAATAGCTGATAAGAAGATAAAGTAGCATATGCAATATTCCTATGCACAATACATGTCTGCCAAAAGTTTTGATACAAATTTAAAGTGCAGCTAAATTAGCATATATGACGTACTATTTCGTTATGGCAATGAAAGCGTGTTTCTTACAGCCTCCTTGGACTATGTTTAAAATTTCGTTAAATTCTCTCGACTCTGAACTGTTATTTAATGGCCAAAGCTCTACGCACTACAATAACCCGCTCGCACGAGCAAGGAGAGAAGAATGTCGCGATCGCTAAGAAGCTCTGTGTCACGAGAATGGCTGTTCAGCGGACTGTGAAACGATATCAGGAGCTCAGTGTAGCAAAGAATCATTCTAGGAGTGGAAGACCCAGGTCCGTGAATACTTCCTGCATTAGAAAAGTGGTCAAGAAGAGGATCCTCCGAGATGGCAAGAGATCAATGAGGAAGATGACTTCTAACCTCAATATTGGTCCAGCACCAATGAGGAGAATCGTCAAGCATGAACTGGGGTTCTAGCCATATAAGATCCGTCAAGGTCACATGTTGACAGAAAAAATGAAAGTCAATCGTTACGAAAAAGCAAGGAAACTCCTAAGCATCGTTCGGCAGGGCTGCACCTCAAACGTGCCTTTCATAGATGAGAACATTTTCACTGTCAACCCAGCGTGCAATAGTCAGAACAGTAGGCAACCTCTTCAACGTGGACATTAGAGGTCTGAGAAAGCATCCCTGAATGTCAGAAGCCATTTTCCATCATCTGTCATGGTTTGGACCGGAATAAATACGTCAGATAAAACTCCGTTGGTATTCGTCGAAGGAAATGCCAAAATTAGCGCTAAATACTACCAAAACGAAATTCTATTAAAGCTAGTAGTTCCCTAGACTTCAAAACATTTGGTATCACAGAGTTGGACATTTAAACAGGACTGAGCAACAGCTCATGGAGCCGAAACAACTGTTGAGCTCTGCCGGCAGCAGTTTCCAGATGTTTGGGGCAAAGACATTTGGCCATCAAACTCGCCTGATCTGAATCCGATGGACTTCACAATATGGTCAATCTTGGAAAATAAGTTGAGTAGAACATCCTATAACAATTTGGACTCTCCTAAGGTGGTCATAGTTAAATCTTGGACAAAATAAGTGAAGACGAGCTACAGCCCATCACGGGGTGGCTTCGAGAAGCATCTACAAGTTTGTGTAATCGCGAAAGGAGAGAACTTTGAACACCAATTGGACTAAATTATTGTTTGCTATCTTATGTATCTCTAGATAAATCTGCGAATGCTGTTTTGTTTTGAAATTATGTGGTTCGACATCCGTGCCAGAACTTTTGGCGCACCCTGTATATCACAGATTAACTGTACCTTGCAGAGCCGTTTTAGCTATAGCGTTCATTTACAGCTTTCTGTCATTTTCTTCATAAATGTATCTATAATTTTTTAAACTTTTGTTTCGTGTTTTCTATCAATTCTTCCATAGACACCTTCACGTATATTTTCAACTGTCGTGTATAATTAAACTCTATTGGTGATAAGCAAGCAAGTTGTTAATTTTGTATGGCATCTGCACAAAAATTCTAAAACTATATTTCGCCTGGTACTTCTTTCCTCTTTTTTCTCGTTCTATTTTTTCTGTGAGTAATGGCGGCAATTCTTCATATTAGTTTAGTATTTATTAATATAATTGTAGAACATGTATTACTGGTGTTTTTCAGATTGTCTACATTTTGTTTATCTACCAGTCATTAGCTGAGGGATTTCCTACTGTACAAAACTATTCCTCACTAGTTTACGTCCTCATCGTGATAGTATTCGCTGTTCCGTCTATACTGCTTTATATGCCAGTTTGTTTAAATTCATTTTTCTTCCCTCCCAAGCTATCTTTTATGTTTAAAGAATAACTATGTATAACTTTCAAGATAATTATAGGAAAAATAAACTTTTTTCAGCAAGGCACAAAAATCACTACCTTATTCCGTTATGCATCACAGACATCAATAATCCAAATACTTTCTTATGTCACCATTTATTTTGTTTATGGTTAGTATTTTTAAAATAATTTATGTAAGCTAGACCTCTAATAAATAAGAACAACGTTAGGAATATTTTGGCCATGATTCAGCAGTGTCGCATCACTGCAAAAATCTACCTCGTTTTGAAATTTGAAGTGTTCCATCACATCGAGTTATTTAAAGTCATTAGCTATAAAGAATTACTAGAAATAATATAATAACTTACTTTACTTCTGTAATACTTTCACAGGCTGGCAGACAGTGGAAACAGATATTTTAACAACAACAAATGATATTGGACCTGTATCAGTGATACAGTATCTCACTCGTCCCACTAGTCCAATATACACGATACTCATGTTTACTCTCGTACCAGCACTGTTATGCGTAAGTTTATACTTGTTTTTTATTTTAACTAGTACCACAGTTCCTATATCGAAACATAATTTAATTGCCAGGCCATTTCAGTCCAAATTCTCTGCTGTGTTTGATCTATTGATGGATGGGAAAGATATTGTAACCCATATTGATGCTGGAGCATCATTTATTTCTCCCACTTCGATGCGATGGCTTGTAGGATATGGTAGGCAATATTTTTATTTTTGTATCTATGTTTATCTTTTATGTAGATCTCTCCCTAACAGATTTTTTCTGTATTCTATTGATCACCCACGCATATTTTCATTTTTTTCCTGACGCTGAAGATAAATTTTTATTTAGCCATCATGTTTGCACCCATCTTCATAGTAGCTATCTTCATTGGATATACGATTTATAACATGATGATTCGTCATAAACTGCCTTTCTCCGAAATGTTAAAGCCAACCAGTGACTGGATGGCTCATTCTGCTGTCAACATAGTAGGCTTACCATATTGTACGATTAAACGCCTCAAAATTCAAAATATTAAGAATGCATAAGTCAGCACATTTCTGTATTTGTTATTTATTTTATTATTATTATTTTTTCACAGACTCGTCCTCGTCCCCACTCTTTAGCCTACGGTCTCTTCAACAGCCTTTTTACCATCAGTTACAGCACTGCTCTATTTGGCCTGTTTGTTATTGAGATGTTTTTTGGAGCAGCAATTTTTTCCGTCTTTGTGCTTAATTCTCTTTCAATTATTGGTAAGAAATTATACTCTTTGTGTACCAAAGCTTAAATATTTTACATCTTCCGAGGAACTAGGAATTATCTGGAAATATTTTCTAACCAAGCCTACAATAATGTATTGTACTACATTCTTAAGGTATTTCTTCGGGTGCAGCAAATAACTATAGATCACTGATGTTGTTCACATTTGTGATCCTTCACGGAATTGCTCTCTTAGAGATGAGGACTTGCCAGTTAACTTTTGACAGTCCATACAGGTATGTTATAATTATAGAACTTCAAACACATTTCTATCAAGTTTTACTTTTAGAAATATTTTCACAAATGTCTATTGAAATAAACAGGTGGTTTTATATATGAAGTGATAATATAGGTTATCTCTGTATATTGGAGTAGCCACTATGGAGATGGCCATGCTTAACGGATATATGTGGATGTTTACTGCAGATCATATTTTGGGCATTGATTTTTCACCCTTGATGCTTATTGTGTGCAACACCAGTAAGGAGCAAGAAAGAGATGAAAACAAACAAAGATAGATAGATAGATAGATAGATAGATAGATAGAGAGAGAGAGAGAGAGAGATAGAGAGAGAGAGAGAGAGAGAGAGAGAGAGAGAGAGAGAGAGAGAGAGAGAGAGAGAGAGAGAGAGAGAGGAAAGGGAAATAGGGAGAACAACAGATTTGAATTTACTTTTCAACTGTTAAGTTATCCGCGGTTCTTGCATTATTTTGTCCATTGCCATTCGCGCTCACCTTCGGGATCAGGAACGACCAATGAGAACACGTGATGTTACAGAGGTAATAAATTATCTGCTCAAAATTCATGTTCCTGTTTTAATATGTGCATAATTACAGATTTGTGAGGTTGATACAGTACTTGGGATGGATGCGGAAGATGACACGCCAATTATTTTTGATCTCGCCAGAGCGTGAGAAAATTAAACATAATTTATATATAGAATAATTAAATAAATTGCAAACTTTTTCCTAACTGAAATTTAAATGTGGGAATTTATGAGCAAATATTACTAGACTTCTAAATTCTATCTGCACAACTTCAATTTTCATTTTAATTAAAACTGTTTGCCATCATCTCTTTAAGTTTATACTATTTAAAAAACATTTTTCATAGCTTGTAAAATTTTTAAATAAGAGGTGTAAATACATATTATTGTCGTTGATATTTAGTTTAGCCTTCATCAAATTCTAACATATCAGTTGTCTCGCTAATAACGTGTTACCGGTATTGTTGCTATCGTTGTTGTTGAATAAAGATATACTTGCTATTGTTTGAATAAATAAAAAAAGCATAATGGGGGTGGTGTCTAAGTACATCTTCTTTTTTTCAGACCTTGCTCATCCAATAAGTTCAGGACTAGTTAGAAGTTGCCTTGAATGGAGAGAGTAATACTCATCTCAAGTACGAATCTCTGCTACTCACAAAATATCCTTACGTCAGTGACAGTTAGTTGAGTAAACAGCAACTAAATCAAAATTTACGTCAAATTTGCCTTAGGAACTTTTAACAGCCTTATGTGAAAAACGTAGAACATCGTTTTTGATTTTTATAGTATCACCTATTGATATTATATTAATATTACGAATAATAACTTCACAGGTGCTTAATTAGTTTCTATTCCTACAGTCCTACAAGCAAAAGCGTCTCGAACTTTTATGGATAAGTAGCGCGTAATTAGCATGCGCAGAGCTACATGTTAAGTGAACGTAGGTTAAATAAATTAGCATAATACCTCATGTATATAACTTCCTGTTCAAATACCTAAGCCAGTTCCTATTTTTGTCTATTCCACGTTAAGCTACTAAACTGTATTCCCTCTTTACTTGATGATCTACAGCACGGACCATTTAAGAAAATTCATTCTAAAGGATCGTGAAATGAGTAAAAGATTAAAGCATTTCGCTACAAATGTAAACATTAGAAATCGAATGTTTGCAAAACTGTAGTTCTTCGTACAATCTAAAGACTAACGCGATAATAGGTCTTTAACTATTTTCATTAAAATAAAATTCACTAACGATGATACGATTGGAGAGAATGTGCTAGAAAGGAGTAAATTGGAATAGCATCTTGTTATAACAATGCGCAACTGCACAAATGTTACATGAGCCAATCTTCCAAATAAAACTACAATTTTAATTAAGACTTCTACTTATTATTTATAACTACATATCTTTCCTGTAAATTTACTACGAAGAGCAAACAATTGCCGAGTCAAAAGTTCAAAACGTGTTTGCCACTACTTATGATGTAGAGTTCTCTTTCATTGGATTTTACAAGCATTTATTTTCTTTCCATAATTCCTATCAATATATTGCAGGATAAATTCTTTTATTTCGAAAGCTGTTGAACAACTAAATTCACCAAATAATTTTCGTATATTTAAACATATATATATGTTTCTCATTTTCAAGTACCTGTATTTTTGTATATACTTCCAAACCTTAAACCACTCGTCCTAGAATAGGAAAAATCTTAAAAAGGCAAGTGAGAAATAATAGATTTTTTCGAGCGTTCCCGCAGGATGTCAATTAATTTTTATTGCCTATAATCAGCTTAAAAGATGTGGCATCGTTATGATAGTACCACCATTTTTTTCAGCTTAACATTATATATATATGTAAGCTGGATTTTATTTGTCCACAGTTTATAAGTTACAATGTGTACTGAAGCAGTTTTTACTTTCACATTTCGAACAAATAATACCCTTTTAAACCTGCCGCCATTTCCTAAAGAGATGCATTTTATTGAACAGTATATCCACGTAAGACAGCTTAAAATGTAACTACGAAAGTCTTGAAAAAGTGGGAAAATATGAGTGACAATATACAAGGGAGATGAATATAGATTAAATTCTTAAGCTCTATGATGTTTAAATGGTTTAATGTTACAAACTTATGAACCGTGCAATATCTCATCTGATGCTTTTACTTATGCTTCAGCACTATTTATTTATACGATAAGCAATGATTAAGTTATCTTTGTCTTTTCTAAGGCTACTTTAGAAATATAAAGAAAGAGTATATTTACACCTATGATTCTCGTCTCCCCTTAATCTTTCTTTAACTCATAGATCCAGTTGGAGATCCACAATTGCCCGAGCGAGTGTACCTGGAACCACAAATAGGTCACGCGGCCACACACCCACAAACTTCTGCAGGTGCCTATCACAGACTGTTTGTATACTTAGCTATCCTAAATTGAGTATCTCTTTTCATTCAGTTTATTTTCTAATTTTAAAACTAATATTACTATATTGAACTGCCTAACACTGTTAGCTTCAGAATATACCGCATTGTTTAAACTTCTGTATTAGCTAATTTAGTAACATCATTTACTATTTCTTGTTATGATAGTTGATGATAAAACTAATAGATTACGTTGATAATCATTACGGAATTTTCATTTACTGTTCGAAATGGGTAAAAATTTTTGGTTATACTTTAGTTTTATTCTTTATAAGTCTTGCGTAGTTTAATATTTTTTATCAATAAAGATAAAACTCATAATGTGGATAGTTTATAATCTTATTTGCTTAAATATTTGGTAGAAGTTTTAGCTCTAATACCTCTTCATTAGATCCTTAAATTAATATAGTCCAACAATTTCTATAGATGGCCACGAGACCACCGGTTATGCCTCTTTGGATAGAAGTGTGGCTGGTACTCTCAGGTATAATATGCTCTCTTGATGTCATATATACTATGCTTCGTCCACATACAAACAAAGGAGGTCAACTGGAAAATATTTACTATGGCTGTAAGGAATATGTGATTAACAACTATGTATTAAAACTAATGATTTGATCGTATAATTATCACGTTTTACATACTTTTATTTTTAAATTATACAAAATATATTTTAAAATTTTCACTTAACTACCTTTAGGGAATCTATACGCGAGTGTAGACGTCCGCTATGCGGACATGAAAGATATTGTAACGTGTGCTACTGGACGCGTCATGGTCATCGAAATACTAATGGATTTCTTTGCTTTTTATCTAGTTAGTCTATTTTTAACCATTCTATTAATCTTTTAATAATATCCTATTAATAGATTTAGATAGAGGAAGAGCAAAAATTAAAAAAGTTAGGTCCTCCAATAGTAATCTGTATTTTTGAGGCAAGGATACGGTCTCGCCATGCCCTATTAATGACGTTTACATCGACAGCATTCGTTTTCTGGAAAACTGTGTGGTATCTTACTCTCTACGTCAATCCTCCAGGGGGTACTTATCAATTAAAAATATAATATAATCTCGAAATAACACATTTCATACGTTTGGCGACAAAATATTAGTACTCTTAGGCAATCCTTCATACTTCACTGAAGATAGCAGCATGTTAAAAATATTCATTATCTTCTGGATTCCTAATGGTAAGCTGGAATTTAGAAGTAGAAAATCTTAAAAGTAGGGAATTTTACGGTATAAATATATCCATCTTCTAGGTATTTGGGTAATAATGCCTTTCATCGTGCTATGCTCATTATGGAATCGTCTAGCCCTTCCGGTGGAAGTGGAAGAGAAGTACTCTACATGTAATTCAGAAATTGCTTGATCTACGTCGAGAAATTAGGTTTCAAACTATGTGATGTTCTGACATAGAAGGCTGAAGGTAATAAGGGATTTTATTTGATATATGCTTTGTCATTTTGTTTTTTAATTTATATTTGTTTCATAAGTATTCATCTCTTTGTTTGTTCAGTAGGCGCTCTCCGCATTAAATGAAGATTCTATAATTATATTCATAGGGTATGCTAAAAACATAAATTTAAACCATAGATTAATAATCTTTGTAAACCAACATTTCATTTAGATGATTGCTACCTGTGCAATGTTTATGATGAGAAAAAACTATTTGTTATTTATGGCATAGGAATGAAACAAAGTAACCACAAATTTGATGCACAACAGCAAAAGTTGGTTTTCTAATGAACGTCAAGAATAATTTAGTATTTTTTCCGTTATTATAATACAGCCTGTTAAAAAATAGTTATTTAAAATAAATAAAGTTGTATTTATTAGAAATCACCATAGCATTGTAGAATTTAATGGTACGTTTTTTAATTAATACTTTTTTATAGTAACGTCTGCTATAAACTGCTGCTATACACGACAGATATATACCTGTTACGGAAAATGTTAGGAAATAATTTGGTTTAAAAGCAACAGCCTACCTACATCCCTGAATACATGACAATATCCAAGTTCCAAGCGAATAAACGTAATATTAGATCGGATCTCATTTAAAAATTGCTCACTCATCTATCGCAAGATTTCCTATATATACAAAGTAGTTTTTATGACAGGACCTTCTTTGATCGTCAGAAAGAATTATGGGGAAGAAACTATCTTCTTGATTACTTATTGAACAATATACATCGACTTTACATTTTATGAAATGAAGGGTAAAGCGTTTCTTCAACCCATCTATAGTAAGCACCCATTGATTTTTGGTTCTTTAAAAACATTCTTCGTATTTTAAAATGTGGATACGAGCAACACTTAAGTAGATACTTAATTTTATAAATTTTAATGCAAAACTAAAATAATTTACATAGGTGATCCATATAACATTTACATAACCAATAGACAGGCAGAAGAATACAGTATCAGTCCATATTTTCCAACGGAATTTCCTTAAAATCATTCAGCTCTTAGTATAGAACGCTATGTTTACTTCTATGGTTTTATTCCTAATCCGCGGCTAAATGCAATTACATTAAATATACGAATGGTTAATTTAGACGTCACAAAATGAAAAATACAAAAACATATCACCTCTCTGTGTCACAAGGTTTTAACCCCGTATTTGAGACGTTTACTTATTCCGTAGAAAATGAATTACTCTCTACATCAAGGATTTTCCCAGCTAAAGTTGACGAGTACTGAAAAAAATCCCATGTCATACCTTCAATGGGTGTCCAATTACCTCCGATCTTTAATGTACTCCATAGGAAAAATACATGCAAGTGTTCCATAACTTATTTGCAACATGTACATTTATCATCAAAACAAAAGTTCTTTCTGTGAGAAGCAATATTTTTCGATCTATAATTGCCGTGAATATCCATGATGAGATTGCCCGAACTGCACCTCAGCGTCGCCTAACATTTCAACTAATTGCAGCACTCCCGCTACGTTCTTTTTTCACCGCAATTTCAAGTTGCAAAGAGATACCAAATTGCGATTTATATGGTACCCTATCCAAGCTGAGACTCATTTAACAGCTTGTTTGTGAAAATAACGTGGAGAGTCAACCTGATGCAAAAGTAGATCAGAGATCAGACGTGGTAGTGCATTAGCACAGCCTGTGTATAGCCGGGAGTCCGCTTCTCAATGACGTTGTACCGTTTTGCTAATAAGCCGTCTCATTAGAAATTAGAAAAAAAATGTAAATCTACAAGCGACAAACATCTCTCACTGTTTATGTTTAATATATTCACAATATTTTAGTAATAACTGCTCAATTTATCGTTATAGGAAAAACAATAATATATGCTGCATTATGGTGAGTATTAGGGTGACGCATAAACTGTTGGGAATTGTGGCTAGGAAACAATGGGGAAAACACCACAGGAATAGGAGTTTTATTCATGTAATACCAAAGTATAACACGTGACATTCAGGTAAGCCTATCAGAAAATTTTATTGCAGTGTTTAGCTAGTGGAAGGACAACAATACTTCTCGTTACTTAAGCGTAAAGTTTACCGCTGAATATAAAATTAAATCTTTAGACCTCTTCTCCCATTTGGCGTTAACATCAAATTGTTTAAATATTAACACGAAAAAAGGGATTACATGTTCGTACAGTTCACACAACAATATATTCGTTCTATCATGATAAATCACCTGTTTTTTTCAAACGATGTAAGTAGATAAAATAGAAATTTCGAGTTGTTGGATAATAATCAGAATGCCAATAATAGATCCAATTACTAATTACATATATTTAATATTCTCGAAAGTTCTGTTAGCATATATAAGTTAGAAATTCGTAGTGGCTTACCAATAGTTGTTTTTTTTTCTATCTTTACCATTTATTATTATCTCTTCTTCTAGTTACCTATGCAAGGATTAAAAAAAACTAATTATAGACTTAGTTATGTTTTAGTACCTCATGTGATATATGAGCAGATTTTGAGTACGCAACCACGAGCAATTAAATTAAATTTAAAGTTCACTGAACATGAAAAGTTATATTATCATTTGTCGCCAGATCTCAGATGCGCTCCTACTTTGCTTCTTTTATATAATAAAAAAGTTGCCTAATCAAACGTTCCTAGACAATCAGTGAGGTTTGAGCCTTTGTCTTCCTGGTCGGCGACCTATTCAAATTGCATTGCTTTCCTAATCAGAAGGGCGTGGTTACTCAGAAGAAAGCCATTTGGCTACTCACACCAACTGACCCCTCCAGTGCAAAGAGCTACTTTACATCGCCGTTTGAACCAGGAATTCATGACTTCATGAATGCCATTTCTATTTATTTATATAACATATGTATTTATATTAACTCTTAACTTTTTACACGTCATTCTTGTTGTTAATATTTACATAATATATGCAATTCACACTTTAAGTGTTAAGTTGATGCTTCCACTTTATTAATCCTTTTACAAAATGCTCAAAATAGATAATTTACTGTCGAATACCGTGGGAAAGTAGGTAAAAACATTGACAGATTTCTATAGCTAACATATAAATATTTTTAATAGCGATTAACTAAGTACGTTTTGATTAATTGTATGGTTGAATGAAAAATTATTTGTGGGCAGTTCGAAAATCTCCTTTGGCACTTGTCATCTGTGTTTCCTCTTCCGCATAATGTGAGTTCCAGCCGCACCAAGGGGCGTGGTCAGGTAGTGATGGACAACGTGCTATGCTACGCGGTTGCTGAGCTGTTACTGTCCATTCACATCTCTTTATCCAACCTGGTCGTCCTTTGGGTTTACATCCGCTCAAGAAGTGTTCGCACTGTGACCAACTCTTATATATTTTCTCTTGCACTTACTGATTTTTTTTCAGGTAGGTAAAAATCTTTTTCACATATTATTTACAGTACTATATCCATGGTTTTCATATTTTATGTATATATAAATTGTAGTTATTTTTTGATCATATTTATCGAATACTAATGTCTCCTCCCAGTGCAGGATGTCTTGGCATTCCTGTGACAGTATTTTCCGTTCTGACAAGGAAACCGCATTCATTTTATGGATGCCTATTTGTACATCTAATTCTGTGCATTTTGTGTACTATTTCTACTTTCCATATGCTGGCTATAGCTGTAGATAAATACGTCACCATCTGCTGCCGTGATCAGCTTTTTAAATCCAGGTATAGATATTTTTTTCTTGTCTTTAGACTTTATGAAGAAGTTTAAGTATCCTAAAAACCCTGTGTTATAGATGTATTAAAATTAGGTGGTTCTTAGCTAAGGTATTATGGTTATTGGAATATAACATAATTATTAACTAATTTAGAAAATAGTTTTAGTGTTTCTTGCAATATTTAAATAGCTTTACTCAAATAGACCCTAAACTGGCATTGAATCTCGAATTAGTTAAGAATCAAATTATATTTAAACTATTCCATACTTACTACTATCTTAAATTATAAACGTTTCATTCTGCTCTATATTTACAAATCATTAGTTAGGGTGATCAGCCCACAATAAAAATACGAAAATATTTTCTAAAATTGTCTAGATATTGACATGTTAGTGAATGCTAAGGCATATTTTCCACTATGGGTCCGGAAGGAAATATTACAAATAATTGAATTCCAAGATAGTAATATGCGTAGTTTCACAAGAGGAGTGTGATTAATAGGTGGCGAATTACACCTTCGATACGCAGGTGTTGGATGGAATCAAAGAGGGAGATGGAGGTGAAGAGGAAAGGAGAGAGTGCAGATAGGACAAATGAGCGAAATATTAATCAAGAAAAGTTACACAATGAAAAGGGAGAACACTTTATTATGCGTTTGCTTTGTTAACCTTTAGGTGACTTGTAACGAAGAACAACAGGCGCGTGAGTGTCGCATAAAAACACTGGTAGAAATAACAAAGTGTTTGTGATCGATGAGAAAGTCTGCATTTAATAAACGAGTAATACCTCATTAATGCTTGAATTTTAAACGTCTGCTTAGCTAATCTGCTTGTTTAAATGAGTATTCCAATAGTAAATAGCACGACTAAAAACTTTTACGATTTCTAGCACTCAAATATAATTCTGTAGTTGGCAGATGGATACATGCACAGATTTCAATAAAGCAGCTTCCTTTTGTCTCTCTTGTTTTCTTTGCAGCATGGTCTTTTTTGATAAATTATGGATAGTACTTAACTTCCAGTAGTAGTCTTTAAAAGTTTTAATTTAAATTCCTTTGTAGCTAATTAGTGTAAATACACTAGTATTTAACTTGTCAAAGGTTCCTGCAGTGTAGGAGAAATGCTATAATACTTAACATATTCTATGAGTAAAGTGGTCATTTTAGGTTTATTTCTCTCTTGTTTACAGTATTCACTTTCACTATTCTTTCCTATTTCAGAAAAGAGCCCTGATGAGTTTTAGTGAAGGAAAACAAAAGATTCAATGTAATCAGCACCTTCAGAACATTACGCTTAATTCTAATTATGGAAGGCTGCTGTGATCTAGATTTAAAGTGAGTAGGAACTCGAAAAAATAACTGTTTACAGACACTCGCGTGCTGTGTTTCTCATCACGTCGTCATGGATCTTAGGCACAGCTGTAGCTATTCTCCCTCTTCTTAATGTATTTGGATTCGCAGGGTGAGCAATTTATTTATACTTCTCACATCTACATCTTATAAACGACAAAATATTCCATGATGGAGCGTCCATGTTAAAATCAAATTCAAGTATTATTCTTGATTTTAATACAGTTTTTCCTATTTCGATTATCACTTCAAGCATTAAAAGAAATAGATCGATTTTTTTATAATTTAAGTACTTGAAAACATGGGATAAGGATATTAAAAAGATATAATAGGAGTTTATGAACGCGAAATGTGAGCTCTACTCACTAGCACCAATACATGAACTAAAAGTTCCGGCTACCAAATCCGATGATAAGCGGAAATTTCATATATCCTTTATTTTTTACACCTTCGCGTCATCTCGTCTAATGCATAGGCCTATTCATTTAAATTAAAATCATCTTAGCTTATTTCGCAGCTTGTGTTTACGACTAAGAGTAATTCTTATCGATGTGTCAGCCAGATAGTTTCTAGGATTTGTTCATTAGAAGACATTCATTGCAGTAAAATCTAGTCATGTAGATCATTAGTTATGGCGCCAATGGCGCATTCATTGAAAAATGGTTAACCAGCGGAAATAATTGAGGCATGGCAATTACATTGACGGGTGGGGATGGTGTACCACAGAATTTATTCGAACAAAATGACAAAAATAAACGTAAATTATTTTAATCAAAAGTACTACACATATACTATGTAAAAAAATATTGTTAGTATTGGAATAAATAACAAAAGTTTCATGTACATACATATGTATTCCTTTTATGGCCTTAATTTACGGAAAAAATAATGTGGATTGCACGTCCATAAAGTCGATATCCACCGGACGGACTTGTGCACTAACGGAATATCGAATTAAGAACCTCTCAGTACACGAGGTAGTTGAAAAGACGTTTTACAGAGACTATATCTGTACAGAAATATACCTAATATTCAAATTTGCATTATCTTACTTTCCCATCTAAAATTGTTTCTATTATTAACTCTCCATCTGAAAAGCCTCTTTACAGCTTAAAGTTTTTTGACTGATCTCGTTTTGTTATACCTTTTTCTTCCATCTTTCTCCTGCTTAATCCCTATTAGTTATGTGTCCATCAGTTTTTTAAGAATCGTTTTGTTTTTTTCTGTTTCTCGATCCATAGCCTCATCGAATCAACGCAGTGAAATTGAGCATGGAGATATGTATAGACCAATGATGAATATCACAATATTGCAACTGAGCCAAAATATGCTAAAGAAAACTCGATATTTTCTCCGTAATTAATTCAAATTTTATATTGCTTCTGTGGACTATTTTGTTTACTTAAGTTAGCTAAACCTCGATGCATTCTACTCACTCCGTCAAAATTCGTCGTGTAGTTTAAAAGTTTTGGTTTTTTGTAATTGATGAATATAGATTTCTTAATTAAATAGACTAATCAAAGCGAATTGAACTATACTGTTGGCACGCGATTAAATCATTGCACTTCAATATTGTTTGGGGAGCTTAAATAGTGGATTTTTGTCTGTACGCAAGTGCATGCACAAATAAGCACATGAGAGATTCGCAGCATATGCTTTCTGCATAGGAACAGATCCTTAAGCTCAATGAATTTAGATAAGAAGAAATGAGAGGAAGAAATGGGGTAGAAGAACATACGCTGCATATCACGTCGAGCTATTTGATTATATAAGAAATTGGCTTAGTTGGTCGAATCTCAATGTGCAGGCACTTCATGTTCTACAACGATAACAAATAAGGATGCAGTTACGGGACGTTCATTCAGAATACCAGGCACCCGTCGTCTAACATTCGATCTCAATTATTCCCTTATTTCAACAGTCAAATATTGACAATTAAATTATTTTTAAAAATTAAGTACCTTATTATCTAATTCAATAATAATCACTTGAAATGTAGTGATATCTTCATAATCACGCAGTTCTATATTTACTTAATGAAATGATTTTTCACGGCAAAAAATGTAAAAGAATTAATCTGCAGGTAATTTTCTTAGTTAACAAGAACTATTTTACAAGTCGACTTTGTCTTTTGCACAGTGGTCGTGCTTCATTTCTTCTCATCTCAGGGAATCTGCCCTGTACTTAAAGACACGACAGAAGAGGGAATTAAATTGAAAAAAACGACATTAAAGAAGGCTATGGTGGTCAGACAATCCGTGGCCGACTTGAATTGGAATGCGAAAAAGTAGCGAACATCAGATGATTAGGGATAGATTGCAGTCTGGTGACGGAATCGCTTTGATTTCATTATGAGCAGGGGTTTCAATGTCTTTAATATAAATGGCGGTTTCACGGTAATTTCTATAATTATAGCATAATATTAAAATCCAGATATCGTTTTCATAAACTTCTACCAATTAGTTCTCTCGACTCATGAACTGTAAAAAGGGATATCTTATACTAAGCTCCATTACTTATATATCAAGAAATGAAGGGACTACGTGACTAAGGAGTAGAAAATAATTAAAAGGGAACGTGTACGTTTGATTGAGAGAAAAGCTGAGTGGTGCATTTGTCTGATTCAATTTAGTTCCTGATAGCTCTCATTTCTTCCAATCTATTTCATGTGCTCGCTCAATTTGTGCTTGAAAGATCGAAATGTTTATTGTCGTTGTCACAAATATTAATAATATGAATGCCAGAGATGACATTCCCTCCTTATTCAACTTACACAATCTAGACGGAAATTTATCTACATAATATTGGCTCACTTAGCAGAAAACCGAACACAAGAGTCTTTTATAACATTTGTGGACTAATTAATAATACACAATTTCATATTTTTACATGCGCTAAATCTCTAATATCATTCGTATTAATGACATTCAGGAGATTAGGTTTTACAAAACGAGAAAATACATTGTTTATTGATTCAGGACAGAACCATCGTTTCATGAAGTTGAGGATGAATGCCATTTTACTAAAGTAGTCGATTATCGTTACCTGATTTATGTCATATTTGTTGGTACAATCCTCGCTCCCACTGGACTTATTGTTTTCTGTTATGTCAGTATTTACAGTAGGATTAGGAAAGAAGAACTTCAGGTTAGGTCTTTATGGTATACAGTAACTTTTTAAATAGTATTTTTTTAAATATAAAAACAGCGCATTTTTTGAATCTTATGAATCCCAAACTATGGTTACTTTGTGCTAGTATCGGAAGCTATTTAATAATATTAGTGGGATGAAAATTGGTATATTTTTAGGTAAAGTGTCTTTTGAGGAAATCTGAGCGTGATAAGCGAATGCAAGGACGAAGAAAAATGATCCGTATTCTTCTTATCCTCGTTGTTTCTTATGGAATTTGTTGGTTAGTTTAGTTGATTTTTTGTTACATTCTTTTAATATGCCTTAAAATACTCTTATGACTGGATGCATAATGAAACTCAACCCACCAAAATTTTTCTAAAATTTGGACTTTACCTTCGTAGACACCGACAATTTCTTGCTCTACTATTACCTTTTAGCTATAGCAGATTATAAATTACTGCTTGCCACATATAGACGATGTAGTCTTTCGTTTCCTCTATAACTATAAGGCCTATGAATATTTGAGAAGGTAAATTTATCTCAACAGATTTCGTTTAAACTCCTCGCTATTTAACCTTGCTAACCAGTTAAGGTGATTAGAACGCAAAGAACTACTGTGAAAACGGCATTCTTGCAGAAGCAGCATCAGACGTTCATTTCCTGTAGACTAAGATGCGAGCCAAGTGCTAGATAACCACTGTTAATGCGGAGTATTAGGGTAATTCTCGGGTTTTGACTTTTTGATCTTTTGATTTTTTTCTCTGCTTACTTTAATGATAGATAGATTACTCTTATATACACTTCTATAGAAAATAATGAGATATTTTTGTCTTCATGCTAATAGCACTCTAATTTCTTCTAATGATTCTGGCAGTGCTTTGTGATCTCTGTGTTGCAGAGAGATGAATAAAGGGGCGGGCTAGTATGAAAATTATGCCACTATTTCATTTGCTCTCCTTTCTTAACTGACTTAGTATAATTTTAAAAATTCAGAGCATCTAATGTCTAGAATATAATAATTTTGTTAGTTTTCATACTGACTTTTATAAATCTATGGTATCTTAGCTTTAGTGGTAATGCACATTCTTGTTTAGTTGAAATGTGATACAGTGCAACGGATTTATAAATTATGTTTACTGTGACAGTGAGCAAATCCATTTGAATATCGTAACTCATCACTGAACAAGAATAAAAATTAATAAGCCAAGAAAGTGACAATTGCACATAAATGATTTGACGTCAAAATATAAAGTGAACAAAGTAAAGAGGACAGAAGAACTACCTTTTTAGGTGAATATTTATTTCTAGGTACCCTCTATACATAATTAACACCATTGCATACTACTGGCCGGAGATCGCATTAGCTGATTTAACCCTTTGGACAGTGGTTCTTTCCCACATGTCCTGTGCTCTTAATCCACTCATCTACGCCTATGGAATGCCTGGATTTAAGAAGGCAAGTCTACAACGTCCAGTTAATTTTTCTGTTTATCGTTCTAGTTTGGACACGATCTTCATAGAACCAGTTGAAAATAATAAAATTAATTAAACTTAAAAGTCGATTCTTACAATTAAAATCAGAAGAATTTTTGTATTTGCTGATATTCTTGGATAAAGGCTGAATTTCTCAGGCACTACGGGAGTTTTTCAACATTTACACTGATCAGAACAACACCTGTGCCGGTTACTCTTGTTATATGAAGTCAACAGGTCCTCAGAAACAGTTCAGCATGAACGCTCATCCTCGACGTTATCCTTCGGAACTTTCTAACTGCCGGAAAATAAGCGCTCCCACGCCCATCATCAAGAGAAGCCTTAATGGTAATTTTGGACGCAGACAAACTATTGATAATGTAGGAATATGACATAAAATAGTATAGAAATGTTAAAATTTTAATATTTATATGTTGTTTACTTGTTTACCTATCATTTGTATTACAGGTAACATTGATTTTTCTTAGTGATCACATAAAAAGGATCGGTCATTTCGTTTTAGAATATTATGAATGATTACTAATTTATATGCATTTAATTTCCTATTAAATTCACAAAATACTTTTTAGATATGTATTTTTCTGATTATAATATTATTACTTTCAGAAATATAGGAGATACTGTGATTTAATAGTTGACTTTCGAGAATATGCAGCCTTAGGTACTTGTTGGAAGAGCTTTTACTCAGTGCATTGTGATCTCTCTCTCTCTTTCTCTCTCCCTCTCTCATATCAGAGATTAGACCAATTTTAATTTGACAAATTTCAACGGCATTCTTTCAAGACATTTAATTAAATATTTTTCGGAGTAGGGAATTGTTTTTTTGAATGCAAGGCCATAAGCCTTCAAATAAAATTGCATTCGTATTAAACTCTAGTAAAAGATTCCAACAATCCAAATCACGCATGGAATGTAGAAAAAAAACACTTACCTGTGAATTTAAATAACACACATTATCTTAAAATACAATTAAATGTTTGCCTACACTTATTTCTTAAACTTAGCATTATTATAAACTACAATAAACGTAACACTTTGGTTTGTTTCTTCTAGAAGCACAATAAAAGTGAGAAAGATTTAATAGGCTTAGGCTTATTCCAATTCAGAAACGTCAGAATTTTACAAAAGGATTTCGCAGAAGCTACTGGTATTTAGGGATTGATTTTAATGGTGTCAATTATCCCGGAATGAATGTTCAATTTAATAAAATGTGGCTGTGGTTGATATCCAACTCCGAATACCTGCATGTGATTAAAATAAAGTGTGTATATAAACAATAAAATTGCTAACTGAATATTTCAACGAATGTTAATTAAGTTGAATATGTGATTATCGTATTAGCAGCAATGACATCATTACCCCTCTATTTCGAACCTGGTCCCAAGGTCATTTATAAAAATTAATTAATTCTACGTTTTTTGGTTTCAAATTTCCAGGATATTTTTCCTCTTTCTGATCACAAAAAAGTTATGCCATGTAGGAGTGTGGCACTGTAGAAAACAACTACATTAAAGCAGTAATTTTATTTTCAGCATGAGCAGAGAAGAAAAAATCAAATCATATTTAATATACGCAGGAAAATATATTTTATACCTTATAATTTGCTATATAGTAATATTAATAAAAAGTTTTCAAAGGCGCTATGGGAACCTTGGTATTTTAAAGCTGCCCATGCAAAGTTTAGAACAGAATTACTGAATATCTATAGCTAATTACAATATAGTGAACATAAATTCTTTCGGAACCAAACATTTTATTAATTGGAACAACTTAGTATGAGTTTCTAAGAAAAGAAATGTGTTCCTCGGAAAAACAATTGTACCGTTTAAACATATGTTTATTGTGACTATAAGTTTGAATGTAATAGAATTATAAAGGCTTCATCATAACACTCGTCTAAGATTGAACTCTTCTATACAATTCTCTCTCATTAAGTGGGGAATGTTTTGTACTGGTTGTTTAAATTTTGGCGATTTGTGATCTGAAAATCAGACATCAGAAATCTCCCTTAAAAAATTTCAAATTATTTGGAGTCGAGGAAAATTTTGCCTGAATTAACCGTGTGATATTACGAAAATCTAGCAGGATTTGCAACAGGACACAGTGATTTGATTTCCTGTAACGGAGTCGCAACCTCTCACTATGATTTTTAATTCAACAACGCCAAAAAGGAACAGAGCTAGACGGACTGAATCTCCGTCTCTGTACGATAAACAACCAAACGAAGAAAGTCATAGCGTTGTTATTGATTCCAAGTACAATAATGGCCAAATACAACTAACAGCGAATAACTGAAGTTACAATAGTATGGGTGAAGAAATTAAAAAAAAAAATCTGTCGTGTCCTGTACGACAACAACACGGCCTGAATCACTAATTTACATAATCCATTCTTACGCTATATATACGTGTAATTTAGTGACGTAAAGCATACTCTTTAATTGCAGCGAATGCAGCCCATTTTCTTTCTCGTTTCTTTCTAAAACTAATTTATTTATGATTGTGTAGCTGTTTTTCCCATACCTCAACACACGCGTGACGAACAAAATACACTTCAGCTCAAAACTACGAGAAATATTAAAATATGCTAAAGCCTTATATAATTTCTTTTATTCAATACAGATATTTACAAAGGCGTTCAGAATTACTAGTAAGAAATTGCATCGAGGACACATAAGTGCACTAAGTGAACTATCGATTGTAACTCGCTTCTGAATGATCTACTTTGTATTATAATTACAGATTTAGTTTCAGCATAAAATTGCGGTTCTTCCCCGCGAAATTTCCTTAGTTCTATTCAAAGCTGACATTTGATGAGAAAGAGAATATCTCAGATTCAAGGGATTATGATGACAATATAAGTAGACCACAAAAGACGTAAATCATTTAGTAATATGGCTACTATTCTATAGTCCATTTTTTCTTGATGAATTGTAGTACTTTTACTTCCAGGCTCTGTTAAAAGTCACCAAAAAAAGGCCCACCAAGGGGTAATGGTATTTAATATTAAATTTTGGGAGAAACTATAACACCAAAACAAAGGGTTTATTTGTTTATTATGCTACATATCCTTTCTCAGTGATTGCGTCACATGCTATGGTGGCCTTGTGGTGTAGGTCATACGAAATCGGTAGAGCAGGGCAGGATCGGTGCCTCTCCGTGACCAGGACGCGTCTCCATTTCTTTCTCCTTCTTCTTGGCAAACTCGTCCGAGGGATAACTGTTCAACAATTGCCATCCAAAATAGCTGCTTGTGAGTGAGGAGAGTTGCTTAAACATGGCGGAGTGTTTCAGTTAACAGGTAAAGAAATTCCCTCGCATAAGAACAGTCTTTCTGTGACGAGTGCAAAACGATAGCCTAAGAGCACAGAAAGAAAGCGGTTTATTCGCCCAACACACATAGCTTGCTTTGGCTGTTTTTATAGAAAATTATATAAAAATTCAAATAAAACGAATTATTTACGCACAACAGAGGGTATTGTCGTGGCGTAGTGGTAGTCGGCGAGGCGTAGGGTGTGGTGGTCGAGGTGTCGATCCCCGCCTGATACATTTTGATCTTCTCGTATTGAGTAATAGGTAATCATTTGTTGTGCTATGTGCAAACCAGGCTAAGGTACGGAAGAGACTTAAGTGGGGGTTTCGGCTATTCGAGAAACAAACCGCAGGCGACCGAGCCGACGGTAAGTTTCGGTTCACTGGGAAGGTTAGTTTGGAAGACTCCGAGGAAAGTAAGTTTGCTGGTGAGTTTTCCTTTCGATTTTTCAGGGCTTCGTTGAGCCGGGGCTTTGCCTCAGTGCTCTTTTCCCACCTCTCGTTCGGGAGGAGAGTGGGATAATTTTGGACGCTTCTGAAGCGTTTGGCACTTAGGTGCTGAACTGCTTCCGGAGCTTTTTGGCACCGAAGTGCCAAATATTAAGAAGTAGGGGGAGGTCATGCCAAATTTTTCAACATTCTAAAGTAAACTAATCAGTTATATTAATTTATATATAGATAGAACCTTAGCTACCTCTAGGCTAAGGTCTCCAAAATTAGGAAGGAAACTACCCCAACC
Source organism: Heterorhabditis bacteriophora (assembly GCA_964036235.1). Classification (NCBI taxonomy): domain Eukaryota; kingdom Metazoa; phylum Nematoda; class Chromadorea; order Rhabditida; family Heterorhabditidae; genus Heterorhabditis; species Heterorhabditis bacteriophora. The sequence goes on along the minus strand of OZ038428.1, from coordinate 10,616,726 downwards.
CTTAAAGGGTATAGGGTAAAATTCCCTCCAAAAGATCATATCCTACCTTCCCTATCCGGAAGGTAGTTCTGGTCGTGTCCAGCCACTCGTTGTGAGTGGCTTTCGAAGCGCTTTTGAAGCCCGAAGAAACTAGCAAATTTAAAAAGCATTAAAAATTAAGCACAGGAATAAAATGGTAGCTGGTAGTGGATCACCATTCTAGGGAACTGTCAGGGCTGTTCTTCTATGGTTGCTCAATTTTTTAGACAAGATATTGTGATGGTCTTGTGGTGTAGGTCGTACGAATTGGAAACATGTGGCGCAGGATCGGTTCCGTCCAGGACCCAAGAGGCGTTCTCTATTTCTGTGTCTAACTTATTGCCAAACCCCTCCGACGGAATGCTACGCAACAGTTGCCGTCCAAAATAGCTGAAAGATGCTTGTGTGTGAGGATAGTTGGCTAAATTGGACGATTTCGTCTATGTCTTTCAGTTCACAGGTAAAGAAATTTCTCGCATCTGAATAGAGAGAGACATTCTCTGATAGGTGCAAAAACGATAACATATGAGTGTAGAAATAAAGCAGTTTAATCGGTCAACTCAAATAACTTACTCTGTTCAGTTGCCTAGCTTAGAAGTTGATTATAAGACTTATTAATAAACACTTAGAATAACGTAAATATATAAACTAATGTAACACTAACAGCGTGAAATAATGTACTTATGTCAAACCTTTCATGGCTGGAAATGTGCATCGTCGTGGCCTAGTGGTAGTCGTCGCCACCTAAGGTGGATTGGCCACGGTACCGATCCCAACCCAAACGTTTTTGGTCTTCTCAGCTATTTAGTAATAGCTGATTATTTATTGTGCGTAAGTGCAATCCCGGCTGAAGTACGGAAGAGACTTAAGTGGGGGTTTCGGCTATTCGAGAAACAAACCGCAGACGACCGAGCCGACGGTAAGTTTCGGTTCACTGGGAGGGTAAGTTTGGAAGACTCCGAGGAAAGTAAGTTTGCTGTTGAGTTTTCCTTTCGATTTTTCAGGGCTTCGTTGAGCCGGGGCTTTGCCTCAGTGCTCTGAAGAGCCGGGGCTTTGCCTCAGTGCTCTGAAGAGCCGGGGCTTTGCCTCAGTGCTCTGAAGAGCCGGGGCTTTGCCTCAGTGCTCTGAAGAGCCGGGGCTTTGCCTCAGTGCTCTGAAGAGCCGGGGCTTTGCCTCAGTGCTCTGAAGAGCCGGGGCTTTGCCTCAGTGCTCTGAAGAGCCGGGGCTTTGCCTCAGTGCTCTGAAGAGCCGGGGCTTTGCCTCAGTGCTCTGAAGAGCCGGGGCTTTGCCTCAGTGCTCTGAAGAGCCGGGGCTTTGCCTCAGTGCTCTGAAGAGCCGGGGCTTTGCCTCAGTGCTCTTTTCCCAGTCCTCCTTTGGGAGGAGAGTGGGATAATTTTGGACGCTTCTGAAGCGGTCGGCACTTAGGTGCTGAACTGCTTCAGGAGCTTTTTGGCACCTAGGTGCCAAATATTGGAAAATAAGGGGAGGTTATGCCGAATTTTTCAAAATTCTAAACTAAACTATTAAGTTGTATTAATAATTATACAGATAGAACCTTAGCTACTTTTATGCTAAGGTCTCCAAAATTAGGAAGGATACTACCCAAACCCTAAAGGGTATAGGGTAAAATTCCCTCCAAAAGATCACATCCTACCTTCCCTATCCGGAAGGTAGTTCTGGTCGTGTCCAGCCACTCGTTGTGAGTAGCTTTTGAAGGGCTTTGGAAGCCCGAAGAAACTTAAAAATTCAAACACATAAACACTTTTCGGTTTCCGTACCTTACGCTGGTTTGGTTTTGCTGTCGAGAGATAAGAGACGCAAAGATAAAAAATTGGGTATAGATTCGTCTTTCCAATGTTTTTCAGCAGGACCTGTTAGGGTCAAAAGGCACCTGGGTGCCAAAAAGCTCCGAAAGCAGTTCAGCACCTAAGTGCCAAACGCTTCAGAAGCGTCCAAAATTAGCCCACTCTCCTCCCGAACGAGAGGTGGGAAAAGAGCACTGAGGCAAAGCCCCGGCTCTTCAGAGCACTGAGGCAAAGCCCCGGCTCTTCAGAGCACTGAGGCAAAGCCCCGGCTCTTCAGAGCACTGAGGCAAAGCCCCGGCTCTTCAGAGCACTGAGGCAAAGCCCCGGCTCTTCAGAGCACTGAGGCAAAGCCCCGGCTCAACGAAGCCCTGAAAAATCGAAAGGAAAACTCAACAGCAAACTTACTTTCCTCGGAGTCTTCCAAACTTACCCTCCCAGTGAACCGAAACTTACCGTCGGCTCGGTCGTCTGCGGTTTGTTTCTCGAATAGCCGAAACCCCCACTTAAGTCTCTTCCGTACTTCAGCCGGGATTGCACTTACGCACAATAAATAATCAGCTATTACTAAATAGCTGAGAAGACCAAAAACGTTTGGGTTGGGATCGGTACCGTGGCCAATCCACCTTAGGTGGCGACGACTACCACTAGGCCACGACGATGCACATTTCCAGCCATGAAAGGTTTGACATAAGTACATTATTTCACGCTGTTAGTGTTACATTAGTTTATATATTTACGTTATTCTAAGTGTTTATTAATAAGTCTTATAATCAACTTCTAAGCTAGGCAACTGAACAGAGTAAGTTATTTGAGTTGACCGATTAAACTGCTTTATTTCTACACTCATATGTTATCGTTTTTGCACGTATCAGAGAATGTCTCTCTCTATTCAGATGCGAGAAATTTCTTTACCTGTGAACTGAAAGACATAGACGAAATCGTCCAATTTAGCCAACTATCCTCACACACAAGCATCTTTCAGCTATTTTGGACGGCAACTGTTGCGTAGCATTCCGTCGGAGGGGTTTGGCAATAAGTTAGACACAGAAATAGAGAACGCCTCTTGGGTCCTGGACGGAACCGATCCTGCGCCACATGTTTCCAATTCGTACGACCTACACCACAAGACCATCACAATATCTTGTCTAAAAAATTGAGCAACCATAGAAGAACAGCCCTGACAGTTCCCTAGAATGGTGATCCACTACCAGCTACCATTTTATTCCTGTGCTTAATTTTTAATGCTTTTTAAATTTGCTAGTTTCTTCGGGCTTCAAAAGCGCTTCGAAAGCCACTCACAACGAGTGGCTGGACACGACCAGAACTACCTTCCGGATAGGGAAGGTAGGATATGATCTTTTGGAGGGAATTTTACCCTATACCCTTTAAGGGTTGGGGTAGTTTCCTTCCTAATTTTGGAGACCTTAGCCTAGAGGTAGCTAAGGTTCTATCTATATATAAATTAATATAACTGATTAGTTTACTTTAGAATGTTGAAAAATTTGGCATGACCTCCCCCTACTTCTTAATATTTGGCACTTCGGTGCCAAAAAGCTCCGGAAGCAGTTCAGCACCTAAGTGCCAAACGCTTCAGAAGCGTCCAAAATTATCCCACTCTCCTCCCGAACGAGAGGTGGGAAAAGAGCACTGAGGCAAAGCCCCGGCTCAACGAAGCCCTGAAAAATCGAAAGGAAAACTCACCAGCAAACTTACTTTCCTCGGAGTCTTCCAAACTAACCTTCCCAGTGAACCGAAACTTACCGTCGGCTCGGTCGCCTGCGGTTTGTTTCTCGAATAGCCGAAACCCCCACTTAAGTCTCTTCCGTACCTTAGCCTGGTTTGCACATAGCACAACAAATGATTACCTATTACTCAATACGAGAAGATCAAAATGTATCAGGCGGGGATCGACACCTCGACCACCACACCCTACGCCTCGCCGACTACCACTACGCCACGACAATACCCTCTGTTGTGCGTAAATAATTCGTTTTATTTGAATTTTTATATAATTTTCTATAAAAACAGCCAAAGCAAGCTATGTGTGTTGGGCGAATAAACCGCTTTCTTTCTGTGCTCTTAGGCTATCGTTTTGCACTCGTCACAGAAAGACTGTTCTTATGCGAGGGAATTTCTTTACCTGTTAACTGAAACACTCCGCCATGTTTAAGCAACTCTCCTCACTCACAAGCAGCTATTTTGGATGGCAATTGTTGAACAGTTATCCCTCGGACGAGTTTGCCAAGAAGAAGGAGAAAGAAATGGAGACGCGTCCTGGTCACGGAGAGGCACCGATCCTGCCCTGCTCTACCGATTTCGTATGACCTACACCACAAGGCCACCATAGCATGTGACGCAATCACTGAGAAAGGATATGTAGCATAATAAACAAATAAACCCTTTGTTTTGGTGTTATAGTTTCTCCCAAAATTTAATATTAAATACCATTACCCCTTGGTGGGCCTTTTTTTGGTGACTTTTAACAGAGCCTGGAAGTAAAAGTACTACAATTCATCAAGAAAAAATGGACTATAGAATAGTAGCCATATTACTAAATGATTTACGTCTTTTGTGGTCTACTTATATTGTCATCATAATCCCTTGAATCTGAGATATTCTCTTTCTCATCAAATGTCAGCTTTGAATAGAACTAAGGAAATTTCGCGGGGAAGAACCGCAATTTTATGCTGAAACTAAATCTGTAATTATAATACAAAGTAGATCATTCAGAAGCGAGTTACAATCGATAGTTCACTTAGTGCACTTATGTGTCCTCGATGCAATTTCTTACTAGTAATTCTGAACGCCTTTGTATGTCAACAATAACTCGAGAAGGTTTTTGTTTAAAATTGTATAATTAGAATGTTATGTGACGATTGAATATTTTAGTTTAATATTTTGTTTGTAAGGAATCCGTTTGTTTAATTATTTTACTAATGCTAGATCTGAAATGTAGTACGAAGTATTAGAAATTGTTGTGAGTTTCTATTCCTTTTATAATTAGGAACTATTTTTCAAAAAACATTAAAATAAAGTTATGCAACTATTTATTCACAAATAAAGATGTTTTAAGAGATGTCAAACAAATCTCTTTGTTAACCACTTGGACCTATCATTTTTATTGCTAAACGAGACCAAATCTCTAGAAAATACTACGCTTTGTATAAAGCTAACATCAAGGGAAAGAAATGCTTTAATACGTACAGAGAAAAAAAGCCGTATTGATGAATAGAGTTTGAATAAGTAGTCCAGGAGATGAGGGAAGGGTGTGCAGCATCACTGACGTTTCCAGCTGATGATGTTGATCACCTGAACCCTCACATGAGCTGGATTTGCCGGCTGACGGCTGCGCTAACCGCTCAGTTTGTCTTTGCTATTTGCGTAATCTTGGCTGATGAGCTCAAAAAATCGGAGGATACGCAAGTGTGAAGGGCGCAACCTCAGACTCTAATAATTATATATATTATTTGCTTTAAAATGATAATACAACATTCTATAAATCACATATAAATCAATAAGCACTCGTTAGAAACTGAATTTGATATAATTCACTATTTTATTAGTTTCCTATTAGTTGGATCTGCATGATTTAATTACTAATGAATAACTAATGATTGAGTTACCACCAATTAAGTCTTATTACTAACAACTATCTGACAGTTTAAATAAGTGGATAATATAAATTGGCTAAATCACAAAGATTAAAATTATTGTGTGAGTCACTTCTCTGCATTAATTTCTGATAACAATTAAAAGCTGAAAATGAAGTACTCTTCATTTATATTGTCAAACAAAATAATTGACCTTACATTTCTTGCAATTGTGCGACCCCTTTTCTTATGCCAACATGCGGTAGGCATCGGACTCTTAGTGGTGTCCTAAAATCTGGCATCTCGAGAGCTCTTGGTGGGCGGAGAGGAAAACGCGCAACGAAGCGCAGTCAGTGGAGCACCCGTCGGTCGACATGGCTCAAGAATACGAAAAGGATCCGGGATGGCAGTACCTCAAAAGATCTCGCGCACAAATGATCGAGGTGTATCTAACTATGTTTTTTGTCTTATTAAGAAAAATTTTCCTCATAAATCTTGCCTTTATAATTTTGAATGCAAAATCAAAGCTGTTGACCCATTTACAAAAAATATTACACTCATAAACTCGTAAAAAAATATTCTCATTCCCGTAGATAAATATAATATTTGCTAAATGAAATTATTTGAAGGATCAATCCCGTCCTTATGACTCAAAGAAGAACGTATGGATTCCGGACGCCGAGGAAGGATACGTAGCAGCGGAGATCAAATCTACAAAAGGAGATAATGTTACCGTTATCTTCAATGGAGACAAGGAGGTAAAACGTATCTATATTACTGTAGTAACTAAGTATTTCATGAAGATATCGGATGTAATAATTATTTCCAAATGTTCTAAATATTTTATGCATGACAGAATTTGAAGCAACTGAAATTCAGTGAAAATGAATAAATAAATTTCAGAAAACCCTAAAAAAAGATCTTTTGCAAGAAATGAATCCCCCAAAGTTTGAAAAGGCAGAAGATATGTCCAATCTCACGTTCCTCAATGACGCTTCTGTATTGTACAATCTACGAGCTCGATATGCCGCCATGCTAATTTATGTGAGTTCAATGAGTGATTCTTTATCGTTGGTTATTCAAAACTATTAGAACTTAGGAATAGAAAATACTTAGCTAGCATAATATTGACATTAAACCGCAAATAAAGAATATTGACACATAACCTAAATTTAAGAAGAAGTACTTCTAAGTTGAACATTTATTTATCCAGTCACTTGAGTCCTTATTACTATTATAAATAATACTTAATAAATATATTAAAACTGCGTCAATGTCTGGAGAGCTTGGTGGATAAGAGATATGCAAACACTAGCACTATCCAGTTTGCTGAATCGCTCATATTTAAACACACCAAAAGTTACAATTTTGAACGACTTTGACAAAATGACTTAGTACAATTAACTAGGAATGCATTTTTTTCAAACAATTTAGATAGAAAAATAAACGTTTCAAACTCCACGTAATGAAAATGTCTATTTTTTATCTTATTTTAATAGTTGACCTCAAATAAACAGGCTGAACAATCAGCAGATGAACTCATATTTTGATGGAGATCGGTTTTGAGTAATAGCTACACAACGATTCAGGTACTCATGGATCCGACTAGGTCTTGATTAATTTAAAATTTTGTAGACCTACTCGGGACTGTTCTGCGTCGTAATTAACCCCTACAAAAGGCTACCCATCTACACCGAGTCTGTAGCCCGTATGTTCATGGGAAAGAGAAGAACCGAGATGCCTCCGCATCTCTTCGCCGTCTCTGACCAGGCCTACAGAAACATGCTCCTCGACCATGAAAACCAATCCATGCTTATCACCGGAGAATCGGGAGCTGGAAAGACTGAGAATACCAAAAAGGTAAGATCAGAGGAACGCAATATGTACATCAAATTCATTTTAAGTACTCCACAACATATTTTAGGTTATCGCTTATTTTGCCTCAGTCGGCGCAAGCCAACAAGAACAAGCCGGTGCTACCACAGAAAAGAAAGTAACCCTTGAAGATCAAATTGTGCAGACCAATCCTGTGCTTGAAGCATTCGGTAACGCTAAGACCGTTCGTAACAATAACTCATCTCGATTTGGGAAATTCATCCGAATCCACTTCTCTAAACAAGGACGACTCGCTTCTTGCGACATTGAGCACTATTTACTCGAAAAATCGCGTGTAATTCGTCAGGCTCCTGGAGAACGTTGCTACCACATTTTTTACCAAATCTTCTCAGATTTCAAGCCTGAATTGAAAAATCAGCTCCTACTAGATAAGCCTCTTAAGGATTACTTCTTTGTTGCACAGGCTGAATTGCAAATTGATGGAGTCAACGATACTGAAGAGTTTCAACTTACTGATGAAGCTTTCGACATTTTAAACTTCTCAGAGAGAGAAAAAATGGACTGTTATCGTCTAATGGCTGGTCACATGCACATGGGAGCAATGAAGTTTAAACAACGTCCTCGGGAGGAGCAAGCTGAGCCTGACGGACAAGAAGACGCAGAAAAAGCCGCTGCAATGTATGGAATCGATGTTGACCAGTTTTTAAAGGCTTTAGTCTCACCTCGTGTGAAAGTAGGGACAGAATGGGTATCTAAAGGACAAAATGTGGAACAAGTGCATTGGGCCATCGGAGCAATGGCTAAAGGTCTTTACGCTCGAGTATTCCATTGGCTGGTTAAGAAATGCAACTTAACTCTTGACCAACAAGGAATCTCTCGTGACTACTTTATTGGAGTACTCGATATCGCTGGATTTGAGATTTTCGATGTGAGTTTAGTGAATAGAAGGAAAAGCGGATAAAGTGGTTTTACTAATAGGATTTAGTAATTTTTGATTTCAGTTCAACTCGTTCGAGCAGCTCTGGATCAACTTTGTAAACGAGAAGTTGCAACAGTTCTTCAATCACCATATGTTTGTACTTGAGCAGGAAGAGTACGCTCGTGAAGGGATCCAGTGGACTTTCATTGATTTCGGTCTTGATCTCCAGGCGTGTATCGAACTCATCGAGAAGGTATGTTTTAACATAAGTTATTTAGAAAACAATCGAGTAAATTGTTTTACCTTGCTAGTGTCTCATAACAACAGAATATTTTTAGCCTCTCGGTATCATCTCTATGCTTGACGAAGAATGTATTGTACCCAAGGCCACTGATATGACGCTAGCTCAAAAATTGAATGAGCAGCATCTAGGGAAGCACCCCAACTTCGAGAAGCCGAAGCCACCAAAGGGTAAACAAGCTGAGGCCCACTTCGCCATGCGTCACTACGCTGGAACTGTGCGATATAATGTCACTAACTGGTTAGAAAAGAACAAAGATCCTCTCAACGACACCGTGGTCAGCGTGATGAAGGCGTCGAAGGGCAACGATCTTTTGGTCGAGATCTGGCAAGACTATACCACCCAGGAGGAGGCTGCATTGGCTGCTAAAAGTAAGGTTAAAATTTCTTTCCTAACCATAACACACTGATTAATAAATGTATTTTTTAGCTGGTGCTGGAGGAAAGAAGAAAGGAAAATCAGGTTCATTCATGACTGTCTCAATGATGTATCGCGAGTCACTGAGCAACCTAATGAATATGCTGCACAAGACGCATCCTCATTTCATCCGTTGTATAATTCCCAATGAAAAAAAAGCGTCAGGTGTTATCGACGCCGCTTTAGTACTCAACCAACTGACTTGCAACGGTGTGCTCGAGGGAATTCGTATTTGTCGCAAGGGTTTCCCCAACAGAACCCTCCATCCTGACTTTGTTCAACGATACGCTATCCTTGCAGCCAAGGAGTCTAAGTCCAGCGATGATCCAAAAACAGCAGCCAGTGCAATTCTGCAAGCATTAATTAATCAAAAACAATTAAGTGATGAGCAATTTCGTGTTGGTCATACTAAGGTTTTCTTCAAAGCAGGAGTAGTGGCTCATATTGAAGATTTGCGTGATGAAAAATTGAACAAAATTATCATAGGATTGCAAGCCGTAATTCGTCATTATAAAGCCAGTGCAGATGTCGTTGCACGAAAAAAACAGCTAAACTCATATATAATCCTTCAGAGAAATATTCGCTCATGGTGTATTCTACGTACATGGAACTGGTTTCTGCTTTTTGGGAAACTGAGACCTCAGCTGAAATGTGGAAAGATGGCGGAAGAAATGGCAAAAATGATAGAAGAGCAGAAATTTTTAGAGAGTGCTTCAGCAAAGTTAGAGGCCGAAAGGAAAGCAAAGGAAGATGTTTACAATAAACTCAATGCTGAAAAGGCCAAGCTTCTTGAACAACTAGAGATGACTAAAGGAGGATCTGCTGCAATAGAGGATAAACTCACTAAGCTTAATACAAATAAACAAGAATTGGAGAAGGGTCTGAATGATGTGAGCGACCGATTAACTGAACAAGAAGATAAGAATGCAGAACTTGAACGACAAAAGCGAAAGGCGCTACAAGAGGTAGAAAATTTAAAGAAAAATATTGAGTCTGTTGATGGTAATTTGCTCAAATCAATAGAAGAGAAGCAGGCTAAGGAAAACCAAATAAGATCTCTACAAGACGAAATTAATGCTCAAGATGAAACTATCGCAAAATTGAATAAAGAAAAAAAACATCAAGAAGAAGTTAATCGTCAACTTATAGATGATTTACAATCTGAAGAAGCTAAACAAGCACAGGCCGCCAGACTAAAACAGAAACTTGAGCAAACTCTTGATGAGATGGAGGAGTCCGTTGAGCGTGAGCGCAGAATTCGGGCTGAAACAGAGAAAGCAAAGAGGAAAGTTGAAGGAGAACTTAAGGCAGCTCAGGAGACTATTGATGAGATGCTGAGAAGCAAACAGGAAGCTGACAGTTCATTGAAGAAAAAGGAAGTTGATATTCACGCATTGTCAGTACGTATTGAGGATGAACAGGCCTTGGCTAATCGTTTAACTCGTCAATCGAAAGAAAACGCCGTCCGTCTTATAGAGATTGAAGATGAACTTGAACATGAGAGACAGACTCGTGCCAAAGCTGACAGAACAAGATCAGAGCTTCAACGTGAACTGGACGATTTGAATGATCGTCTCGACGAACAGAATGCTCAAATGCAGGCTCATCAAGAGTTAAATAAGAAAAAAGATTGTGAATTAATCAAGTCCCGTCGAGATCTCGATGAGTTGAACATGGCACATGAAGATCAGCTTGCATCCCTACGTAAAAAGAACAATGACCACATTGCAGATCTCACCAACCAACTTGATGCTCTTCAAAAGAATAAAGCCAGAATAGATAAAGAGAAAAATGCTCTTCAGAAAGACTTGGATGACATTAATTCACAAGTTGATCAAGAATCAAAAGCGCGTGTCGAACAGGAAAGGCTAGCTAAACAATATGAAATCCAAGTTGCAGAACTGTTGCAAAAAGTTGAAGAGCAATCAAGACAACTGGCCGAATTCACAACATCTAAAGGACGGTTAGCGAACGATAATAGTGATCTTCAGCGTCAAGTTGAAGATTCAGAACTACAGCTTAATAATGTCAATCGAGCAAAAGCAGGCTTTTCAAGTCAACTTACGGAGGCAAAGAAGGCTGCCGAAGACGAAACTCGTGACCGACAAGATCTTAATGCTACTTGTAAAAACTTGGAGCACGAGATCGAACAATGCCACGAAATGCTGGAAGAAGAGATTAACGCTAAAGATGACATTCAACGTCAACTTAGTCGCATTAATTCCGAGATCTCTCAATGGAAAGCTCGTTATGAAGGAGAAGGTCTTATTGGAGCTGATGAACTCGAAGATTTGAAGCGTAAACAGATGGCTCGAACTATGGATCTACAGGAAGCCTTATCCGCTGCTCAGAACAAAGTTCTTTCTTTGGAGAAAGCTAAAGGACGACTTCTTCAGGATACTGAAGATGCCAGGTCTGATATAGACCGTCATTTAACTGTTATTGCATCACTAGAAAAAAAACAAAAAGCATTCGATAAAATCGTCGAAGATTGGAAGAGAAAAGTGGATGATATACAAAAAGAAATTGATGCAACAAATCGCGATTCCCGTAGCACTAGTACTGAGGTATTTAAGCTACGCTCGGCGATGGATATCTTAACTGAGCAAATTGAAACATTACGTCGAGAGAATAAAGGATATACACAGGAAATCCGTGATTTAAACGAGCAAGTATCGCAGGGAGGACGCATTGCACATGATATTCAGAAAACAGTTAAAAGACTAGAACAGGAGAAGGATGAGTTGCAACATGCTCTTGACGAAGCTGAAGCTGCTCTCGAAGCAGAAGAGGGCAAAGTGTTAAGATCACAAATTGAAGTGCAACAGATTCGCTCGGAAATCGAAAAAAGAATTCAGGAAAAGGAAGACGAGTTTGAAAACACTCGAAAAAATCATCAGCGTGCTATTGAATCGATTCAGGTAAGACACCTATTCAAATAAATTTCTATCCACTCAAACAAAGTACAATTTACATGGTTCAACTATTTCCAAGGTATTTGTAGGAAAGGACAACTAATATTTATTTCTGAACAGGTTTATAGTATAAATAATTATTAAATGGGAAACGTATTAATCGTTGTACCACTGGATAATCATATAATGAAATTAAAGGCATCTCTTGAAACCGAGGCAAGGAGCAAGGCTGAGTTACTTCGCACTAAAAAGAAGCTGGAGAGTGACATAAATCAACTAGAAATCGCTCTTGATCATGCCAATAAGGCTAATGTAGATGCTCAAAAAACGCTCAAGAAATTATTTGACCAAGTAGGTTTATTAGGAAAACCACTAAGATATAACAAAACATCAACACTTAGAATTATTTTAGGTAAAAGAGATGCAGTCTCGAGTTGATGATGAACAACGTCGTCGTGAAGAAATTCGTGAGAACTACTTAGCTGCTGAGAAGAGATTAGCAGTGGCACTCGCTGAAACCGAAGAACTCGTACAAAGAATTGAGTCAGCTGATAGAGTAAGTCATAATTAATCTCGTGGAATAATAAAATAAGACTAATCATGAAATTTCTGCAGTCGAAGAAACAACTTGAACTCGATCAGGCCGATTTGAAGTCTCAAAATACTGAACTAATTGCCAGTAATGCTGCACTTTCAGCAATGAAGAGAAAGGTGGAAAATGATGTCCAAATTGCAAGGGTAAATTTTTAGTTTTTAACGTATGCAATAAATAAATATCCAGATATTTGATTAATATACTGATAATACTTATGTTACAGAACGAATTAGATGAATGTCTTAACGAGCTTAAAACATCCGAAGAACGTGCACGTAAGGTGAGAATAATCTTAAAGAATGTTAAATATAAATATTAGATTAAGAAAAATTATATATGGAAATGAATTACTGTTAGAGATATTTAGATGTATAATAAAGGGAGTGGTTATTAGACAGCAGCGGATGCCGAACGCTTAGCTGAGGAAGTACGCCAGGAACAGGAACATGCACTACACATCGATCGTCAGAAAAAAGGCCTTGAATTAGCAGCCAAAGACCTTCAAGCAAAGATCGACGACGCTGAGAGAGCCATGATACAATGTAAGTATATATCGGAATGAATAGAATCAGAATAAATTCATTTGCAGTATATAAAGTATAATCACCAGATATGAATATTAGTGGTATCTCTTTGTGTTTTAGTTGGCCAAAAAGGTCTTGCAAAAGTCGAAGAGCGTATACGGGCAGTGGAAGGAGAATGGCGTAACGAGCAGCGACGTCATCAAGAAGCTATTAAAGGTGTTACAAAACAAGAAAGACATGTAAGAGAATTACAATTTCAGGTAAGAATAGACATAAAGACATTATTAGCTCGTTGAAAAAAGTAAAAGGAAAACACAAATAATATTTCATTTTATAAAAGCATAATTCAAGGTGGAAGAGGATAAAAAGATGTTCGACCGCCTCCAGGAAATGGTAGAAAAATTGCAACAAAAAATTCGCGTTCAAAAGAGACAGTTAGAAGAAGAGGTGAGTGCACACATTATTTCAACTCCGAACTTTTTGTTATGCAAAAGAAATAAAATTTCACCTAACATTTTACTGAATTTCATCATTTCTTCCACCTTATGCATTATTTTAGGAAGAGGTGGTTACTCAGAATCTGTCAAAGTTCCGACAGATTCAGCTGGCTCTTGAAAATGCTGAAGAACGCGCTGAAGTCGCCGAGAATAGCCTTGTCCGAATGCGAAGTCAAAAGCGAATACAGGGCCAGTAATTAGTGCTACACTTATTAACTAACCCTATATTTCCATTAGTCAAATGATTTCCCGAACCTTTTTATAAAGAAGTTTAATTTTCGACTATCCCCATCCACCAGCGAACTGGATATTTCACTAATAGTGTTATTCTGGACCATAGATACCGATCGATTCCCCCATCGCTACTATTCTATAAAACCGGTCACGTCCATAGATAGCTTTTACGTTTTCTATTGTAGCCATCGTGACGGCTGGAGTTCTCAACCTGAAAATGAAAAATAAAGTTTTTATGTATATATTTATATAATATATTGTAAAGAAAGTTTCCTGATAAGTATAGATTTCCTTTGGCTAGTGCAAATAGCGTCAGCACGCACATTACGTACGAAAGTGGTTGACGGATGTCCCATAAAAACAAAGCCGTTAAAAATGAGCTGGGAATATGGACAAGCAAGATTTCTCTGCGGAAATCTAATTCGCTATATAGAACAGTTTGTACTTCATCATAAAAATGCGAGTTCAAACAATAAAAACGTAACGGTAGTGAAAGTAAATTAGGTTAAAGAAATTTGGCAAGACCTCAATTCTCAATTCTCGTGTTTTTACCTATCGTGAGATTATTAATTAGCCTATAAGAAAACTAAACAATTGATATATACGTGGCATAAATTAGAAAAAAAATATTTCGCTTAATTAAAGACATAAATTATTTGTTGCTTAATTATTATTACTTAGAATATAATAAGTGAGAAAAATATTACTATCTATGCCATTGTTCATCGGGCCTTATTCATTACTTTACATAGTGCATTTAAACAATAATCTTTGAGACCAAATTAATGCATGCCTTTTACGAAAGCTACTGGAATACACTATATTTCATTGATGAAAATGGTCAATAGTAGTCGAGTTTGCATAGGCAGAACTAAAGAACCCGGTGAACATCTCATATTTATATAATATGAAAAACAAATCTCTCTAAATTATGTGTCTCCACTAGGAACATTGCAATCTGATTCAGTCGTTCTTGAAAAATTAACAATTTTTAGTTTTAGCTATACTTTTTGTTGCACTCATTTATTAATGTAAGCCTACACTAGTGACGACTGTATACGTATTTATTTGATGTTTTTTTCCACGCGAAAAGTTCTGTTTTATAATTTTCCTCATCTTCAAATATTTTTACTCGTAAAATTAATGCAGTCGCGAATGCCATTCAATTCCGTTATGAAATAGCGAAGTGCGATAACGCCTAACTCGAAGAGATGGACGCTCCCTTCCAATCAACAATACTAGAAACGTGATTAATTGGGCATTTAAGTTTATCACTTGACAGGGACGGTACATTTTATAAAGTGGTAATGTTATAGATTAGTTAGATACTCTTGATAAGCTAAGTTAAGGGTAAGTTTAATGAGTTCATCAAAACAATCTTTAAAATCCATAAAATAGCTAAATAATGACTCTATTACTGAGTATGAGAAGCGACCATATTTCAATGTATATGTTGGTTTAAGAAACTTGATTTTGTTCTATTATCATTGTTTTTGAGAAAATAGTTGCACTTTTTCCTATAGATATAGAAAATGTTCACCTATCTTCTCTACACATGGGGGAAGTAGTGGCATATGTAAAGCTATCCATCAAGACATCCCAAGCCCAGTGCCGAGATATGATCATAATTGTCAGAGAAAAACACTGAAAGTAAAAATTATAAAGGAATCTCCTAATTTACCTGCAAACAATATTTTAAACTTTATAGAGAAATCTTTTCACGTCTATTATGCACCATCCATATTTCAGTACTAGGAAATATCGAAAATATGAGCAACGAATAGGATTTCATTGGCAAAATGTTAAAAATTCCATAACATAAATTTACAAAGCTATTAGCTTAACTGAAAAACTAAATGTTAATGTTAATCTGAAATGAACAAGGCGAGATGACAGGACGGCAAGATAGCAGTTGTTATTGCGTTCCCATAAATCAAGTAAAGAGTATTTATGCGATTATAAACTACTCAGAAATTGAGTCGATAGTATCACATTATTCGATACTGCCTTTTGTTAATATATCGTCAAGCTACTAAATCCACTGGCATGGGTCTATATTAATCTACAAATGCTAGCCCGAATAAACTAAAATCTACTAATTGAAAGTTAGTGAGACAAAACATAAATAATATTGATGATATAGTTAAAATACAACAGAGTAATGGAAATATTCTTTATATGATAGACCAAAGCAATGTTGTAATTACCATTAAAAATATGATGAAACTCGTAAACGTTAATTTTCTTTCTCCTTTTCCTTTTCTACATGAACCATATGCTTCCTATGGATAGTATAAATAAAATGTAAATTATAAAGAATTAAATAAGAACTCACTGGTCTCCAGATCTTTGATGAAAGGAAGTTAAAGCAGTAAAAGAGGTGATGAATGTCCCGCCACTCTTGTTTTTCTGTTCAATTGGCACTTTTGACACCGCAGATTCTTTAGACACTAGCAGCAGGTGTTATTCAAGATACTTACGACAAATGGGGACGACAACCAGGAATACACAGGGAACAACAACACTGAATAAAAATTAAATAAGAGCCATAAATTTATAACATGAGAAATTGCGAACCAAAACGTTATTTATGTTACTTTATTGAGATTTTGTCACTTTAAATGAACTGAAATGTTAAAACATATATTGAAGTAACAATAATGTACAGAAATAGTGTTGATAAGTAGAATAATCGTAGAAGCCAAATTAGATTAATGAAAACTACATACGTCAAGAACTTGTATGAAGTACTAATCAAATATGAATACAATAGGATTTATCTGTATTAATAAAAAATATGTACCATATCATTTACAGTAGGACATGCTACAGTATGTATATATGCTTAAGAGGCGGGGGCGGGTCATAATGTCCCATATCTATTCTTAGTGTACAGCAGCGAGATTCAGACGACAGAACATTACAGTAAGGGTTATAGATGCAGAGGAAGGGCGGAGAGCATTGATAGAGAATAAAGCTGCCATAGCTCGGGCCAGCCTCTCCACGGAGCACCCGCCGCATCAAGATGGCTTTAGAACATGAGAAGGACCCGGGATGGCAGTACCTGCGACGTTCCCGCGAACAAGCCATTGAGGTAACTAACTCTTTCTCAACTGTTCTGTCCAAATAATCTTAACATTGAATGTTACTATTTTATTTATTGCATATTATATGAATTCTCACCTACTTTATATTATTTTCAATTTTTTCATTCACTTTGAATGAGATATTGCTTATAGCGTTTATCTATTCCGTTTAAATGTTAGTAAGTACATAAAAATTTGCTTTAGTATCGACGTAGCTTAGAATTCTTTTATTCCTTCATATTCTAGGCTTATAATAAATTCATATTATACTCATACTAACAATTATCTATTATTATAGTAATTTATATTCACAACAATAATGATATAACTGATTATTTGAACATGCTTTAGGACCAATCAAAGCCTTATGACTCAAAAAAGAGTTGTTGGATTCCGGATGCGGAGGATGGATATGTGGCGGGAGAGATTACTGCTACCAAAGGAGACCAATTAACTGTTGTTAGTGCCCGTGGAAACGAGGTTTGAAACAGTATTTACACTATATTATATATATATATGCTAAAACTTCCATAGGCTTTACAGCTGGTGAATCAGTAATAAAATTTCGTTGAGATAATTAAAAACAGAGTACCTAGTACTGTAAGTGCTGAAAAATTGGCTGAAATATCTGTTAGCCGATAACCCACAGGCAAAATTCGTTCTATGGCACCTTTTCTCGATTAAGCAGCTGTGAGTTTCGTTTACGACTGCCAATGTTGTAACAGTGCACGTGTAGAATTTCTACGAACGCATCATACTCACACGAGTATAGAAACTAAGATATGAACTTAATATGAGCTCATATAAAACAGTCACAAATTCCTGTTTGTCCAATTCATTCTCAATATATTTGCATGTATTGTCCTCATTATAGGTGACCCTTAAGAAGGAGCTAGTTCAAGAAATGAACCCTCCAAAATTTGAAAAAACTGAGGATATGTCAAATCTCACTTTTCTCAACGACGCCTCTGTGCTCCACAATCTACGATCCAGATATGCAGCTATGCTTATTTACGTAAGTTTTCTCTCAACTTCACTATTTCTCACGCTTTTTGCATTAAGTTGTAAATATACTGCAGCCATCTCAGCTGGTATTCTAGTTTCAATCAATTCACAATTTCCCACTGGATGCCATCGGAGGGCGATACGATTGGCGGCATAACTTCCGCAGCTTTACAACGAGTATCAAGCGCATCTGTCCTGTTGCCTCTTGCATTTGTTATCCGAGCGCTGTTTTTTCTTCTAGCAGGCGCAGCGGAGGAGGAAATTCACCGAACACAATGACAAACTAGATTTCAATAGAAAGCACAAGAATAATTCTAACTAGAATCAAATTCCACCTAAAAAAATAATTGGAAAAAATATCATATAATACGTTCATTTGTTTTAAAATAACAATATTAATTATGCACTACTTGAATTCTAATCCCTCCTCAATCTAATAGTTGACCTCAAATAAACAGGCTGAACAATCAGCAGATGAACTCATATTTTGATGGAGATCGGTTTTGAGTAATAGCTACACAACGATTCAGGTACTCATGGATCCGACTAGGTCTTGATTAATTTAAAATTTTGTAGACCTACTCGGGACTGTTCTGCGTCGTAATTAACCCCTACAAAAGGCTACCCATCTACACCGAGTCTGTAGCCCGTATGTTCATGGGAAAGAGAAGAACCGAGATGCCTCCGCATCTCTTCGCCGTCTCTGACCAGGCCTACAGAAACATGCTCCTCGACCATGAAAACCAATCCATGCTTATCACCGGAGAATCGGGAGCTGGAAAGACTGAGAATACCAAAAAGGTAAGATCAGAGGAACGCAATATGTACATCAAATTCATTTTAAGTACTCCACAACATATTTTAGGTTATCGCTTATTTTGCCTCAGTCGGCGCAAGCCAACAAGAACAAGCCGGTGCTACCACAGAAAAGAAAGTAACCCTTGAAGATCAAATTGTGCAGACCAATCCTGTGCTTGAAGCATTCGGTAACGCTAAGACCGTTCGTAACAATAACTCATCTCGATTTGGGAAATTCATCCGAATCCACTTCTCTAAACAAGGACGACTCGCTTCTTGCGACATTGAGCACTATTTACTCGAAAAATCGCGTGTAATTCGTCAGGCTCCTGGAGAACGTTGCTACCACATTTTTTACCAAATCTTCTCAGATTTCAAGCCTGAGCTAAAGAAAACTCTACAACTTGACAAGCCTTTAAAAGATTATTGGTTTGTGGCTCAGGCTGAATTGCAAATTGATGGAGTCAACGATACTGAAGAGTTCCAAATGACTGACGAAGCATTTGATATTCTGAATTTCTCTGCTACCGAAAAACTGGACTGTTACCGTCTAATGTCTGCCCTAATGCATATGGGTAACATGAAGTTCAAGCAGCGTCCTCGAGAAGAACAGGCAGAACCTGATGGTACCGATGAAGGCGAAAAAGCTTCAAGCATGTATGGCGTAGATTCTGAAACGTTCTTGAAAGCATTAACCAAACCTCGTGTGAAAGTAGGGACAGAATGGGTATCTAAAGGACAAAATGTAGATCAGGTTAATTGGGCAACTGGAGCAATGGCTAAAGGTCTTTACGCTCGAGTATTCCATTGGCTGGTTAAGAAATGCAACTTAACTCTTGACCAACAAGGAATCTCTCGTGACTACTTTATTGGAGTACTCGATATCGCTGGATTTGAGATTTTCGATGTGAGTTTAGTGAATAGAAGGAAAAGCGGATAAAGTGGTTTTACTAATAGGATTTAGTAATTTTTGATTTCAGTTCAACTCGTTCGAGCAGCTCTGGATCAACTTTGTAAACGAGAAGTTGCAACAGTTCTTCAATCACCATATGTTTGTACTTGAGCAGGAAGAGTACGCTCGTGAAGGGATCCAGTGGACTTTCATTGATTTCGGTCTTGATCTCCAGGCGTGTATCGAACTCATCGAGAAGGTATGTTTTAACATAAGTTATTTAGAAAACAATCGAGTAAATTGTTTTACCTTGCTAGTGTCTCATAACAACAGAATATTTTTAGCCTCTCGGTATCATCTCTATGCTTGACGAAGAATGTATTGTACCCAAGGCCACTGATATGACGCTAGCTCAAAAATTGAATGAGCAGCATCTAGGGAAGCACCCCAACTTCGAGAAGCCGAAGCCACCAAAGGGTAAACAAGCTGAGGCCCACTTCGCCATGCGTCACTACGCTGGAACTGTGCGATATAATGTCACTAACTGGTTAGAAAAGAACAAAGATCCTCTCAACGACACCGTGGTCAGCGTGATGAAGGCGTCGAAGGGCAACGATCTTTTGGTCGAGATCTGGCAAGACTATACCACCCAGGAGGAGGCTGCCGCTAAGGCCAAAGGTAAATTGGGTATAAAATATGTGTATCGAAAAATTAATAGTATCAATTTCAGATGGCGGTGGTGGTAAAAAGAAAGGAAAATCTGGATCGTTCATGACCGTTTCTATGCTCTATCGCGAGTCGTTGAACAACCTAATGAATATGCTGAACAAGACGCATCCTCATTTCATCCGTTGTATAATTCCCAATGAAAAAAAAGCGTCAGGTGTTATCGACGCCGCTTTAGTACTCAACCAACTGACTTGCAACGGTGTGCTCGAGGGAATTCGTATTTGTCGCAAGGGTTTCCCCAACAGAACTCTCCATCCTGACTTTGTTCAACGATACGCTATCCTTGCAGCCAAGGAGTCTAAGTCTGATGACGACAAAAAAAAATGCGCAGAAGCAATAATGTCTAAGCTTATCAATGATGGAGCAATTACTGAAGAGATGTTCCGTATAGGTCTTACAAAAGTTTTCTTCAAAGCAGGAGTCCTTGCTCACCTGGAAGACTTACGTGATGAAAAGCTTGCCATCATCATGACTGGTTTCCAAGCTCAAATCCGATGGTACCTTGGATTGGCAGAACGTAAACGACGCACGGAACAACGAGCTGGCTTACTAATCGTTCAACGCAACGTCCGATCGTGGTGCACATTACGGACCTGGGACTGGTTTAAATTGTATGGAAAAGTCAAGCCTATGCTCAAAGCTGGAAAAGAAGCGGAGGAGTTAGAGAAAATAAACGACAAAGTGAAACAACTTGAAGAAAGTCTTGCAAGAGAGGAGAAACTTCGCAAAGAACTTGAAGATAGTTCTACAAAATTACTGG
Source organism: Heterorhabditis bacteriophora (assembly GCA_964036235.1). Classification (NCBI taxonomy): domain Eukaryota; kingdom Metazoa; phylum Nematoda; class Chromadorea; order Rhabditida; family Heterorhabditidae; genus Heterorhabditis; species Heterorhabditis bacteriophora. Next base: position 10,595,805 of record OZ038428.1, on the reverse strand, counting down.
AAGAAAAGAATTCACTGTTTACAAATCTTGAAGGCACAAAAGGACAGCTATCCGAGGCTGAAGAACGGCTAGCTAAGTTGCAAGCACTCAAAGGAGATGCAGACAAGCAGCTAGCTGTAAGTCATTGCTATTTAATTTTATTATGAGAATATTATACAATTTATCCTAATAGTTAAATAAATAATATAACGAACCAATTGTTAAAAATATTAATATTATAATTATAGGAATTGAATGATCGCTTAGCTGATCAAGAAGACAGGAATGCCGATGTTCAGCGCGCTAAAAAAAAAGTTGAAGCCGAGGTGGAATCGCTTAAAAAACAGATACAAGATTTAGAAATGAGTCTTCGTAAGGCTGAATCTGAGAAACAATCAAAGGATCACCAAATTCGATCCCTACAAGATGAAATGCAACAACAAGATGAAGCCATTGCTAAACTTAACAAAGAAAAGAAACACCAAGAGGAAATCAACAGAAAGTTAATGGAAGATCTCCAGTCTGAAGAAGATAAGTCTAATCATACCAATAAGGTAAAAGCTAAACTTGAGCAGACTCTTGATGACCTTGAAGATGGTCTTGAACGCGAGAAACGGGCTCGTGCAGACCTGGACAAGCAAAAAAGAAAGACCGAAGGTGAATTAAAGATTGCTCAAGAAAATATCGATGAAGCATCTCGCCAACGTCATGATTTGGAGAATAACCTTAAAAAGAAAGAATCTGAATTACATACAATCAGTAGTCGCCTAGAAGACGAACAAGCTCTTGTTAGTAAGCTTCAAAGACAAATTAAAGAGGGACAAAGCCGCATTTCCGAACTAGAAGAAGAGCTTGAAAATGAACGTCAATCTCGAGCCAAAGCAGATAGAGCCAAATCAGATCTTCAACGTGAGTTGGAAGAACTAGGCGAACGTCTTGATGAACAAGGAGGAGCTACTGCTGCTCAAGTTGAAGTTAACAAGAAACGTGAAGCTGAACTCGCTAAGCTCCGTCGTGATCTTGAAGAGGCTAATATGAATCATGAAAATCAACTCGGAGGACTTCGAAAAAAACATACCGATGCTGTAGCTGAGTTAACTGATCAGTTGGATCAGCTTCAGAAGCAAAAAGCAAAAATTGAAAAAGAGAAGGCACAAGTTCATCATGAAGCCGAAGACCTCGCATCTCAACTAGATGCAGAGACTTCAGCTAAACTTAACAATGAAAAACTTGCTAAGCAATTTGAACTTCAATTAACTGAGATTCAATCAAAATGCGACGAGCAAGCTCGTCAACTCCAGGATTTCACATCACTTAAGGCACGTCTTCATAATGAAAATTCAGATCTCAGTCGACAACTAGAAGATGCTGAGTCTCAGGTTAATCAACTTTCACGACTAAAGAGTCAAATGACCAGTCAGTTAGAAGAGGCTCGTCGTACAGCTGATGAAGAAGCTCGTGAACGCCAAACACTTGCCGCTCAAGCAAAGAATTATCAACATGAAGCAGAACAGCTTCAAGAAAGTCTCGAGGAAGAAATCGAATCAAAGAACGAAGTACTTCGTCAGCTCAGTAAAGCTAACGCTGAAATCCAGCAATGGAAGGCTCGTTTCGAAGGAGAAGGTCTCATCAAAGCCGATGAGTTAGAAGAAGCCAAAAGACGTCAAGCACAGAAAATTAATGAGCTACAAGAGGCCGTTGATGCCGCTAATTCCAAAATTGCATCCCTGGAAAAAACGAAGAGCAGACTCGTTGGAGATCTTGATGATGCTCAGGTAGACGTAGAAAGGGCTAATGCCTTCGCTAACGCCCTTGAAAAGAAACAGAAAGGATTTGACAAAGTCATTGACGAATGGAGAAGAAAAACCGATGACCTCTCCGCTGAGCTCGATAACGCTCAACGCGATGCTCGTAATACCTCAACTGAACTTTTTAAAGCCAAAAATGCACAAGAAGAATTGCATGAAGTAGTTGAGGGTCTCCGTAGGGAGAATAAGAGCTTAAGCCAAGAAATCAAAGACTTGACCGATCAGCTAGGAGAAGGTGGTCGCTCTGTTCATGAAATGCAAAAAATAATACGTCGACTCGAAATTGAAAAGGAAGAGCTGCAGCATGCTCTTGATGAGGCTGAAGCTGCTTTAGAAGCAGAGGAAAGCAAGGTTTTACGTGCACAAGTTGAGGTGTCTCAAATTCGATCAGAAATTGAGAAGCGCATTCAAGAAAAGGAAGAGGAGTTCGAGAATACCCGAAAAAATCACCAGCGCGCCATGGATTCTATGCAAGCTTCCCTTGAAACTGAGGCTAAAGGCAAAGCGGAACTGCTTCGTGTTAAGAAGAAGTTAGAAGCAGATATCAATGAACTGGAAATTGCCCTCGACCATGCCAATAAGGCTAATGCAGATGCTCAGAAAAACCTAAAGAGATATCAGGAGCAGATAAGAGAGTTACAACTCCAAGTTGAAGAAGAACAACGACAACGTGATGATATTCGAGAGCAATTTTTCAACGCTGAGAAGCGTGCAACCTTGCTACAATCAGAAAAGGAAGAACTCTTAGTTGCAAATGAAGCCGCTGAGCGAGCCCGTAAACAAGCCGAATACGAAGCTGCTGATTGTCGTGATCAAGTAAATGAGTTTTCTGCTCAAGCTGGTTCACTAGCAGCAGCAAAAAGAAAACTTGAAGGCGAACTTCAGGCTATCCATGTAGGTCTTTCTTTCAAATAACTATATAAAAAGGATTCAAAAGATTGTAAAAATTTTTTAAATACCATTTCTTTAGGCTGATCTGGATGAAACTCTTAATGAGTTCAAGGCTGCCGAAGAGCGCAGTAAGAAGGCTATGTCAGATGCAACCCGATTAGCTGAAGAACTTCGCCAAGAACAGGAGCACTCCCAACATATCGATCGAATGCGGAAAGGTCTGGAGCAACAGCTAAAGGAGATTCAAGTTAGACTCGATGAGGCTGAGGCCGCCGCTCTAAAAGGAGGAAAGAAGGTGCAAATTGACATCATTTTATTTAAACCAAGAAACTAAAACTACTTACATGCAGTCCTTTTGACATTTTCAATACTTATTTGCTAAATATTATTAGTTAAAAAAAGCACTCTAGGTTATCGCCAAGCTTGAACAACGTGTACGTGAACTCGAATCTGAATTGGATGGAGAACAGCGCCGCTACCAAGAATCTAATAAAAATCTTGGAAAAGTGGACCGTCGTGTTCGAGAACTGCAGTTCCAGGTAGATGAAGATAAGAAGAACTTTGAACGCCTACAAGATCTTATAGACAAGCTACAAAATAAACTTAAGACTCAGAAGAGACAGATAGAAGAAGCTGTGAGTTTACTTATATATTTAATTCATTGTAGTCGAAAATCGCTATATATATATATATATTTGGAATGAGTTCTCTATTCCAGGAAGAACTTGCGAATTTGAACCTTCAAAAGTACCGTCAAATCCAACACCAGCTGGAGGATGCGGAAGAACGGGCCGATGTAGCCGAAAACTCACTATCAAAGATGCGTGCAAAGTCACGATCCAGTGCCTCCGTTGCCCCATCAGGCTTACAGACCTCCCAGTCTGCAACAGTTATGCGATCGCCTTCCCGTGCTCGAGCTAACGACTTCTAATATCTCGTGTAGTATAATTCCAGACTAAGTGAGAAGTATAATGAGGTCACAACTAGTAACGTTGCGTAGTGTAATATTATATGATGTCACTGTGAAACGGTAAAACTCGAGCATGAGATACCGATATGCCTTTCCACGATCTTATAGATTGTTGTATAGAGATTAAAATTAAAATAAACCGTTTGATGCGAAAATATCCATGAATAAACGAATCAAACCTAGTCAACGGATAAAACAAACCGTCAGAGTAACAGGTGTAGCTTTAGCCTTCTCTGCCTTATTATTGGATATATATCCTTCCCACGATAATATTTTATCCTAACAATTACAACTGCTTTTAATTTTTAATCATAAAAGACCAATAGATTAGCCTAACAACAAAATGACCAGATGATACATTGAAAGGAATGATCGCATGGTTACTCAAGCTCTACACAATTACTTCTGATTTATTGAGCATTGGGAAACGCCCGTTATAGAATTAAAATGAAATCAGGAGATTAACTAAAACCACAAGAGTGAACTCTATGCGTAAGAGGATAAACCAATAAAAAAGTGCAAAAAAAAAGGGCACAGAACACTTAAACATGACAGATTCGGTAACGGTTTCATAAGATGAACTGCATGGGATAACGAAAACAAGTGAACTCTTGCTAAATATTATTTGTTATGTAGTAAAAATAATATCTTCAAGAGTAACAAGGAAAATTCCTGCCAACTCGAACAAAAGTATGAAATATTATTTCAAAGCTTGAACATTCAAGTACGTTATTATGTAGCTTTTGGTTTATTTTCTGTATGAAACTCTAAAAATGTCTTCTTAAATTATGAATGGCATACATAAGCAAATACTACATTACACTGAAAATGGCATATACCTAGGCCCAAGCAGCTGTAAGTGCATTGTTGCGGGCCAACTTCTTAGTGATTATGGATCCCGCTATTAGACCAAATAATACGAGACTAATAAGCACATGATCGAAATCATCCTTCAGGATGTCAAACGTGCCGGAGGGATTCAGTCTGGTAAAGAATAGGTCAGTACCATAAGCCAACATAAGACTAGTCGATTCCAAACCAGATGGACTGTAAATATTTCCATGATTAATACATTTAATACTAATAAAAGTGTAATCACAACAAGTTTAAAAAAAAACTAACGCAGTTTTGATTCCACGAATTCCATGTACTGTTTGATTGTAATTGACCATATCCTCAGTGGCTATAGGAATTTCAGGCATATATGGAATAATCATTTCCTCTCGCATTTCTTGTGTTACTTCTAGCGGTCGCGTAGCATCCAAAATCTTTCTTGTAATTTCATGTATACCACCAAAAGGTAATGCCGTTACTATGGAGCGCGTCGTTAATCCTTGTTCTGCAAAAAAACGCCATAAAATAATCCCTGTAAACGGAATCTAAATAAGAATTTATTAAAGAACAATAAGCAACAAAAGAGAATAGACTGAGATGTCCTATTAAATAAGTTTACATACCAGTTTCACTAACAGCCATTGCTTGTATACCCTGAGCATATATAAAACTCTGTACAACCACTTCAGGAGCACGTTTAGTTGGAGTTAAGGAATCAAAGAAATCCTAAAATTTTAAAAATACTAGAATATTAGTAACTACAAAGTCGCTATTAATGTACTTATTAAGTACTTTGTTTGATTGATCCTCTCCTTCGTATAGCTCGAGAATTCCAATCTCGGTCCGTCGTCCCTTCTCTGACCAATATGAATACTATAATATTGAAATTTTAGATTAAAACATTGTTTGAAATAATTAACATTTATATTACCAAAAATAAATAATGTTTCAAAAAATTACTAACAGCTAGCCAATTCTCGCAGTGGATGATATGTAGTGGAGCTGCTGCTTTTGAAAGTTTAGCAGTATGAATAATTTGACCAGAGACGACATCTAGCAGGAAAATAGTGAGCAGCTGGTTAACCTCATCCAGAGTTGCAATAGCGACATGAAAAGTAATGTGAATAAAAACATGTGGACAATATGAAAGTAATTCAATATTAAACGTACTAAATTTGGATTGCTATATTTGTATTGCACATTTCGATCAATAAGTACACGTCCTTGTGAGTGAACTCGCTCTGCAGTGAGTAATAAGAATAATTTAACATTATGATATTATGTAGTTAATCTTATCTATATAACATACGCTGATTTGATTTTCCCTTAATAGCAACAATTTTTTCTGATGGTGCAAGGTGAAGGTTAACTGTCCATAACCGCTCCAATTTTCGCTCTAACAAATTAATCTTGGCACCGGATACACCATTCTCCTCAATATTTAAAATGTAGACTGGTGTGGCTGATGAAAGAATTTCATTGGAAAGAGACGGATGTAAAGAAATCTAAAACAAGTGATTTCCTATAAAAATGAATACATCTTCTACAAGCTGCTACAATGGCAGTGAGCACTTTAACTTAAATGAAAGCAATGAAAGCAGTTACCTTTTCATTTTCTTCTACAATCAAAAGAGAGTGTATATGATCCTTGCCAACAAATGGTAAGATGTCGATACGAACAATAGCAGATGAAAGTTGCTTACGTTCAACAATAGCACCCGTAATAGGGTTAAATAGAATAAGTACGCCAAAAGATGATTCCTATGAATAAACTGATTTTTTTGAACAATACTGGAAAGAAGAAAATAATATACTCATAAAAGAACTTTTAAAAAGAGATATTTATTTATTTCTCACTGAATCTTTAAAGGCAACAGCTGCCTGTCCAGAGAGCTGATAGTGAGCTGTTGATCGTTGCACGAAAAGTGGAATCTGAAATAAGCTGCGATAATAATTTAGAAATTCTATTTTCGAAAATTTAAAACAACTAGCAATTATTAAAACTGAACATTAAAAACGAAAAATAATATAAGCAAGGAAAATCTAACTTTTATCTCTCCGAATCCGTTACTAAGTGGGATAACCCCATTGCCTAACCAAAGTCTCCATATTACAGAACCATCGCTACTATCCAGACCAAAAACGACACCATCCAATGATGTGACGATAATCATTTTTCTCAAGTTAAAAAAATCTCGCTCGAGAGACATTCCGCGACCACTAAAAGTATATAAAAGTATTATATGACGTATTTACAACTAGTAATTCTAAAACTCAATTTGTATTTTTTGCAGAATTCCGAATGTGGTCTAGAAGCTCCGCAAACGAAGATGTCTTCATGGTAATCAGATTTGATACAGTGAAAATCTAAAGGAAAATTAGTATATTAAATCATAAAATTAAAGCATGAAAATTCAAAAATCTTACTTGATTTATTGTGTTAAATAACCATTTCTGAAACTGGCTAATCTGAGAAATAACACGGCGAATAAACGACGATAGGAGACCATCTTAATAATATAGAACAGATAGCTAGCTATACCCATTGAAAATTATATCTAAGTTTAGCCACTCATCGAGTTAAACAAATTTTAAAATTAACAACCAGAAATCTTTTTATTTTGATAATTGATAACCTTTTTTAAAATATACTGACCACCTTCTTCCTCGAACTCATCCTCTATCATTTGTTGTGACTCTGACAATGGGAGATCAACCATTTCGACATTACTAATGCGTGACAATGCCTCTTCGCGTGCCCATTCAAAACTAATATTCCCTTTGAATAGATCAATGACAAACAGCTCTAACCTAAACATTTTTATGTGTATTATGGAATATGATTATTTCATAGTAAATAAAAATCAGACCTGCAATCGCTGCCTACAATCAAAACTTCTATCTCACTGTTGATTGATGAAGCATATATAGCAGAAACAGGAGCCGAAGAGTCCGAGAGTAGCAATGACTATGATTTAGAATATGACATAAAGACATGAATTTCAAACGAGAATATAAACGATTTGAAACGAAATTATTAGCACTTTTCCTACCTTAAGTATATGCTTTCCTGATTTTAAATCATATATTTCAATATTAGCAGCAGACATTGCTACAACCAAATTCTCTGATGATATGATACTGATAGCATTAACTTGATGGTCGATTTGTAAATTCTTAAAAATTTCTTTATATATAAACTGTCAAAATACACTTAAGATCGTGATGTTAATTCAAAATACCTGTTTAAGAACACCGTTAATTAAACAGAAAATAAGAGTAGCATCCATTGTTTTAACAGCAAAATGTGTTTCGTCCAATAGGCTTATTTCACTAAAAATGTGCATGTTGGCATTTTCTTTCATATATACACATATCTTCGAAAATAAAATATTCTAAATCATCGCATTTATACCTGATATAAATTCCAATAGCCTCTTTCTTTACAATTAACTCATCATCAGTGAGTTTTATTGAATACAAAACATCATTGTGTGCGCAAATTAGGGAAGTTCCTAACCCCAGACATCTGCGTAAAATATAAATAAATATTATACAAATAGATATCAATACAGTCATTCATATTTTAAAATAGTTTTCAAGAAAAATCAAATTAATAAATCAATTAGAATTATATAGGTACTTACTGTTTTCCATTATTCGTCCTCATGTTAACTGATTTAGCACGACTAATTTGTCCTGATTCGTTTAATATCTCATGTACAGTAACAGTGTCATCAATAATACTGAGATAAAATAATTTGTTGAGCCCAGATAATAGAGTAGACCAGGAACTAAAATGATATCCTTATTTCAAATCAAACATTTCGTCAATAAAATACAGTTCGAAATTAATATTCTGTTCTCTGTATAATTAGTATTTAGCTAACCTTATGCCAAGTTCAGCAATCCACATCTCTTTACCTACTTTACTAAAGGCTGAAACACGTCCATTATTCAGGGTTACAATTAATTTCTCAGTGAGCAAAATTCGAGGCTCGCTAAAAACAATAGATCTGCAGAAATTACCAAAATGGATTAGAAAAAGAAATATAAATAAAACCAGGCATAATTCAAGCTTAAATTATGGAAACCTTAGAGCTGGTTTATCAGATATGGGCTTTTGCCAACGTAATGCACCACTGCGTTTATTCCAGACTCGAACCACCCGGCCGTTATCCGAAACAGTATATAAATCTGTAAAAATTATTATAATAGTTCACATACTCATAAGTACAATAGTTATAAAAATAATTTGTTGCAGAAAAGTACAACAGTTTCACATATAATATACACACTTCTATCATCAGATACCATAGGTAGTGCAGCATCGGATGCTTCCTGAATTCGCCTCCATTCTGTAAAAAAAATACTGTTTAAAAACTTTACTGTTACATGAAACTTATCAGTATATTCACTTATTTGTCCAGTATTCATACAAATCGAAGTAAACACATTCTCTTTCGTTGACATAAGCAGTCTATCAGCTTTTTCCGCTCTATCAAAGATTACTTGATTCGGGCAGCCCACATATTGTCGACGCCTATAAGGAATAAATACGCTTTAGCCTCGAATAGTGTTCACCTCAAAAAAATAAAACAATGATTGATCAATTTTTTCCTAAAATTAAACCATGATACATAGGATAAATTGTACCTACCAATCAAATTTCCCCACTTGGTCTTCAAAAAGAGCCCTAACTTGGTAACATAATGCAATCAGAATAACGAATCGCATCATTAGGAGTCTCAGCGTATTCCTCGATGTCCTTTCACCACTGGAGAAATCTTTTTTTTACTCATCAGATAAAATTACTGAAAACCAAAATACGTTAAGAATAGAACGATACGTTGGTGAAAGAAATAGAATAGCAGGAAAATAGCTCTGAAACATGAAAAACTATGTATATATATACACATTTTTCTTTAATAGAACATCACAATCAATAACCATTTAAAAAACAAAACAAAGTAAAATATTAACACGGTCATGAGATATAAATATTATTTACCGAATTCTATTAGAAATCAAATAGAACAACGGAATAAAAAAAATTCTAGTATTCATACAAATACACTGTTGAAAATGTTTGTAACAAACATTTTCCAATCAGAAACAGTGATGTTGAATCTACAATTACTGCTCTAATCCCTTTCGCGATCCCTATCTCTGTGCTCCCGTTGTGCGAATACGGCCTGATTCCTCTCGTGATAGTTACCACTGCGTTGTTTCCTGTTAATGCATTTATATAAATTCTCGAAAATAAATTTCAGCTCAGAATTAGAAGAAAAATAAATGCAGCACCAATATACTTTAGTATAATATGATTATATTTAATAGTCCTAGAATGTAAATAGTTACCTGAATTCCTCAAACGGATCAGGTTTGCTACCCAAACCTCGGAATTGATCAGTACGATCACGAACTTCGCCGGCGTTGACAGGTTCCACTATTCCCTAAAATAGATGGTATAATATTTGGTCAAAAGTAAACAATTGCATTAGTTATAAGCTGTATACCTTTTCCTGTGCTCCTAAACCTCGTCCACTCCATCCCATCTTTTGCATTAGCTGAGCTCCTTTATTATCAGAACCTAGAGGAGCTGGCTGCATACGAAACTGCATTGGCGTCGAACTAAAGTATTCGGTAGATCTATCACAATCAAATAACGATTAAAAGCATATTACATGATCTCTTTTTTTAAAATAAATTGTATATCCTAAAACTAAAAACATGCAAACAAATCACAAAATATGAAATCTTATATCTTAGAAAACTCACAAAGATGGAGGTGTTGGTGATCGTCCCCTTCCACCAAATGTTACATGATCATGCGGAGAAGTTGAACGAGAATGTGAAGATCTGCTACAGAAATAACTAAAAAATGTGTACACAAGTTATACTGTATTAACTTACCTCCTTTCTGGACTAATTGATTGACTACGACTTCTACGTCTGGAACGAGATCGAGATGAAGAACTCGAACGAGAACTAGATGATCGTGATGAACTCGAAGAAGTACTTCGACCACGTCTCGAACAAGATGGAGAACGTGATGGACTATGACTTGAACCCGAATTAGGTCGAGAATGGCTTCGACCCCGCCTCGTACTTTTACTAGAATTATACCATTGAATAAATTGAACTACTACATGAAAGTTAATTTAAAGTTGGAGGTTTATAACACTGAGCTATATTAAATATTTAACTACCGTTTAGCTTCTGTTTCCTTAACAATACGCGCTTCCCGATCTTCCTTTTCCCTTCTAAAATCTTCTTCAGTAGGTCGGTTTGTAACCAGATCATCAAGCGTTTTACCCTCACTCTAAAATAAACATAATTAATTACATAGTTTAAAATCAACTTATGATTATATTAAAATTTACTGGTGTTCTTATATTTTGTTTGGTGACAAATAATCCAGGATGATTCTTCAAAAGTTGTGAGTACTATTATATTTTCACATTATAGGAATTGAGATGCAAATTATACTGCAAACAAATCAAACCATCAACTTTTCCTCTAATATTTTCTTTAATCGCATCTTTCTTTCCAGAAATTCTGAAAGACCATCACGTTCCCAACCAGCGCTAGAAATGTGTTGCGTGAAAATTTCAACAAATTTTTTCATTAAAATCTTAAAAAATTTAAAAAATAGTTGTGACTAATTTAGATTATTCATATTTTTCATTTATAACTAGATATCTTCACTCTTATTGGTTTAAAATAACTAGTAACATGAATAAATAGTGCAGTACAAAAAATTAATCTTTGACTTAGATATGATATTAACGAGAAATACAGAAATAACTTACGCATCTCTTGGATTATCGATGGCTGATGGACCATAGAAAGCATCAAGAGCTGCATTGAGACGTTGAGAAGGAGGTAAAAGTACTGGTAGCCGCATGCCGGCTGGGTCAATGGGAGCGTACTGTAAATGTAACTATGATAATACCAATCAGACCGATGTGCATAATACCTACAGTTAACTGTTCGATCTCCACATGTGGTATCATCACAGCTGCAGGCAACTGATAATATGGTTTCTGTAAAAGCTTATCAATAAATTACCTTCCTTTTCTAGATAGAAATAATTTAAGTCATGATAAGACTAATAAAAAAAACGTTTTTCGCTGTTACATAATAACATTTGTAGAACATACTCCAGGAATGAGAACTTCTTCATTGAATGGATGACCATCAATATCATCTCCATCTGGGAGGCCTTCTAAATTTATAAAAATGTATAAAAACATTTATAAAACTACCATCACAAAGTTATATCGTTTCACAAAAATTTTTAAAAAATTAATTTATATAAACGAATTCACAAACTAAAGTTTGCTCCCCCTAAAGTTAGTTTACAGTTATATAACTTCACAGCTTTCAACGAACTGTCACATGAAATTCTACAATTCCACTTAAAGCCCACCCTCCTCCATCCAACCCTGTTTCGGTACGCTTCTACTCGGTGGTGCAAAAAACTGGCCGAATCCAGCTGGTTGCGTTTGAGGTTGCTGATCGAATCGTGATCTTCGCATAGGTGGACCTCCGTGATGTACTATACCAGGAGGAGGAGGACCATGACCCATATGATGATGAGGTGGTGGCGCACCTAAAAGTTCTAAACATGAATTAAAGAGAAAATATTAAACAATTAATCTGCTAAGACTATAATTTTACATGAGGCATAGTAAGATATGTGCATAATTGGTAGTGCTTTAATACCTCTATTTCTTTCCGCCTCAATCTGCATATCAATCTGTGCTATTTGTTGCAAAATGTGTTGCACGTAGTTGTTGTGTTGTTGTTCATAGCCTGCGTACATGGCTTGCAGTTGTACCTCAATATCTGAGGCCAACTGCAATAGAAAAATAAAAGAGCATAGAGCATATAACTGCTAAGGATCGTCAATCAAACTTAATTTCATCAGTGAAGTTGGAACAAACCTTTGCATATTCTGCATTTTGAACAGCTTTCGCTGACGCAAAGATTTGGCTAGGATTTCGAAGTTGCTGGAATATAAAAATCAAGCATAATTCGCATCAAATATATTTCAGTGATTAAAAAACAAGTGATTGTGAACGTCTTCAATACCTTGAAGCAATAGTCATTGAAATACTTGTGACCTTCCCATACTCCGATTAATTTTTCCAACTTTTGCTGCATACCAACATCAGTTGTTGTTTCAATAGTGAAAGCATACATCTGAGGTACATAACGTGACAGCATCTGAGTGATGGCATCTAACTTCTTCCGCTGACTAAAATATGTGATGCTTAAGTATTAGAATATATTTTAAAGGTTGTTGGACCAGTTACCAGTGATGAGCCCAATCATTGATAAGATAAAGAATATGTAGACGAAAGTTTTCAGTAGCATGTGATTCTTTAACTCTGAAAAGTGTCATATTAAGTTTCAAAATTATTGATAATATCAAGCAAAAAAAACGAAATCACTACAACACTGTAAGAAGAAGAAAAGTATACCTGCTCAGAAGATAGGTAAGAATCACTTCACGAAGTTGATCTGTATGGCAATTATCAAAAATCCACTTTTTACTAGCCTAAAAATAATTGCTGCTCGCTACCATACATTACGTAAATATGATAATAATAAATAAATATTTGTAAAATATAGAAATGGTATAGAGACATAAAGTAAAAAACATACCGATACAACATCCTTTGAGCACTTTCCTGTATTGAGCTGATCTAACAACGAAGCCAATGGACTAATGTCCAGATTAACATTGGCAAGTATTTGTGAAATCTTCTGTGCCTCAGCCCGAACAATCGCTTGTGTAACTTGCGCCTTGAATTTAAAAATTTAAAACAAAACATTAAAGAATCTATGTAGGAGAATGAATTAAGGAGAAAATTTAATACACTGACCTCTTTCATTTTTGGAATAGCTTCTTGATGTGCTTTAAGATTTCGTTCGCTATCGACAACCTGTTGCCTCAAGCGTTCTTTTTGAGCATTTACTACAGTCAAATCTATCATTGGAGTGCCACCGCGTACTAAAAACTTACATGAAAAAATATGTAACTCAAGAGACCAAATAATTCCAATTAGAACTATCAGAGAAACATTGAGAATTATACTAATTAAACGCAGACTTTAAGATGACATTATTAATTGCCATTTATGATATTTCGACCCAATTATTAATTTTTTTAAATAATTGAGAATGCCTACATTTTCCTATTTCCTGGTCCACACAGAAAAGATAATAATCGTGAAACGGTCCTCCATAAAGGAAGGCAAATTTTGGGTTTCCCTCTTGTTTTTCCTTGGTCATGGCCTCAAAATCTGGACCATTCTTAGCTACGAACACAGCCAATCTTTCTATTGCAGTTCGAATTTCTTCGTCTAAATAGAAGGGTGAGAAAATTTGTTCAAAACTGCAATAAGTACAAAGGAACTATGATAGAATCTCATATAAGAGGATAAAATGTACCCGCAGGTGGCCGAGGTGCAGCACGAAATCCTTCCCTTTCTCTTATTGAGATCTGCATTGTATCTATGTTACTATCCGTCATCTATAATACAGAATATAACCAACACCAACTCCGTATATTGTATTAAATTGTTAAGCACATCTAAAAGCTAAGAAATAATTTCACAAAAGAATTTGACATTGCATGATGCATATTACGTACTAAATACGTTGTCAATTTATAATTTTATAAATATATCAATACACAAAAATGAGTGAGGATATACAGTTAAACAGCGAAAATAATAGAAATTGAGGAATTTAACAATATATATAGTGAATTATATGATTTATTCAGATTGTCTTATACCAAAAAACTACAAATAAATTATTTTCCTATATTTATACTGCAAATACTGCAGAAACACTGGAAGAAGAGACATTTTTGTAAGGATGTTTTTGTAATAATATACTGGTTTTAGCTTAACAAAAGAAAATAATTGCGCTTTAGTGAATGTAAAAAACATATAATTCAATATTGGTTTATAGACACATAGAATTCTACAATTTTTAAGAGTTTCTAGCAGAACCCAATCAATAAATAGTAAATGTGACTCGCATGCAAATTAGCTACAAGACATATATATTATATTCCGCACCGTTACTTTTACAAAACATCTGTGTAGAAGCTAACACTATCGCAACATTCACTGTAGCACTTTTATAAATGTATACGCTTTTTTCAATATTCATTGCTAATTTCTAGTTAGAATTTTTCCTAGACAAGCTTACTGTTTTAATGATTTAACGAGCTACCATATGAACTACAGTGCAACAGTAACAAAAAAAACTCACAGTATATGGGAAAAATATCGTAGTAGGAGAATGGTTTACTTATAATTATAATTTACAAAACCTTCTAAAATGGAAAGTAATAATGGTTATTGAAAATGTAGCAGGATATTTTATCTAATATAGTGATAAAAATTTATTAGTGTACAATTTTATTAAAACAATTATTTAATATTCATGCTAATATTTTCTAGCCGTTTCATCTTGTTCTGAATGAAATTCTGCGTGTTCCTTGTCTATTTCTTTCATATTTAATGAACGAAAACCGAAACACACATTGTAGAATAAGGCTCCAATTACTCCTCCAAGCAGCGGACCCACTATTGGTATCCAGAACCAATAATTACGATCTCTAAAATATAGCGCTGCATAATTATACAGAATTAATCTAAAAAGCAAAAAATGGTTACATATATAGAAAAGTAGTGGTGGTAAAAGTCATTTATACTTTGCAATTGTTGCTATAGTTTTAAACATTGAAACGATTGATTTAAAAAATTTTTTCACTCACGTAAATGCCTCTTTCCCATAAATAAATAAAGCAAAGAGACGAGCTCCTAGATCGCGTGCAGGATTGATAGGATATCCATCATTCACACCATAGGACATTCCAATCATCATTACCTGGTTAAGGCATATAATTCGTACGTAACTGATTTCTGAATAGTATTTTAATTCATAAATTTATAGAACGGATATCTTGATTAGTTTTGAACTATAGTATACTATTGTTAGTTGGAGTCAGTGGTTAATTTTTATCAATTGAAAAACTAAAATTGTTCATGTTTTAAAAATGCACATATTGATAGAATGATTAGAAAAAAATCCTCACAGAAAATCCTCCAAATATGGGATGTAGAAATTGTGGAACGCCATTCCTAGTGTCAATCGCACCAGCCATTGTTGCTGTTAAAATTGCAGTGCCAATAATCTGAGTATTTCATTATTTCTTTAAATAGTCATTGTATTTCATTGTCTTTCCTTAGTTATATATAAGAATTAATTTATATATATTACAAATGTAAGTTTATGCATGTGTTAAGTTTATCTATTGCATAGCAAACTTGCCTGGTCAAGTATTCCAGCATATTGCGTCATATAGGGAGCGGGACAAGTGACCAAGAAGCAGAGAGAACCGTTCACTCCTCTTGCTACACGATGACCACCATCAAAGTTATTGATGGCCTCTAAAAATATGAACATAAAAACAAGCAATGTGGATGGAATTAACTATTTCAAGGCATAATACATCTATAAATTTGAAACAGAATTGTTGCTACTCAAATTTTATAACCAGGAAAATAGAATATGTGATAAATCCTTTAACTACTATATATTTATCCAAATCTGACTTCTATTAGCTCGAATTTTATTGGTGAAGTAAAGTAGTGTGGGAAAGTGAATTAGAAGTCAGTCTCCGTGATGGAATCATTTAAAAACTTAAATATGGTAAGGAAAGCTTAATCATATGTCTATTTTTGTTATTCTATCTCACAATCCCAGATGCGCCATGGCCATTAGTTAAGCTGACAAACTAACTTTATTAGACGTGGTAAAAAGTGTGCCGACAAAGTATTACAAGAAATACTTGTACCTTAAATCAACCCTTATTTGATTATATATACTGTTTCAGCAAAATTAAAAGACTGTACATTTCACTAGATTATGTATTTCTGCATACGGGTCAACTAGATAACGAAATTTAGGGTAAAGAAATAAATTCTGTATTCTCCAGAAATGAATATATCACTTTAACCCACTTTATTTCATTTGAGAACTAATGAACTATCCTGCAATTCTTGAAGTGATATCATGTCTGACTTAACCGGGGAAATCATTTAAGTGCTTGTCAAGATTTTAGGGAAAGGATGTCTAAAGCAAATTTATGTTTCGTTGGCTATAACTCCCATATCTATGTAGAACTATAATTATGGTCTTCAGTGTAGTACGATAATAGGCATATTGGTTTGATGTAATATTAATTCAACAGGTATTGTCTAGAATGTGATCAGTACCTTAGTTCGTTAAAAAGGGGTTATTAGAAATAAACCCAACTTTAAACACTTCCATTTTTTAACCACATATAAATGAATTAAGGAGATTTTTTTTGTAATCAGTGAGTATTGATATACTGATAACTATCTAATTCTAGATTGTTCTATAAACATATTTTATATAAATAGTCCAATAAATTCATATGATATTTTATCGGTTCATGTCTTGTACCCACTTCTAATGTTCTCGCTCGCAATGCAATTACGGCAACTAGATAGGGAAACATTTTGCTGCACCGTGCTTTGTTATCAATGATCTATAAACATCCACGTGACTTTTAGATGTCTAGTTAGCGTTCTTTTAAGCGTAAAAATAAAGGTTCGAAGAATTACATGTTTTAGTAAACATTTTAATAATTCTTTTGAAAACCGTATTCGCTAACGTCATTTCTCTAAACGAAATGGATTTGCATCAGACCCTGGTAGTTGGCATATGCTAAGGCCGATCCTCCGAACGATCCAGCTAACTGAGCGAGTGAATAGACAAAAACCTGAGACACGGTTTTTCGCCCTAAAATCCATTGGGCCACTGTCACAGCTGGATTTAACTGACCACCTAAAGAATAGAAGATTAGGAATTAGATGCAAAAAATTATTTGCATATTTTTATGTCATACATAATAAGCAATTGCACTTCCTCTATACTTTAATGCAAATAAAAACTAGTAAATCAAAAAATATTAATTTACCCGAAAGACCTATTCCTAAACCTCCTCCAAACATAACAGCAAATCCCCAACCTAAGTTGACGCTTAAAAAGGTACCATTTCCAGACGTCTTGAATTGAATGACACAACCTACACCGACTAGCTATAAGTATTGTTGTAACAGACATTAAAATGTTAGAATATTCTATTACTTGAACAAAGTTATTTCTAGTTTTTATCACGTCTTATATTGCAATATTTAGTTAATTATTCACTCAAGGCTCATATTATCTTACCAGAAACAAGAATGTGCCGGCGAATTCTGATAGAAACTCTTGAATTAGATGATGAGATAATTGGAATTTTTTAGAAAAATATTGGTCCACATGAAATTGAAATCTAGCCATCTATAGTTCGACCTGAACTTAATAACGATCGTAGTTGGAGAGTGAAAAATAAACGAACTTTTGAGAAAAATCATACAATCAAACACTCCTAGATACATTTAAGTGTATGTATCTGCAATTTGCCAAAGACGTCCAAAGAACAAAGCAGTTTACTAAAATAATCTAAGAGGTTGGGATAGTTTATTTCTGATAGAAAAGGGAAAAGAATAACATTTTGATAACTATTACCAAGAAGTGGCTTTTGATAAGTTCGCATAAGACAGACACAGCTCTGATAAAAAGATAAGCTATTCTACGTATGGTAGCATAATGTTTTCAGTTTATAAAAAAAAATATTCACAAAAGATAACTGAGAAAAAAATAAGCAGAGCTCAGTAATTACTATTACGTTCCAAAACGAAAGACTGTTTCAAATGCTTGAAAAATTATGAAAAGAATTATGAACAATAAAATTTAAGTCCAATTTTTCGCTTATGGTGTAGATGAATTACTACTATAAGTATAGTTAATTTGACTAGGTGATCTGTCGTTATCGGAATTTTATTAGAATCCATTTGATTTATATGTATAAGCATGTGTATTGCAATGATACAATAAATTAAAGAACGTAGCATATCTAAATCTGTAGTACTGAATGCCATGTGTTTTTGGTACTGTATAAAATTATTATTTGGAAACATTTTGAGAGTAGAAAAACGAGTAAATATTTTTTGCCATAACGATATGTACACAAAATCCACCCAAAACGACGACGACTAGCAGTTATGTTAGTTCATGTCTTGAGCACCAGTTAATCTGAGTGATTGCCCGGGAGTGACCCCCGTGGGAGATCCGGCCTTATCGGTCGAAGGTTTGCTGCGCGTTACCAGTTCCCCCACCCGGATCTCCATGTAGAATCGAGAAAGAAGCGAAAACAATATGCCTCGATAGCGAAAGTGCGCGCGAATATGACCCGATTAAGGGATTGAAAAGGGAAAGGCGGTTTATTCGCTATTCATATAAATAGTGAAGAGTCGCTGATATGTAATCCTATTCGATCCAGCCAATCTTCACGCCTTCAGTGGTTCTCTCATCGGAGACACCAGTCTTGCAATAATATTTGCTTTATCCGGTCTTTATAGTCATCCCCACCCACCCATTGCTACAGTATCATTCCGCTGAACAATTTGTTTGCTTAGTGTTTTGCAATAAGACATACATCACTAATTAATGTACATTAATTGATAGCATATGTCTATATGTGAAACACTCTAATATGTCTACATATAAACATTCACATAGTTTACTTGAGGTAACTTGCTTTCCTACTTTATCATTTGAGTTCAATGCTCGGTCACCCAACCATTTTTTAAATTAAATTTTGTACTACTTATACATCTTTCAGAATGATGCTCCTGTTCTCCCTCCTCTTATTGGGCGTTGTTCATTGTATTCCAGTTGACAATGGAGTTGAGGGAGAACCTGAGATAGAGTGCGGTCCTACCTCAATCACTGTTAACTTCAATACCCGTAATCCATTTGAAGGACATGTTTATGTAAAAGGTCTTTATGATCAAGCTGGTTGCCGAAATGATGAAGGAGGTCGTCAAGTTGCTGGCATAGAACTACCATTCGATTCGTGTAACACCGCTAGAACTAGATCCCTTAATCCAAGAGGAGTTTTCGTCTCAACTACAGTCGTCATATCATTCCACCCTCAGTTTGTCACTAAAGTTGATCGTGCGTACAGAATCCAGTGCTTCTACATGGAAGCCGACAAGACTGTATCTACCCAAATTGAAGTATCTGAGCTAACTACGGCATTCCAAACTCAGGTGGTACCCATGCCAGTGTGCAAATACGAAATTTTAGAAGGAGGACCGACTGGTGCACCTATTCAATTTGCTACTATTGGACAGCAGGTAGAAGTCAACTCCTTTACTTTTTGATCTGAAAATTTAAACTTTATTTTTTTTCACTAAAGAAAAGTAGTTTATTATGAATATAATATCTAATTTATATCAGGTGTACCACAAATGGACCTGTGACTCAGAGACCACTGACACCTTCTGTGCCGTTGTTCATTCATGTACTGTCGACGATGGAAATGGAGATACTGTGCAGATCCTCAATGATGAAGGATGTGCATTGGACAAATTTTTGCTGAATAATCTTGAGTATCCAACAGACTTGATGGCAGGACAAGAGGCTCACGTGTATAAATATGCAGACAGGTTAATCCTTTTCTAAACATAGTATCAAGTAATGTTGTTATGTATACTTTTAATTTTTTAATTTTAGATCACAACTTTTCTATCAATGCCAGATTAGTATTACGATAAAGGAACCTAACACTGAGTGCCCAAGGCCACAATGTCCTGAGCCACAAGGTTTTGGAGCTATAAAGGTAGATATATGGATATTATTTTCTTATATATTCTTTCATATTGATAATCTATTCCATGAAAAATTAATTATAAAGACTAAGTTTCATTACAAAAAATTAGCTTTTAAATAATTTTTCTTTATTTTTTAGAGTCAAGGTGCGAATAGAGGAGTTACGCCAGCACCAGCTCACTTGAGACTTTTGAAGAAAAGAGAGGCAGCTTTCGATGGGAACACTTTGGATGTTCGTGCCGAACTAAGTACAATGGATATTAATGATAAGGTATGTATTTAAAATTGTCTTGCAATATTTGTTTAAAGACCCTATATAGTTATGCTTCTCAACTTTATATAATGAATGAATTCTAAATTTAATGAAATTCTTGTAGGAGACTCCTCTTCCTGATGAACTTCTTCACATCATTCCCTCGGTGTTTGTTTCTCCCGGTGGAGCAGGAATTTGCATGTCACCTTTCGGCTTTTCTCTCTTTGTGGCCACAGCTGTATCGCTTATTGCCGTTGCAGTTGTAATAGCATCATATTCCCTTCGTTCTCGAAGCAATTCTAAAGTATGAGATTCGGGATATAACTTCTCCAGTGCAATCATATATCTATAAATCTAATAATCTCTGTCATCTGTTCTTAAATTACATTGATATTTGTACATGTTTGAAATGTGTAAATAATAATTTCTCTTGAATGCAATGAATACTGTATTTATAGTAATGTATTTTATAGCAAAATCAGCTGGTAATAACTAGTAATTAGAAAATGAGCCAAGTAGTCACACATTTTATTTCACCAAACAATCAACCTTAAAACAGCACGATATATTTGAATCCTAAGCTCACTTTTGCTGTAGAATCTAGAAATGGGCACTAATATTTATCTTCAGATCCTAAATTGTTAGGTGTGTCTGTTTCCAGTGAAATTATCATTAATGCCGAATTAAGTAAGCCATTTAGTTTATTTACTACAGGATTTTTCTGTTTAAAGAGAGACTGCTAATACTTTGCAAATTGTATTTGCGCATAACACTATTAGAAATGCATGGAATAGGTTGAACCTTAGTTTATTACTTACTTCTTAGTAGAAAACTATTTTAATAACTTTCATCCTTATATATATGGCGTTTTTAGAATTTTCATTTTTCAAAACCATCAGTTGTCAGCCTAAATTTTTCCTGGTAAAAATGTTCTGCTATGAATCTACTATGATTAAGTTAGCCAAGTTATGAGGTTGAAAAGAGAATAGTCTCAGCTTATGTACATAACTTTCGGAACAGCAGAGAAGTTTAAATCATCCTGGAATTAAAAAAACCTACTTGTGATAACAAGCTGTATTTTGTACACTATAAAATATAATGTACTTAATGATGCAGATATTTTCTGAAATAGTTCTAAGACTTATTGCAAAGTCAACTCAAGAAAATATCGTATACAATGGGCTCGATTATTTAACTGACGAATAGTGAAGAAATCGCTTATCTCTTGCAAATTCGTTGACAATTATGTTGGAATGGCCCAAATGAGCTAGAAAAACATGACTGGAATGGTGATTTTTCATGGTTAAAATAAGGTTAAACATTTGATGATGTTGGAATAACTGAGGTTTTATGGTAATGATATATGAGTTAAGCATCAGTTGCAGACAGACTTAGCAGCGGGAGAGTTATGGCATGTTATTCGCTTATTCTCAACATATGGACTAGTTCATATTCATTAATTTGAATATTTCAGCATATAAAACAAATTTAAAAGGAATCATATTTTCATTCTTTGAGATAAAAATGTTATCCGATTGGATTTTACAATATGTTGATTATCCAGAAGACCGATCAAGAACTGGGGATTGCTATACATCATAAATTATGTATTTTAGATTGTTTAACAGTATGAAGTTAAAATTTAAGGCCATGAAAAAATATTTAAGAAGAGATGTAAATAAAAATAGAATTTACAAGCTTTCGATATGTATTCATACCATTTTGAATGCAGATTTACGAATAAATAAAACTGGTTACATGAATACAAACTGCTTAATAATATATTATTAATCTATTTTCAATATCTATAATTAAGTTCAAGTTTTTCCATCTTTCATTCTATTAAAATCTGTGTACTTTCTTGAAATTCAATATAAGGAATTCATATTAAGTTTAAATTCATAAGTACTTAACTCTACATGCAAACAATTTGAAGCTTACGATTTATAAATCATAACAAATATTCTAATTGAAAACAATTAATATAAGCTATGTTTATATGTACTCTCTTAAGCATAGCAATTTTTTCGATATAAATGTTGCATAAGTAAAAAATATATCAACTTTACCATCTTTAATAATTGCAGTATGGTTTTAAATTATTTCAAATTATAGCCCATAAAAAATTGTTATCAAATATTTATCACTATAAAAACTAAAATCAAGCCTATAGTATGCCCAAAATTTAATGTTTAGAATTCTAATTTCTCCATGATTGATGTCATCATGTGTGTGATTACCGCATTGATGTTCGCAACCGGCCGATCGCAAGTTGATCATCAGCTGATTGCCGCACCCTCGCAACACGACTGGATCTCGCTGCATAGAGTTCATCCTTGTTACAGACATGACACCCTTCCTGACCCACATACAAGCTAGGACGGATGATTAATAGCCTTTTCTGGCTATAAAGCTGGCCATAAGCTGCTGCGGCTATGCAATGCTGCGACTGTATTTGGTCTGTATCCTGGTTGGTCTAGCCAAAGCTATTCCGGTCGATAATGGAGTAGAAGGCGAACCCGAGGTCGAGTGTGGACCTACTGCAATCACTGTTAACTTCAATACCCGTAATCCATTTGAGGGGCACGTATACGTTAAAGGCCTTTTCGATCAACAGGAGTGTAGAAATGATGAAGGAGGTCGTCAAGTTGCTGGCATAGAACTACCATTCGATTCGTGTAACACCGCTAGAACTAGATCCCTTAATCCAAGAGGAGTTTTCGTCTCAACTACAGTCGTCATATCATTCCACCCTCAGTTTGTCACTAAAGTTGATCGTGCGTACAGAATCCAGTGCTTCTACATGGAATCAGACAAAACTGTATCTACCCAAATTGAAGTATCTGAGCTAACTACGGCATTCCAAACTCAGGTGGTACCCATGCCCATCTGCAGATATGAAATCCTGGATGGAGGACCATCAGGACAACCAATCCAGTTTGCGACCATTGGGCAACAGGTATGCTATGATAAAACAAATAAATGCAGTATTTAAGGAGCAAGAGAGGTTAAAGTATAGAAGAATTAGGAAATGTTTATCAGGTGTACCACAAATGGACCTGTGACTCAGAGACCACTGACACCTTCTGTGCCGTTGTTCATTCATGTACTGTCGACGATGGAAATGGAGATACTGTGCAGATTTTAAATGAAGATGGATGTGCACTTGACAAATTTCTCTTGAATAATCTTGAGTATCCAAGTGACCTGATGGCAGGACAAGAGGCTCACGTGTATAAATATGCAGACAGGTTAATCCTTTTCTAAACATAGTATCAAGTAATGTTGTTATGTATACTTTTAATTTTTTAATTTTAGATCACAACTTTTCTATCAATGCCAGATTAGTATTTCTATAAAGGTAACTATTTATCCTTTTTTACTCTCATTAATAATTCTATTATAACATTCTAGAGTGTTTTTTTGAAATATTTAGGATCCTGGTAGTGAATGTCCTCGTCCGCAGTGCTCTGAACCTCAAGGTTTTGGTGCCGTGAAGCAGCATGGAGCTAGTGGTGGAACTGGAACAAGTGGTGCTGCAGCTGCTAGTAACACACCTGCTGCAGCAGTGGCAGCAGGAGCTGCACAGCTAAGACTACTGAAGAAAAGAGATGCTGGAATGGATGCCACTTTGGATGTTAGAGCCGAACTAAATGCTATCGATATCACGGATCAGGTACATTTTATGATATATTATTTTATATAATTATCCATTGTATTATGGAAAAGTTAGCTAGTATCACTTAAAAGATTAATTAAACTTACTAAAGATGTGAGAGATTATATGTGCATATATTTTCCGTTCATTTATGTGATTGCACTGCAGGATTCTTTGCCATCATCTCTACGCAATGTCCAGTCATCGGCACTGATGGGATCACGCTTTGACAGTGGAATATGTCTTTCACCACTGTCCTTTGCCGGTTTCCTTGGTCTTGGAACAGTACTGGCTACTGCTCTATCAGCTTTCGTTTTCTACACCGCACGACCCCACTACAAAGCCTAAAACGCAGTTTCTCAAAGGAATCCAGCAAAAGGAACAATTTGACAGTATATTCACATTACATTGCATCAATTTACTATCCTTTGATATTAGCATGCATTTATCTTTAGACTGTGAAAATTATCACAGCGCTCGGTTTCCTTTTCAGAGCAATCGGTCGTTGTATGAACATTTTTGTTCATACCGCCCCCCTTGGGTGACGTGCAATAAACATTTAGTAGAGAATGAAGACTTCTATTCTTAAACACGACAAGACTAATTACGAATTTCTGAAAGAATTTGTGTGAGACGAATATAATGCATTTACTTAACTATTTTGTATATGTTAAAGATTTGTTCCACTTAGATTATCTCATAACAGTGCCTTAGATTCATTTCTTTCTCCCATCAGTGGAGACAAACTTTCAACACCTCAATAAACCAGTAGTGTTGGGCAAGTGTGAATTATATTCAAGTAGTTTGAGAATGAACTACTACATATTTGTTTTTTCTTGTACACTATTTAATAATTTTGACTACACCGCAATGATTCCTACTCACACATTGGAGCCACTGCATTATCTACTTAGAATCCAATAAACATTGTAAATTATGTAAAAAAATAGTTTTCCTTTATGTATTTTTGTTTTCAAAATGTTAGTTATATAGTACACCAAATAGTATCTGGTAAATCAAGCAAATCATAATTTAGATAACTGAAAAAATTTTTTTACAAATAACGAAACAAATGAACGTTTTCCACCTCTTTATACCATTATGTAAGATATAAATTTATGATAGAAAAGATTCGGAGGAAATCACAAAGATATTAATTACTTAAACTCAGGTCAAACAAATGCTGTCATGTTTAAGTGGTTGTCATAGCTACAACTGAGACCATATTTTAGAACTAATACTACTATTACATATACTGTATAAACTTAAGGAAGGATTATTAATTACTTTTTTCCAGCACACTCAATACAATGAGTTTTGCATTTATACGAAAATCGATATAATTTATGCATTAAGCATTGTATTATTCATAGGAGTTATTTACAGGTAATATCCAGAGAAAAGTAAAGATAACTTTTAGAAATAACCTATTTCCACCATCCACGGTATTCATATATTTTAGATGGAATGAATGGAATCATAGCAGCTCTATAATTATTATCTCCAGTCATGGTCAAGTAGCCCAGGGCAACTGTCTCCAAGTGGAGCTAAGTCAAGGCTGTCCATTATCCTTACTAGTTAATCATCCTCTTGTAGATGTTCCATTCCACCTAATGATCAATTAGTTTCTAGTGATTCTAGGAGTAATTAACAATAATGTTGATGTAAAACACTAGACACCATTGCTTTAGTGGGTAAATGTCGTCGGTAATTGTTCGTATTATAATTTTTGTGTGTAAGCATTGAATTAATTCAAGTAATCAGTACTGATAATGTTTATTTTGTTCGACTCATTACATTATCGTTACAGCTATAATCAGGACGTAATTCGAACTATGCGGGAGGTATAAATCACAGTTGGTCTTGGTTAAGAACCGGTTGGGTAACCGGTATCGACTCCTCGCAATAATAGAATCACTATATGTGATCAGTAGGGGATTAGATTATACATGGCCTAGAGATGCAAATTTTGACAAAGATGATTTACGAGTTTTTGAAAAATTTATCTTTTTAAAAATTTCTATGACACTATGAATTGCTTTAAATAAGTAAAGCATAAGCTATAACTGCGAACCATTGCATTTACCATATTTTTAGTATTAATCACAAAAGTGCTCTACTCACTTCTACTACTCTTACTCGTAAATAACCGTACCGAGGGTGGAAAAAATGAACTAACGATGGCGGCGATGATCTCTATGAGATAATCATGTAGCCAAATTTATGTCAGTGAATACGGACTGGAGTGTGTGAATTCAGAATAAAAAGGAGAAAGACGAGATAGACAGAAAAACCTATACAAATATTGGAGAATATTAAAATACTCAATTTTAAAGGTTGAATGATTTGGAATAAAAGAAGGTAGTGATTGCTGTAAAACAGACAGAGCATATACTATAAGTGGATTGCTGATGAATTTTCGCTCAAACCCATTTCAACCGAAATTTTCCCTGTTCTCGTCTAATTACGGTCTTCCTCGGCGGCTCTTCTTATCCTTTTATCGCCTACCTCCATCGTATGAGCCGAGGTCAGGCAAGACTCGCGCCAGTACTTTCAAGCCTTTGTTCGGTAGCAAACTTCTCAGATCAAAATGTAGATACCATTTATTGAAAACAGCCGCAACTTATTCTAATTAGGCATTTACTTTTTTATGATTGTAGTTCAAAACGATACAGAATATAGTGTGGAAGAGAGGTATTTTATATTTTGATTTTTGTTGATTAATAATCTATATTTTCCAATACTATTTCGCAGTAGTTATTTTTCATATTCCCAGCTACCAAGGAAATTATTATGAAATTAGATTATGCATTTTTATAGAACTGTTAGAGTAAAGAAATAATAATTCCAACCTCAATCTAAGCTTTCGAAAGTATTACTTAGCACATAGTCATATAACTTCATATTCTATGCAATTCAAAGTAAATCATGTCATATAAGATAATTAATTAAAGTACGATGTAGTTTTTTTTCCGCCCTAAAAGTTACTTGTATTGAATATTTTCCTCGTTATTTATCGTCTCCTGTGTATAATACATGGGCATTTACTGAAATGTTTTTCTTTTCTGTATTTTTCTTTGACGTCCCATCTTCTTTTACTTAGTTTTAAATGTCAGAGCGTTTCATTCCTTTCTGCTGCCGTTTACGACACCGTAAAACGGTAGCTGGTTGAGCGTTTATAGGCCTACGCTTTATCACTATCTAAATCTGAACAGACCCTTACATAAACAACTCACCATGTTCGAGGAAAATAGAAAAGTAGTAAAGAAAATACTGCTGTGTCTTTTCAAGGGCACTACGTTTTTTTTGAATTTGCATATTCTTTCTCGAATCCTCGTAGGAAAATAGCGGGAAAACATAACCAATTAAGTATTAATTAATTAATTAAGATATTTTTAAATAAATTACAGACTTACTTATCCTCCTAGCTACATTCTTCAATAATACTTGCAGTTTTTTTGCATTTAAATTAAAAATTCATATGCTTATGTGCATTTATACTTATATACCATAGTATTTCAAAATATTGAAGAGTTATAAAATTAGTTTATTTTTTATCGCCTTAACGAGTCATAATCACATTT
Organism: Heterorhabditis bacteriophora; assembly: GCA_964036235.1. Classification (NCBI taxonomy): domain Eukaryota; kingdom Metazoa; phylum Nematoda; class Chromadorea; order Rhabditida; family Heterorhabditidae; genus Heterorhabditis; species Heterorhabditis bacteriophora. Next base: position 10,568,048 of record OZ038428.1, on the reverse strand, counting down.
TAGCGAACTTAAGAGAGCTATTGACTTTTGTTTGTCTTGAATAACCATAACGACATCATAAAACGCTTGCGCCTGATCATAAATTAATGAATTAACGATAGGCGAGAAGGACATTTAGCGGCACCTTTTATCTTAACATCAATACAGAGCAGGGCATGGATACAGTACAATGTGCTCGCTAACTTCACTCTTCTAATTATATTTGTATATAATATCCTTAATAAATGATTTTACCAATTGAGAAAGTTAATTGAATTTCTAGTCATAGAAGGCAAAAATAATCTGTTTTCTATTATCCCATTGGTTGAAAAATAATTTAGTATAGCTAATACAGTTGATCAACCGAAGAGGTAGGCTGAAAATAAATTATTTTACCAAGCTGTATTATAATCTCCGGAGTCTCACACGAACATTGTGGACGACAATCTTCTTTTTGCCGGTATTCTTTTTTGTGCACTCAAACTAAGTGACTATAATCGGACAAACTAACAATAGGAGGTGTGAACAAACACTCAACGTCTTCTCAACTCAGTCGGCAACTTGGACAAACATCAATGAAGACCGTAATCCCCAGATTACTACTTTGGTGAACTGTTACTATTCCATAACTGCCTTCAGGGAGGTAACAACCTTGCAGAAAGGTGTTATATGAAAATACTTTCTATTCTCTGCCTATAACTGTTACTAAATTATTCCCTTCCTTTTTCACCAACTAATAAAACCGTCTTACTCAATTAACTACTCATATTTAAGTTATTTTATCTACTTATCTAATATATCAATATTTTTCATGACATTTTCATTTTTTAAATCTTCTAGTTTCTATGTTCTTTATATATATATATTACAATCAGCTAACTCTTTTTACCATGTTTCATGTTTTCTTCGTTTCCTCTTTACACTTTTCTCTCTCAAGTAGAAGTGTTTCTCTATAATCAACAGCCGGTGTTTCTCAGCCCTCTTCAGATTTGATTGTGCAACCTCGTACCACAAATCCATTCACTAATCATCTAATCCTTCAATACGGGTATTTGAACACTTACACTGTGTGCTGTATACATTATCACGGTACTAGATATTTGTTTTAAACCAATATATTTTGGTTATATGGTAATTCAGCGCAGTGTTAAACCAATAGATATTGACGTAAGTATTTGTACCTCGATATTGTATGCTGTAAAAATCCAATAAATACAGCTTGTAGTATGTTTATAATACTACCAGTTAGAACATAACTCCAATCTCATATTAAATTCACCGTCAATAAGTCAACAGGATTCTGAGGATTTTCGCGACCTCGCAACAAATCAATTGAGCCGATGAGTCAATGTTGGCATCGAACCATCACTTCCGATCCGATAATCTGCAATTAGGGCATGCACCTATAGTGTCGTCAGATTGGTGCTAAACATTGTGATGATATCGTCATGAGGAATTAAGATGAGGTTGTGAGATCTGATAAGGGAAATAAGGTAAATGAAATAAATATTAAGATCAAGTGGTTTGTATATGAATAACCGTCAGATCCCTTTACTCTTGCGTTATCTCAATAGTTTCCCAATTCATCCATAAACAATTACGTTTCAAATGAGATTATTCAAAAGGTTCTCACAGATAGAGCGGAATAACGCACGAGTATTTTCTAGTGTCCATTTGCAGGAGCTGAATTAAAATATATGGCTTAGAACTTAGAACATGAAGATAAAGAGACTTTAATAAAGTAGAGGAACATAAGCACGTGAACACATTATCATAAAGATTTGATCATAGAAAAGTAATTGACTTTATAAAATGTGAACTTCTGACTGAAATGAATTTGCTTCTACTGTATGAGTGTAGTAATATCGTATTTTGTCAGCACTCTAAAGATATAGATCTCCTCTATGCAATCCCTTATATATAAGAAACGATTACGTCAACTAACCAGGTTGAACAATATTAAGTTGATAGGTTGGTGGTAGCAAACAATTACTGGCATCGTTATGTCTGATACTTATTGGATGAAATGGATTGGGAAAGGCAGGTGCGGACTGCACAGTGTCAACACTCAGCTGCCAGCATGACTTACATCAGAAGTAATTAGCTCCCGGATAAAAACGCAAGATGAATTGAAAATTATAAAAATGCAACGTTTAAAAATGTTTATTCGCAATAGATATTAATAGTACAATGGTTTAATACACTTGAAAGTTGTGAGAAAATATGAATTCTTAGTCATATTTGTATATATAAACTATTTTTTCTTTCCCTATTAAGAGTCCCATCGAATGTCTACTACTTCCCGCTAATCTTCGTTTCGCTATCGTGTGTGAACTGTCAGCCTTCCCTTTCATCGTTCCGCGGCTCATTTTTGATGATAATCAAACCTGGGAGTCGGCGGAAGTATTCTTAGAGCTGAACGCTTACAAAAAGTTTGCCATAAAGTTATTATTTTATATATAATTCCAAACAATTTCTATCTTAGTTTTAAATTTAATACGTTTATAGCTTATAATTTTTCTGTCCTAGTCTATTCCCAAATCTTTCACTCGCTCTTGCTGTGCTTCTTTATCTTGCTATCTCTCTCCCTTTTTCGTTTTTTCTTTCCGTCTTCCGAGGTGGCCCCAATTTGTCTAGCTACGAGGCGATGATGAATGGCTTTAACAGGCGGTAGCTGATCATTGCGTACTTCATCTCTGCTTCTGCTCCCTCCTGTCCTGACAAGCTCTCTCAGTTTCGCATAGCTGTATGCGAATGATGTTACAATTGCTGGGCCAAAACAGTCGCTCGGTCGCTTTGGTTTTTAAAATAACAGAAGCGATAATTACTGAACAGTCCCCATCTTAAAAACACACATATGTGAAGTTTCCCTGTATTATTTTTATTACTATACCAAATTTATATTTATTTTGCATGAAATATATCTTCTCATTCATCTTCACATTATACTCTCAATTTACATTGTATTTAAGCCTTTAAAGCCCAAATGTTGATATAGTATGTATTTTAAACCAGCTTTTAAAATACAATACTTCATTCTTTATGCTAGTACCCATGTTGCGACCGATCTGTCGTTTGTCTTTCGCCTAATTCGATCGGTCAGAAGGCTGATCGCATCGCAAGGACTGGATCGTCAATTCATAGGTGAAATATCTGACAACTGACAGTAGTCTTATCATGTAAGAGCTATCCAAATACGATAGTGTGCTGGTAGATAAATTATTACGTAGAATTGTTGCAGTCAACAAATAATAACGTTCTATCTTGAAAAATGCCACTTAATTTTGTACCTATAATGTAGTTCTCATAATGTATGCACTTACGACTATAGAATTGGAGCTTTATTCACTATTTCTCATCCTATTTAAGTACATATAACTATGCGTTTGATAAACATAAACAACTAACGAAGATAACCTGCAAAATAATATCCATACGAACTGTAAGTCGTCCTTCATTTACAAATCATAAGTTCCGATCTTGGTTTACATACCTGTTGACACGTTATTCCGCCATGATGGAGTGGCGGGCTGCTTTTTTCGTCTATCTACAGGATTTCATCTCACTGCGCTGAGATTGATGCTCCACTGCTTCCATAATCACTCAAACACCTCATTTTTTATACTTTAACTGACTTCTATCGTGTTTATCTAAACCCTTTTTCCCCACTTTAATATTTATCGCTTTTGGTATTCGTGATTCACTTGAAAAATCCTTGATCTTCATGAAATTGTAGTTTATCTTGCCAGAAATGATCTAACTGTTCTAAATTTAGTAATATAAATACGTTTTCATAGTTAATTTATTTTATCGTTTTTATTTGAGTTGCACAGACCGTCCGACTGGCGGCTGGTCCTCTTATCTGTTCGCTTTTTAGTTTAGATAAATGTTTAGCCGGAGGCAACTGTTGCTCGACACATTATATGATAGCTTTTTAGACAAATGGACTACCGTAATCTAGGAACTCGTTTTTATACTTATGATATTTAAGCTAACCTATAAATTGTGAGATAATATTGTACTTTTCTTTTGAACTTTAAAATCATTCTATAGAAAGATTAACTTCAAATGCAGTGTCTATACAACATAATTATTGAAGAAGCGGCCTTATGAAATATACTATTATTGTATAATGTACTAATATAGTTGCGAATTGATTACGAAATAGTAGATAAAGAATATTTTCTAAATACAGTACAGAAAGACGAAACATTTTCAAATAGGTTGCTTGCTTATAAAGTACGATGGTCCTGATGGGGTTATAATGAAGCTGTGTGCCTGAGTGGGCGTGGCTTCGCGGACCAATCGCACTCATTGGTTCCGCCCCTAAATTGCTGGTACCTTGTGTTATGTTTCTATTAGGTTTGACCACCACCGATCGCTTACGAAAATAGATTGGTGAAGGATTTATTTGTGCTTTATTCACTCCCGTGTGTGCTACTAAAATCTATTCCATTCATATATTCTCATAGTACTAAGAAGGTTATAGTGATAAAAATAAATGTAAACTGCTGCAAATATTTTATACATTTTCCTCCTTGTACCAATCAGTTTCCTAAATTTTTTCTAAAATCATTCCTCAAATTATAGATTAACTTTAAAACCATGTTTTATAGTTATTGCAGTATTTCAAATCTTGTTAAGATACAGTAGTAGCCATATGCGCTGTCAACCATCTACAATTTCTTTTTTTCTTAGAATTCCCATTCTTTTAATTGTTTTTAATTTATTTTAGATATGTTGATATTAATTGTGCATCGTCAATTAGGAAATCATCTGGATATGCGTCTTCGTTTTACTAATATTCGCGAGCTAATTTAAAGCTTTCAAAGATTTTCCCAGAATCTTCACATATTTTTTACACGGCATTATAGCATTTTTAATTTTCATGCTTCAAATTCTATGATGTAAACTTCACTGACGACGTCGAACATCGATAAGATTGCTGATTCCGTGGCGACTTTACGACCTTCTTTTAGAATGCCTGCCGTACGTTATCAGTTATCAGCACAGTAGGCCTTGTTAGTTTGTACTGCTAAGTAAATGAGAGATAGCTACCGACCACGCTATCTCATTTCTCGCTTTGATCGATGACAGAAATAATATTATTTTAGAACGTAATCCGTTGATAATATGTTAAGCGCGATAATAATGCTTAGTAATTGATTATTTTTCAATTTCGGACAATCTTGGAGGTATCTTCTGTGTTGAGACTAGTGTAGAACAGTACTAGTGATCATACTGTGCACAAAATATTTGACACTAATGTATATGAACTATCTGCGGTTATTTGGAGTTCTCAGATAATATTTGATGGTTTCTAAGCCTGGACGTTTTAATCATCACTGTGTTAATAAATGTTTCACAAATATGCACAAATTAATACAGTAATCTGCACCAGGGTGCGGCACAGTTGTTATTTCAATCGTGTCTGCCACACAACAACTTGGCTGACAAGCGCCATCAGTTCTCGGATAACTTACAACGACTTAAAGACAAACAAACCTGAGAAGCTGAAAACAGTGAAAGACGGCTATTCGGTTACAGATCAGCTGTCAGGTAGTTTATACGAATGAGTATCGTTTTTAACGCAAGTAGTCTGTTACTAGACATAATTATAAATGTCTTACATATATATATATATATATATAGATGACTGTCATTAAACTGTAAATGCACTTATTTAGATAGATGATGAAGGTCATTGTTTCAATCACTTCATCACTCCCTTTTTATTATGCACCTTTATCTTAATTTCATGCGTCGACGTTTCCTATTGATTTAGTCGTTCTTGTTGCTTGCTTCTGTTTACCCGTTTTATTTTGTCCTTTTTAGTGTTGGTTGTCTATGCTCATTCCTAAACATTACAAGATAACATCTTATCATTAGTGTACATAATATATTGCCAAAATTCGTGAATCAATTCATTATTGTCATCTAATTTAGATTGTATTCAAATGTCCAGCACCACAAGAATGCGGTTTTCAATGGATTCTATACTCGCTATAGCTGAAGCCAAAAACACTCGTAAACGGGTACATGAGGAAACATCGGGTTCACCAAAGTCTTCTAAAAAGCAGTGTGTTGAGGATGTAGAAGACGTAGAATCAAAACGAGAATTGGTTCCTTCTCCACGTGTACACACTCAGTTATCAACACCAACTGTAGAAAGTCCAGTTCCATCTACAAGTGCTAGTCCAGAAGATCTTAGGAGAGAAGTTAGAGAAAACTCGACAAGCCCATCATGCTCTAGATATAGTAGAAACAAAACGGATGATGATGAACCACTCAACTTTGTAATCTCAAATGTTGATAATAGTAGCGGAGAAGGTAGTGGAGAGGGAGAAGATGGAGGATCCAGGTGGAGCATTTGTTTTCATTGTATTTTACTTCCCATTCATCATATTTACTTAACATAATTTATTTTATGAGTTTTGACAATTTAGTCCTTCTGGTGGAATGTCTTCTCATCGGTCAAAATCGGGTGCAACAAAGCCGGCATACTCTTACATAGCTCTCATCGCCATGGCTATTCTTAATGCAGATGATAAAAAATTAACATTATCTCAAATTTGTGATTTTATCATGTCACGATTCCAATATTACAGGTAAATAACCGTGTTTGGTTTTAAAACTTTAGTTTTAATAATTTATAAAAGTTGTGAATTAACAACAGAGCTTTTTATACCGTAGTCCTTGTACTGCAATTACATTATTTTCCTTTTCCTTTTCTAAGAATTTAGAAGATCGAAAATAATAGTAGAGACTTAAACAATTTCCTTTTAAACTTAAGAACTTAAGTTTAATATTACTGTTCTAGATTGTCTTTAAATGTACGAATAATTAGAGGGTATATGCCTGGCAAAATATACGTAGTCATTTTTAGCGTGTCAAGAACTGAAATGTGAAACAGTTTGCACAATTTAATTTAATTTAATTTGATATTTAAATTAAAGTAAGGTCAAATGTCTTCTAATAATTCGTCTTGTATTAATATTAACGAAGCCATTTTTCAGAGACAAATTCCCTGCTTGGCAAAACTCAATTCGTCACAATCTAAGTCTGAATGACTGTTTTGTCAAGATTCCACGAGAACCTGGAAATCCTGGAAAAGGAAATTACTGGTCCTTAGATCCTAAAGCGCAAGATATGTTTGACAATGGATCTTTCCTTAGAAGAAGAAAGAGGTATAGTTTGTAGTATTGTTTTGAAATATATCTATTTAGATTACACGATTGATTTATGTTCATTATTAGAATAGAAGTTGAAGGATGATGACGTTAATGCTATAACGCTATTCAATAAGTTAAGATTTAAAGTATATATCGTACTGCTTTATTGTTGTACTCTATAAATGTACACATGCGACTACTGTAGATTATGTAGGCTTAGATCTGCTGCGAAAATGTTTGTATCTCGAATGGAAAGCTACCGTATCCATTTGGATGACAATGGTCTATTATTCGATCAGCATATTTACTGTGATCGTTTCCGACGCAAAACATTTATCCGTTCTCAATCGGTGTGCTAAACGCAGTGGGAAAACAATTATTTATGTCTATGAGTTGGTGTATTTTCGAATTATAGCCTAGAACGTGCTGATTTCAGCCTAATTTAAAGTGATAATTGTGTTCTGGTAGGAAGGCAAAAACATTTGTCACCTGATACTCGAAGAAGGAAATGAAATGACAGCAGTGTTGTCATTTATTGACACCCTATATCTTAACAGATATTTTAAAAAACACTTGATTTTTATATTATATTACATCTAAGGTCAATTATTTTTGTAGATTTAAACGACAACCTGAGCAGGATCAGCCATTACCGTATCCTCCATTTTTACCACCTGGAATGGCAATGCCTCCTATGGTCCAACCACGGCTTCCTCTACCAGTTGGAATGCCTCCTCTTCTATCAGTACCAACGTCTCTTCCATCTCTTTCCCATCAAACATTACCTATGCTTGGTGGTCCCTTAGCTCCTATGATGCCACAAATGCACTCTAGGGTACCATACTTTTTCCCTACTCTAGGACCAAACATTGATCATCAAAAGCTCCTGGCGGCTATAGCTGCTCAGATACCCCCCACTTCATCACCTACTAATAGTGAACAAAGCCATAAAATAGAATAACATTTCAACACACGGCAATTCTTATGAATTCAGGAAAATAGCTCCTTTAATACTCTTGTTTTTGTAAATTTCGTGTTAAATGCTGTATGAAAACAGTTAATATATTGTGCAATAGGTATCTAACCATCAATAGTAGCTACAATCATTTTCACGTGTATTTCCAATGATCTGATTATGTTTCCAAAGTTATCGAGCTTTTCTCTGTGTCTCTCTATTTATTCTAATATTTCCTTGTTCTTGTCCGGTTTCTAACTGGTTGTTAGATGATTCATACAAGTCTTTTTACCATCCAATGAATATATTATAAAAAGACTCGAAAATAGTTCGCTCAGACAATAAAATGATTTACAGAAGATGTTGTAGTACTATCGGCAAGATCAAAGACACTTTCTGGGGTCAAACGGTTAGGTACACCACCTTATCAATGATGCCAATGAGAAACTCAGCTCTCTAAAAACTGTATTAAGCTCTAAGCCGATAAGACAGGCATTACTTTTATCATTTAAATAAATTGGCAACTGAAAGTACATGTATGGAAACTCTTAAATTTTACGCATTAAGTTAGGTAAATTATTCACTAGGAATGATATTGAGTGTCTAAGAATGAACAAATTCTATCACTGAATTTTTTAACTTCACAGTTACTGCTTTAAGACATGTCTGTGGTACGAAATAGTAATTAATAAAATACTAGAAACAAATTTAAGTTAAGATATGAATGCGCGTGGAATTGTGGCTTGTTTACTCCTTGAGTTTGAATACAGTATCACTAGCACCATCTAGAGTGTAACCCCGAAGTGAGTGGCTATTACGCAACTCCCCTCTATAATAGGGAGGATTAGCCGACAGTATTTACTACATTAATAATCGCTAACGATTGGCAACTACCGTAACACTTAAATTTACTAACTCCAAGAAAATTTCAAAAATAACAAAAATGACAGAACTTACGATTTAAATTGAAAATCAACTATGAACTAAAGTTAAATAAGACTACAGCAGGATAAGTACTTATTACTCTTCTATAAAATGTCTATAGACTTTTTAGTATTTCCATTAAAATTACTTATTTATTTTTCGTTACCGTAGTTTTCTCACACAAATATAGCATCACGGGAGTCCGGTTTTCCTCGGCAAACATTTACACAGTGACCGTATCGTGCGCAGAGAGTCACCCTAGATCGTCGTCGCTCATAATTTAATTCGATTTGTCTCCTGGGGTCTGATAATATCAGACACGACCAGTAGAGCATGGTGGCGCATGAATGGGATGATAGTTGATGGGGAATAAGAGATGCCGAGCAAGCACTCAACCCAAAGCGTAGCATTTAAATCATGGTAATAGCCATTATTTCTGCACTTCTCAGTAGATTAATGACATAACTTATCTCATCAATCAGTCAGTGCTTAACACTTGTTACTCTTAGAAACGTAACAGATTTATTATATTTGAAAGATTTATCTATAAAATTATGTCATTAGTTAGAAACATGAGTTAACGACATCTTTAATAAAGTCAGTGCTTTAATCGATACTACTCGATGCCATAGAATTCATTTTATCACCTGTTTTCTTTTGTATCCTCCTTTAGTTTTCTTTTTCCGATTGCCAGTTTACTGCATTGTCTCAATTTGTTATCATCTCAATGATTAGTGTGTGTCTTTCTGCACATGTTGATCTCATTACCAAAATATTTTCGAAGGCTGTGTCCGCCTGCTGATTTGATTAGAAGCGCGGCAGTAGATGCGCGTCTTAAACAGTTAGTGTCAACTGTATCGCTAAACGTAAAGTATTTCAAATCGGAGTTACGGTGGTCTTTAAAATTATAATTATAAATCCAGCTTTTAGAGTAGTTTTTATTTGATGAATGTCTTTACTATGAGTGGACACATTCAAACTGACAATATTGTATAAGTTTAATAATATCACTTTAACACTTGTAATTGATAATATAATGATTATTACAAATTGGGGAAGTGAAAAACAATGTTTGGATTGACGGGGAGTGCAGGCATGATTGATTCGATATGACAGGAAGGAGAGAGATACGATGGCGGATCAGCGTACGTTTCCGATGTACGTTGCAGAAGGTCAAAGTGACATGCGGAAAAAGCGTTGGACTCTACGATATAGTGAGCATATTTTTTTTAAACCATAGGTATATACATATAGTCATCTTAACGTCTCTATCTTTAATTCTTCATTTCTCGATGACAAATCATATTATGATAGTGAGCCTCGGACTAACAACTGTCAGGAGTTTATTCATTGGGGTGTTGCTCAAAGGGCGCCATCCATCGCGCGCAATTTGTCAGGCACGGGGTGTAACAACGACGACCTAACGCGGTTATGGAGGACTAGAAAATGGGGATGAGTAATATAAGGACAAGAATAAGATATATAGAAAATAAGTGGGAAATTTTAAAAAATAAACGCAAATATGATTAACAAGCTATAGCATTATTGTTAGCAGTTTTTGCTATCTTGGACTTGAGAAATCAGTATAACGATAGCAACAGTACACATGACCGCTTTACAAGATTATTTGGATATACACATAATCAAGCTTCATTCTGAATACTGATATCCGTTTATATATAGTCGTTCTTAATTTGGGTGCCAAAAATGGTATTTGTTGATTACACTTTTAAATTGTTCTTTTAAACTTCGCAGCTTAGAACTGCCACTCAGTTGAAAATGTCGTAAATCTGGCGGCTAGTGGTAGGCTCTCTATAAAAGATTCGCAGCCTGTGACCGGCCACCAACGACGTCTTTACGACATATTGAACACAAAGACACCGCTGACAACTGCGACAGGAACACCTGAGCGAGAAAATACGGTAATTTGGATAGTACTTGCTTTGAGATAAAATTAGTTTTGCTCTAGAAATGCTAGTATGGCTAAGAAAAATAACTTCTCAAAAGTCGAAGAAATTTGATAAATATAAGTGAGACTACAGTGAGAAAAGTAACATTAGCAATTAAGTATAAATAAGAAAATAAACAGTGATTCACTAATATTCATTAAATAAACAAGATAGCTTAAATTAAATCATAGAATTAAGATTTTTCGAATATTTTAATTGGATGGGAATTAGAATAGCTGTCGTAAAGAAGGCTGTAAAATTAAGAACAGCCTTATCAATTAGGGTGAAGTAGCTACTGTGCAGTTCTATATGAAACACTGTGGGAAATGAGTGAGTGATACATAGTACTAAATAGTCGAATAGAGGTGATATGAACGCTAACAAAATGGAAAGTCGCTTCAAAGTAGTTAAAATTAATTAATTTTAATCAATGAATATAAATGGAGAAAAACGCAGTTCTTTGTATATTAGTGATTCACTTAATCCGTACATATGATCAATTTTCAAGAACAAAACTAGCATGCAAATTTATGATGATAGAAAAAAGGCAAATTGTTTGCATAATAGTGATAAATAAATGTTTAATTATTCTTATAAATGTTGATAACCCAACAGACGCCAAAATGTAATAAATCACTGTTTGCGCAACTGTTTAATCAGAAGTAGCAGTTTTTACGAGCTGATAACGTAAGGAAAGTTATCATATAAAACTACGAAAGGGATTCTCTTTTAATATTTATCGGAAGCCCAATTTAGATATAGGAAATTTGCTTAAAAGAGTATCCACATAATTCGTTGAGCAGTGATATAATTAACACAGCATTTTACATTTCTACTTGAAATTTAAAATATGTGTGCTATTTAAATACATAGTTCGCTTCAGTTAAATATATGCTAATTATCGTACGGTACAATGCAGGTTATATACTATCGTAAGCTATTTTATGCCGTAATCCTTTGTAATTCTCAGATGTAAGCTGTAAAGAGAGCAATATCCCAACGGTTATGGTGCGGCAAAAAGGGTGCGAATCGCCATCGATGTTATAATAGTCAATAAAACAATCAGCTGTCGCAAGTCTTAAGCAACAAATGAGTAAGGAATAGGGAATATATGAAGGACATTACAGCATGAAAAAAAGAAAGTAGTCTTTCATGGTTTCCTAGTACTTTCCCACTTAACCATAAAGAAAGAATTATCTAAAAATTTACACGTAGCATCTGTGCTTCAAGTGTAAAAATTATCTACCTATTTAAGTTGGATGTACGCTATATTCATCAGTTCTAACGTTAGACTACATGAAATATTACTACAGAGAAAACAACCAAGTCTTTGACACTCAAAAAATTAGTTAATATGAAGGTAACACACGTCACAGCCCACACTACTTTTTCTTCCTATTCGAATGTTTTACAGTACGATCTAGCGACGCCTACGGGTCTAGGCACTCCATAGCCTACAAATCACTGCCACACTCCCACGGTAAAACCTCCATCAATAAATCCCCACCAAAAGTCATATATAGTCCGTTGTCAGAGATTGAAATTGTGGATAAACTTTAAACTAAAAATATCTGTACATACTACTCTTTCGTAGATCTGTGGGTGGCTAATTTTAGTATGCAATTATTACCCACTCTTAGTCTAATGTAACAGCAACCAATAGGCTAGTGTATTTTCTCCTGTTACAATAATAAAATTGTTCTCATACTTCTTTACAGACTTCATCTTATCACTTAATATGATATACTTCCGAATAATAACGGATGAGTGCACATGCTGATCACGATCTGAAATCCAAAGAATACCTAATTCTCCAAGAAAAAATGAGATTAATGCTAGAATTTGTATATAAAAACAGTGAACGACTATTTCCAACAAATATACTTAACAAAATGTAAAATTTTCTAGAAAACTCATATATAATATACCCGCAATACTCTAGTATTTGCTAATATATGTGAAACATAGCTAACTATATTTAGAGTGAACTAATAAATATAGCATTAAACAACAGGTAAATGAAAAACTGTAGTCATATAAAATTCAGAGCTATGGTCGACTTTCTGAGAGGAAAGTCAGAGATAATCTGTTCATCCTCGCATCCAGTGATCGATTAGAGTAGAGAAAGCGGCAAATCCAGCCGCTCCCCACATTGCTGGCTTGATTCCCGCCCGTAAACCAAGAATACCACCAACAATAGCTGCAATAATAAGGTCTTTGAGATTTATTATTAGATAATAAAATAATTTTTAATAAAAACAAAATTATATTTTATTACGCTATTAAGCGAATACCTCCAGAATATGTTCCATTTCTCCAATCACTTTTAGCTCTAACCGTTTCCAAAATACATTCTGTACCTAAAATCATAATTTGCAATATATTTAATATATATATTTAAGTTTTACTTATGAAAAACTAATTTATTACTAACCAGAAAACATTAAGCCGATTGAACCAAAATTTTTTCCATATGATTTCATGCGACCACTCATCTCTTTCCATGTCTCTTTAAGAGTGAGCTAAAATGAATGCAGTATATAGAACATTACATGAAAAGCACAAAATAATTGAAGATGTAATATATGGCATATCGAAAGAGTAGAGCACCTGTTTTGTAGGATCGCCTCCAACCATACTTAGTGAAGGATCAACTGATGCTGTGAATAAACCAAATGCCACCCCTACAAATCATATATACAATTATACACATTTTGTTAGAAAAAATCTTTAAAATTTATTAATTGTTAATATGACAAATACGTACCAACTCCGTATCCGAGAACACCAGATATGACCGCCTTCACTGCACAGTTCTCCATCATACGAGAAAGGATCAACTCTTCATGTGTCATTTCAGGAAGAGTTAGCATCTAAATATTATGAAAGAACCATCTTAATAATCTATTTAAAAAAGCATCAAGACTAGACCTGTTTTGGTTTAATAGGAATCTTCTGAGGATTCCATGGTCTACTACGCGAACCTATCATTTGATCAATCATTTGTACATAAGGTGATGGCGTATAGATAAATCCCTGGAAATTTAATAGACTTAATAAATCTTTAAAGCTGCATAAATTGTGTATTACTGGCAAACCCTCTCTGGTGGCTTCTCTTTTTTAGGAGAGGCAAATGGATTTCCAAACAGGTCTTCCATCGCAACTGAACCTCTGTGCCCAGAAAGTGTCATCTTAAACTCCGAATTAAAATTTTAGCATGAAAAAAAAGTATTAATCAAAATATTAATATTGATAACAACAGATGCCTGAATTTTATTCTACAGTTTGAAAATCTATAGTTTATTATAATTTCAAAATCTGGAACAATTACTGAATCAGCGCATAACTATATTCAAAACTATGGAAGATATTATAAAGCTGAAAACCATAAATGCCTCTCCTTTTCAGAGAAACTCAAAAGCAAAAATTTCAAACCAATTAAATTACGTTTGATTAAATATACAGACAATATTTAATAACAGCTAGCTAAAGAATAAGCTATTTGAAAAACTATGGGGAAATAAATAAAATGATGTGCAAAATTTAGAATAAACTCTATAGCTCTCTAAATTGATTATAGTGAATACTACTTGACATGATAAACTAAAGCATAGCCAATATACAGTAATAAAATTTCTACATGTCATCAAACAAATTCGATGGTGATGGGTGCTCCTTCCGTAGAATCCCTTCAGTTGTCATGCTACCAATATGCATATTATCATAATCAAACTCTTCCACGTACTCGCTCTCCTCTGCTACTACTATTGGTTGTCGATCCTCAGACAAATGCAATCGAGATGAGCGAGTAAAACCTAAATAATAACTTATATTAATAGGAAACAGAATAATCACATACAACAATTGAACTCATGGGGATCTTCAAGTTATTTTTCCCAATCTTAGTAAATATTTCAATTTAATCTCACTTTTATATGATCCCAAATTTTTGCTCTCATTCTCTCGATAACCTGCCATCCGTTCACTCCACGTCTCCTCCCTTTTCTCCCGATTGATTTGACGTAATATTCGATTCCGTTCCAAATTAACCAGAGCTTTACCAGCCATTACCATTTCCTGTGTGAACTCGTCATCGTTAACAAATTGATCGAAACCAAGACTATGAAGAATGTATGCACCAAGCCTGTAAAGATAAAAAGGTGCTTAATTAAAACTATATGAAAACAGATAATGATAAACGTATAACAGATAGTCTTACTTATAGTATGTTACAGCACAGAATATGAGTATACATATTGGAAGATAAATGTTGATTCCCTTGGCTACTAATGAAATAATATCAAGATGGCCCATTAGCTGTAAATCTTTTGTTAGTAAAAGCTACGGAATGTTATAACACCCTATATAGTGAACAACAATAAAAAATCATTTAAAAAATTCAGTACTGAAAAATATTACGTAACACACCTTTGTAAATTGAGTTTCTACACCAAAGTCCTTGACCTGTACTACATGAGAATCTAAATGAATCATGCCCAGAAAGTTTAAACAAATGGGTGGCGTCAAGCGGCATAAAAGACTAAAATAAAGAATTTACACATACATCTTGTTTGAATATATAAGCAATAAAAAATTTTTTTTAGAGTGTATCAATGAATTTGAATCTTACATTGCACTGAACAGGAGACTGTTCTCATCCGTATGCTGATTAGGGTCTAAATGATAATACCTATAAATTTGAAGACGAAAAACGGTGAAGTAGGCACATGCGCAAAGATAACAAATGATGCCCACAGCAACAAACTGAAGTATAAAGAATGTTTAAATACAAGTATATAGTAATAACTATTGATATTAACAACCTTATAATTTAAGAATAAGTAGAACCTTTGGTATCTTACCTGTGTATACTTGTAGTGAAACCTTTGTGCAGCGTAATTTATTATTATAGCAGCAGGAGATAGTGTAGGATGTACAATAAAAAATGTGCATTCGCTGAATAGGATCAAAACTGTCATCACTGCTAATACGATCCCAAGAATCTAAGAAAGACTCATTAGAATTAAAAATAAACACTGATTAAAATGTGTAAAACCGAGAACATATACATTACAAATAGTTATAAACTAATACCCACCTTACAGAGAGGCCTCTGGCTTACAACATGCCAGTAGTATCTAACATTATGGGGCACTATGGAGTAGTTTTTAAGCTCAAGGCTACCAGTCAACTCTGCCTGTGCTACATCTTCCAAAAACAAAGCTTGTTGTATTAAAGATCTACAAAGTACTTTAAAAACCATGATATATAATGTTTACATGCAAATTATAACAAAGGAACAGAGAATTTAGCTTTTTTCTTAACATTATGTAGTGAGGAAGAGACTAAAATTAAGCCCACTTCCATTGAGCTGCTGTACGATGATGAGCCTGAACTGCAGCAATGACACGTTTGTGAAGACGGATCTAGATAAGATTAAATTGGTTTTAAGGCACCCTACTAGGGCTTTTTTATATTGAAGTCCATAATAATTCCAGCACTTCAGCAAGATTTCAAGGTATGAAATTTCAGATATATTACGTGGCAGATTCTCTTTAACATATGGACATATTTCCAACATTTTAAAAGAGTAGAATTAATTTCAGTCTTAATAAGTCTAGTCAATATTCTTCACTTTTTTAGAAAAATAAATATTAGCTTTGTGTAAGTAAACTAAAATAATAGGTCCCATGTTGAAAAAAATATACATATTCCAAACAATAATTAATTAATTAATAAGTCTTACTAGGTATTTATCTGTGTTTACCACCCTCATCTCCACATTGCTCAAATTAGCAAAGTCAATAGTATTTCGGGTAGGAAACAACTCATCGATAACCTAGAAGGAAAAGAGGATATTTTGCAACAGGTGATATTTTTGTATTAATACCATCACCAAATATACAAATAAGCTTTCAAAAATAGATATAGACAATGTAACTACCTCATCTGAGAATTTCGAAATAATCATCTGGGCTTTCTCTCGTGCTCCGTGTTCATTTTTCAAGATATTTAAGACAGCTCGAGCTTCTCTTTAATGATATAACCTAGTAAACAAAAATTCAAAGAACATGTGAAAACAATAAACAATAAATCTATTTACCTATACGTTTCTTTAATACCGTCTTCAGCGTCATTCTTATCAGATGATAGTTGATCAATGTTAAAATACGTTTTGTTTAAACGATAATCTAAATAATATCAAAAATAAGTAGCGCAGATTGTTTGATCATATTAAACTTTCAAAGTTACGAATGGTATTATATAATTATGTAGCACAAACTTTTACTGCCCATGTGCCACAATCCTCGTGGAAGCTCAACCAAACCATAGCCTAGCAATAAAACAAGAAGAAATAGACCCCATGTATTCGAAGCAGAAACAATTATAACTTTAAGATGCTCGCTAAAATAAATAATATTAGTTCATTATAAAGTAATCTAAGTTTTTCAACGATTATTTGTACAAAAAATATTAAGAGGATATTTAACTACATGTGAGCAAAATCCTAATCATTGCCATGACCATACTAAAGAATACTATACAATAATTCCAATTTTACGCTAATGTACAGAAAAAATAATCAAACTAGATATCTTCAAAATTTGTAGATATAAATTGAAATAAAAATGTGGAAAGTTATCGCATGCGTTGTTATATAATACATAAATATAAAATAAACTGACGTGTTTATAACCACTCCTTTGATAACAGCATAGAGGAGGATAAGTAGGAATAGCAACATATACATACCATAATAAATAGCATTATTAAAAATTGCAGCTTTAAATCGCCCTATAGTAGTGAAATCACCAGCATTCACGTAGCTCTGCATTAAAGGCAAAACAAGCCTAAAAGTTAATAGTATTGACTGGAAATAAAAAGGATTTTTTCAGAAGCTGTATTATATATCAAGGAACTGTGAAAGGTAGCTAAAAATTGTATTATATTACTAACTAACCATGTGAGACACTGAGCAGTCCAGTACACTATTCGCCATAAACTAAGTAATACACGATCTGGGACATAACCACCTGGTTCTTCGCAAAGTTCTGTTGAATTTTGCCCCAGTGATATGGCAATTTTATTCCGTTCCAGTTTACATCGGTTATAAAATGTCTAGAAAATCCAGATACTCAACAACAAAGAAACGAATCTTTGCATCCAATATAAGTAACAAAAGTATAAATCAGTACTTACAATTGATACATCCAATGGAAGTACGAAAATTATGATAAATGAAAAGTACCATCCAATGAATGTTGATATTGTAACAATTAAATGTTGACGATGCCAATTGCCATACTAAAATTTCTATTAATTACAAATAATATTGTAGATTCAACATAGACGTATATTAAAAAATCTAAAAGGTATATTTTTATAAAATTAATACTCACTTTATTAAGCAGAAACCCAGTTAAAATAAACACTGTTATTAGTTCTATAATGAGTGGGCCTGCTCCCATGTCTAGAACGTCTGGATTACTAGGAATTCATCCTCAATTATAATATATCAGTATACCTAAAATGATTAAGCATTTTATAGTTTAACAGTATTTTTTATATTAATACCAAACAAACAGTTTTTGCGATCGAATTAACCATAATTAATTAATATTTAAATATTCCACTTTTATTATAAAATATAGATAGGAAAAAATGAGACAGTCCAGATAAAGAAACCTCAATGATTTTAACACCACAACATAGTCACATTATTTCGGACAATCCGTAAGAGTTGCCGCAACGCGCCTGGATTTTTCTTCTTTTATTGGCTTATGCGGCATTCAGTTTACCCTTTTATCTGTGAAAGGACGTGGAAAGAGAAATTACGGTTATGGCCAATTTTTTAATGAAAGCTGTAGAAAACATAGTTTCTTATAAGAATAAAACTTTAAGGAGTGAGATAATGGGGTAATTAAGGATAGCAAAGAGAATTAGAATAAAACAAAAGCAAATAGCTATGGGAATTCACAGGATATTAATTTAAAGCATTAAAACTAAGGCGGTTCAATTCACATTATCCTATTATCATAGGTCTAGGGAGTAAGGTATCCAGTTAATATTTTTATGCACGAACATATTTTTGGCCACTTGTGTGCAATGAAGTCACCTTGATTCCTGTTGTCCGAACTCAACAAAAGCTAGACAACATAATTACTCCCAAGCAGACAATTTTAAATAGTGTACGATCACAGTGACAGTTTTTCAATAGGAACACCAAATATCGTGAGTTCCATAGATGTCAATGCCTCCGACAAGATGCGTTTTGTAAGGTACAAATGCGATAGCCGAAAACCTGTCATTTTTCGTGGAAATGAGTCCTTAAAAACCCATTACATTCAACTTGGTGTTTATTATCACAATTGGAACGCGTGAACACAATGTGATGAGATGTCCTAACGAGTAGGAAGCTTAAACAGTGATTATGCGATTTGAACATTATACCTTTATTCACTACAACTTGTGTAACCAGACTATGACTTATGGGCGGAGTCAATATAGCAATATTCATGTAATTTTACGAGTTGTCGTGTAAACCATTTCTGTAGTTGAAAAAAAATCATATGTTAATTATTTGCTATATAAGAATTCACACTCAGTTTTACTTGTATATTAGTTTAATGTATATAAGATATTTGTTGATTTACTAAACATATCTCAAATATTAATTGTTTAATGTAGATATCTAAGAGCGTTATTCATTTGGCAATAATGGAAGACAATTCAAGAAATTTGCATTCATCGGTCAGTCTTATTTAATTTCTGCTTTTTAGATAATTATTTTGTAATGTCAGACTATGACAAATATGTGGAACAATTGCGTCATCCAAATAATCCAATAGTTTTTATGGAAATGACTGCTGGAGGTGCTCCATTGGGGACTATTGTGGTTAGATTTACTACTTATAAGTTCATTAAGTGTAGCTAGTTGTATTAAATTAATTTTAAAAGGTATAATAAATTTTCCTTTCTTTTTACAGATGGAATTGTTTGCTGATGTTACACCTAAAACGGCGGAAAACTTCCGTCAATTTTGTACAGGAGAATACAGGAAAGATGGTGTTCCTATAGGGTACAAAAATAGTCAGTTTCATCGTGTTATAAAAGATTTCATGATCCAAGGAGGAGATTTTGTTAATGTGAGTTCGTTTGTATTGATTTTTAAGGGGTTTTATGTTAGCAATTACATTGGTAAATTAGGTAACAGACTTTCTTTCTTTATCGTACGGAGATGATTATTGAAAAATGTTTAACATTTTCATAATTATTGCATCTAAAATGAATATTCTAGGGTGATGGTACTGGAATGACTAGTATCTATGGTGCAAAGTTTAGAGACGAAAATTTCGACTTGGAACATACTGGCCCTGGAACATTATCTATGGTATTTTTATATCCTAAAGCTTTTGTAATAATCCATTAAATTTTGCTTTCATTTCTAGAAATCCTGGGTTTTTATGCGATAATTATACATTTTTCTTTATCAGTTTTTGATTGTAGGATTTGTATTTATTTAGGCTAATGCAGGTCCTGATACAAATGGTTGTCAATTTTTTATTACTTGTGCGAAAACAGATTTCCTTGACAAAAAACACGTTGTATTTGGTAAGTATTTCATTAAATATAAAAATTATGATTATTTTTTACTAGTTGTTCATTTATAGGACGAGTTTTGGATGGTTTATTAACTGTACGTAAAATTGAAAACGTTCAAACTGGAGCGAATAACAAGCCGAAACTTCCAATTCTTGTAGCTCAATGTGGCCAACTATGATAATGCATGCATGTATAATTATTCAAATAATTTTGTTGAAACGTTTGGTGGTATCATATTTCAATGGTCATCTATACATTTGTTATTTCTATTAAATATACAAATTGTTGAATCGTGCACATATATTGAATATTATAGTGGTTGTTTTCCAATAGATTTTTATTTCATATAATATATTTAATAGTAACATGAATTTATTTATGTGAAGAAGGTATGAATATAGTTTAGGGTTTATGGAACGAGCAGGAACATCATCAGAGGAGTTTCGGTTCAAAGTCGTTCTGTTGGGTGAGGGTGCTGTAGGAAAGTCCTCCCTTATGATGAGATATATCGAGAACAGATTCAATCCGAGACATATTTCAACTATTCAGGTTATCAGTACGTTAGTTACAATATATGTAATTCTCGTAATAACTAAATTGACCACATATTGTCAGGCATCATTTCAATCAAAACATCTCTCCATAGATGGATGTAAAATCGAATTGAACATTTGGGATACAGCAGGGCAGGAGAAGTACCATGCTTTAGGTCCCATTTACTACAGGTTAGATTGACATAAAATTACAGAGTACATCTGTAATTGTCAGATATACATACTTATAGCACCTATTTTGTATAAATCAGTATAATTTTCTAGTAAATAAAATTCATTAATGCCAGTGTTTTAAATAATTTACGGTTGGCTGGGCATTGATTTTGTTTTAAATAATAATTTTTAGAGGGAGCAATGGAGCCTTACTTATTTATGACATCACCGATCAACAATCCTTCGAAAGGGGGAGTTTCTTTGGTCAAATACAGTATTTTATTTATAAAGATTGATAATTTCGTAATTTATAGGTGAAAATATGGGTGAAGGAGCTTCAGCGTGCTTTGGGTGATATTACTGTGTTGATGATTGTTGGAAACAAATTGGACCTGATAAAGAATAGGACTGTCGATGAGAATGTTGCTCGAGAGTAAGTTTTGATACTACAAATGAAATTATAACACACTTTATTTTATTGCGATACCCAGTAATACATAGTCTTCCAATATTTGTGAGTGATTAATGAAATGGGTTTTCAAACATCTTCCGTAGCAGTTTTGAAATATGACATTTCAAAAATTAATTATAAGGTATGCTTCTTCTGTTGGTGCACTTTACCATGAAACGTCAGCAAAAGAAAACCTCGGTATCTCTCAAGTTTTCGAGCAACTATGTCAATGTCAGTATGCTGTTTTTACACGCATGTTTAGTTTGTTGACTTAAATTTTATATATTTTTCTCTATTTATATAATTCATAAGTGATTATTGTGATACTACTTTTTAGCTATGCTTGCACATGCTCGTGATACAAGTACTAATAGACAAGGTGACAATTTAAGGAATCGAAGAACCATTGAATTGATTGAAGACGAACCTAATCGAAATAGGAGCAAGTGCTGCAAGTAAAAAATTTTTGTCTACTTTCTTAGAACATTTGTATGCACTGTCCTATAATTCATCGTTTGGAGTGATAAATTATTGGTATATAGGTAATATGCTATGTTATCACCACTTTAACTGTAGCTAAGTTTAATAAACGAATTGTATAGGGTTATCATATCCTTGCTTATATTCTTCAAACAACTGTGCTGAGCCTGTGATTTTTGAGAATTCAAAGTTTATTCTTTCATATTTCCCGTAGTTTTGGTGTTTTACTAGTCTAAATGTGACATACTTAATTGCATCTTATGTGAAGGTATAGGGTAAAATTAAATAATGGTTAAAATCAAGTGGTAATCATGTGTTTGAAGAGTTGTTTATTTATTCGAAGACTACTATTGAATAAAAGTTGAGAATACACGGATGTGTTTCACTAATTAAATGCGTTTACAATAAACTTGATATTTCGTGATATACATATGAAACAACAATTGTTAAGGTTTCTATGGAAACAACACCGACTCGAATTTAATAGGGCATCCAACTCTATTAGTGAGCAAATTTCACTGCAATTATCCTGCTTAAACAATGGTTACTTTTAATAGGTAATAAATAATCATTAATTAGTTGATAAACTGATTGAAATCATTTTAAAATTCGTAAGTTTGTAAATCACGTCGAAGTGTGAAATGGAGGTTATAGGAAATTAGAGTAAAGCCGAAATCACGAAAGGTTCTTCTCGGTTTTATAACGTCTCATGCAATTATTTTTTGTATTAGAAAGACACTTCTACGGACAGATTATAAAGCTCTTTTACTGTGTTACCGTGGTTCTTTAGATCGAAGCCTTGAAATCAATTGTTTAAAATCATCAGTGATAATAAAAATAATAGGAAGAAGGAGTAATGCGTGAAACATTCCAAGTATTCCAACAAGTATGACGGTCTTCCAAAAGACAGCAACGACATAAGCTCGAACGAACATCAATGGAAACATTCCTGATGGAAAGCAAACATTATAGGGATATGAAAGGTTGAGAGCGAAGATAGATTATAATTACTTACCTAAAAGCGTACTGAGACCACTTTGCACTACCGGCCATCCGACGCCTCTCAGTGTAGATAATAATCTATGGTGAGTGTTACTTTCTATCTTCACATTTCGTTCTCTTCTATTTCCAGTTTCTAACGATCGAGCGAGTTCCTATAGTTTTATTTTAATATTTGGTTATTCAAAACTGATTTTTCTCATTAATTATTTGAATCGAGCATGACATAGTTGAAAGAAAGGTGATAAGACAATGAGATGTATCTATGAACATTAATATGTTTCTCAGATACTAGTTTTAATTTAACCTTTTGGTTTATTTTGACATAGAGTATTAAAAACATACCTTAGCTTCTTCCTTAGCATGAGCAAAATAGTGATAGCAGACATGAGCAGAATAGTCAACAGAAAAGCCAACACTCATTAGTATACTAATAAGCGAAACTGCATCGAGATGAACATTCCATAAATGGAGGTAAGCAATTATACCTACAATAGTGATTGTACAATTCATAGGTCATGCAAAATCATAGTTATCATTAATTATTCTAATTGTGCTTTAATTTATAAGGCGATTGCTTAAATGAAATCCTACCTAGACAGATTGAAATAATGGAAACAACTACCGAGATGATAGCTTCAAAATTCATAACAAACAGTAAAACCAGAATTGACATAAGAATGACAGCAGACACTGAAATTTTTAGAATTATAGGTAGCGGACTGTGGGAAAGAGGGAAACTATATTGTTCTACTAATATTTAAATAAATAAATAGGTAATAAGCAGTACCAACCAGCCGTCTGAATGAAGTTGCTAGGTGCACTCGCTGCGCTCTCTGTGGGAACCTTCTCGAATGGATGATGAGAAAGGACGTGAAATTGAGGATATGAAGCAAGGATTTCACGTCTGTATCAAGATTTAGGTAATTATTTTGTACTTTATGTTTGCTAATAACTTTTTTAATTGTTAAAATAATAGCCGAAATTTTGCAGATGGATCACAAAATAATGAATTATTGGAAATATGATGGCGAATAATCATGATGAGTAAAATATGTTTAGAAGCTATGTGTATTTTAAAGATATCGTAGACGTATTTCTTGTCAATTTCTTACCGTTTTTTCATAAGATCTTCCACCTGTAGGAATGTTGTCATGTTATGGTAGGTTACTGAGAAAAAAAAACCATCGATGACTTCAACCCCTTCTGTTGTATTGCTAAAATTGAAAAATATCATTATGGTATTTTACAATAGTTATTATCACATTTACTACCTGAAATTCCAAAAATATAAATAGTTTGTAATATTCTGATTAAGCATAGTCTAATTAAAGTAAAATTGATATTTATTTGATGGTGTAAAAACATACCTTAAAGTTATGTATTTCTCTTCCATTCCATACTCTCTGTAATTTTTTAAAAGAACACGGGTAGTCCAGAACTCTTCATCTTCCCCCCAAAAAGTTATTGCCTGAAATAAAAATATCCTTCTTAGTTAAAATCATAAAGCAATACTGGTATTATTTAACAAGAAGTTGTGTTTATGATAAAATCGATAATTAGAGTTAATATTGCCCCGCTTGGAAGAAATTACACTACTACTACGAAGTTTTCTACAAAGAAACAGCTCGTATAATAGTTCAAGGAATCCTCAATCTGCTTGAAATTATATACGAACATATTAAAATAAGAGGATTGGATGCATACTGAAAGATCGTAAATTGCAAACCACAGTTGATCTAAACAACTCTTCTAAACTGGTATTTATAACCTTACGTTTGTGAAATCCCTCGTCCAAATGTTGGTGTTGTCTGGTCCTGCACCGTACAAAGGAATGGTTTCTAGACGTGAAACCATTTTCTCAAACTCTTCGCGAACAGAACTATTTCCAAAGTTTGGCATAGGATGAACAGCAAAATTGACGACAAAAGCTTCTCGTAATACGAAATCCTGAATAAAAATATTAGCCTGGAAATTTATATAGAAAAGCTGTAATTTTAAACGTCGAAAAAATAACTAGGAAAGAAATAGCTGCTATCGTACAATTGATTTAAATATTTTAATGAATAGGCTTGTCACTATAAAACTATAATTGTGTAAGCATCACCGAACTACTACTATATTACCTGCATTCTTCTTGAGATGTCAGTTAGCGGTGAATCCACTAAATAAAGATTTTCCATATCGAAATCTGTGTTGACTTCAGTAGCAAAGTATGTGCTCACCTGGATATATTATTGGAAGATATACAAATAATATTTTCCAGACCATTCGATAAAGTGTTTAGCAGTTGATTCTCAATCATTCATACACTTTATAATACCAAATATTAAGTAAAACAGAATGAGAAAGGAACGTACTCCAATATGTGTGAAGAAAAGAAATATGACAAAGACTTTGGCATGCATAGTGTGCAACCAATTAATAAATTCCTCCAGGCTAGTCCGTCTTTTATTAGTTTGCTCCTTAGATGGAAGTGCAAAAGCAAAAAGCGATGATGTCTCCATCAACTTTGCCTTCCATTTCTCTATGGATGATGTTTCCTCCTGATAAACTGACAACAATCAACTTACGATATTACAATATCTTTTGCAATTAACAGATCTATTTTGCAGTTTAAACTATATATTTAATTCATAGTATACTATTGCTTCAGTATTTAAAATAGGATGACTTCTTTACCCTATCTCTATTTGTTTTTCCATCCTTGTCTTTTCGAATTTGCCGTTTAACGATAAAACTCATGACAGCTGTGAAAAATGTCATCTGTAAAACTTCGAAGTCAATTAATTGATGCAAAATTGGTTTTTCTGTAAGAAATACGTCTAGTTTAAATAATAAAAATAGATAATTCTATTTTACCTGATATATAAAGTCTATAAATAATGCTACCGTAGTGTATAGACAAAACAATTGAACGACTGGCATATTAGAAAATAATCCAATAGCAAAACAAAGTACATCTGTAAAAAAAAACTATTTTTGTTCATATAGAAATCTTAGTTTCCAAGAAAATTTCCTTATTGCTAAAATTATTCAAGTTAAACTTATTCAAGTTAAAATGCAACCGTTATCAAGTGAAAATAAGCCTTATTATGTCAACGGTGGCGAATTTAGGGATAAAAAAGAGTCATTAGCATCATCTAAAATCAAAAAACATGTCTCAGTTCAGAAATGGAATATTCTAGATTTAAGAGTGAATTTGAGGTTAATGTGAAATTGTTTTGCGTACACCGTAAGCGAATTGGAATAAGCATGATTCGAACAATTACTGCTGAGCAGGTATTGAGTTGTATAGACACTTAGTTTATTGTGGCTAAGATCAGGAGCACAATATCATGTTATTATCACCGGTTTGTAGGTGCCAATTTTATTGGCCTTTTGCTAGTTCATTCTATGGTTTTGGAAATTCATAAAAATTCATTGTCATGATACCACAACAGCATCAGCAATTAATCAGTCAGATAAAGCTAAAAACGGTGTAAATATTTAAAAAATCAAGTTTTAAAGGCGACTTTTCTCAACTTAACTCTCTTTTACCACAGTTAGTACAGATAACACCATTTTTACTTCTAGATTGTTGATTCCGCGACGTATTGTCATAAGCCTATTATCAATTAACATATCATAAACAATAATCTAAACAGTCAGTTCTAAAAATTCGTTTATATTAATCAGTGATAATATGAAATTCACACTGGATAACAGTCACCTGTGACAGAAGTTACTGTAACGGAGGCCCCTGAGATAGCAATGGATTCGCCTAAACGCTGATCCAATGATGCTCCTTTACTAAATTACATGGAATAATAAGTGCTCTCCAAAGTATACCTTTTCATTATCTCATAAATATTACTTAGAAAAATTGGGATATGCTATAACTACTTTTAGATGATAATCCTCTTACGTTGAGTGTCTCCATCCTGCCAGGATAAGGAAGGCGTCATCGATTCCTATTGTAATGACGAGAAAAGGAACTACCGTAAGGATATTGCTAAATGGAAAACCCAACCAGAAAAGCAAGCCTGCAGTGGTCCACAGTGCCATTCCCGGAGAAAAAACGCCCACCAAAGACTATAAATTATTCATAATTTGTATCTTTAAGTATAGACCCTAGTAATGATACCTCAAGATGTTGACTCCTGTAAAGTGGGAAATCTATGAGAGTGATGAGCATAAATACAGTGAGAACTAGTATAGTGAGCCCAAGGAAAGGAATGGCGATAATAGTGATATCACTAAAATAAACTGCTTCTGATAAAGCATTTCTCTTTAAGTATAATCTTTAATATTTGCGTCCTGAATACTTTTCTCACCGCTGTTCTTCTATCTCCCGTTCCCTGCTTAACAGAGAATATTTCAAACCATCCGATGCCTTATTAAACGTCTCAAATATAGTTCTCAACTTAGCTTCAAAATCTCGAGCTAATGTCTTTCCATTTGGAAGGGAAGTGTCCACCTCAAAACTTCAATATTTCAGCACATTAAATAAAGCAGAAAATAATTTAAATAAATTAGAGACTTTTAATTTTAATTTCTTTTACCATATAGTGTAAGATTATCAATCGAGCCTCAGCAACCTCGTCTAAACGGTCTTTTCTATAAGTGAGGTCACCTATCGAGTAACCAATGAATACGTGCTTCTGCAAGAATAATCAAGTTGTCATTACAATTAAATACTAGAAAACCTGATTTCAAAAATAAATTCATATTAATTTCTTATTGAAAATCGGTTCATCTATTTAGATGAAAGATCAACATTTTAAATTATTTTTGAACCTGAAATTGAGATAGTAATTGAACATACTTGTAGTGCTTGTGCGTTTGGAAAAGTTAGCCTTACTGAGGTATGCCCAACAGATTCAATGGCAGTCTGAAGAAAATAGGAATTCAGTCAAATGATATCTAGATTTTATGTTATTAAATATACCTGAAGAAAGGCAATAACTGCAGCATTGCTTTCGTTACAGTATACTCCACAAATGTCACGATAAGCGAATTCTCGTTCTCCATTCCATGCTGTCACATTGTCCGTCACAAACTTCAAAAATACTATTCCATTATCCTTAGTTAGTTTTCTCAATAAACTACAAATGATTCATTCATTAAATCTACATTTGTTCCCTAAATATTCGTACATTTATGTTGTAAATGAACCACCTCTACAAACTCATACCTTCTGCGTTTGTGCCAACTCTTCAAGAAATTCAGAATTTAACATATTTCCTTCGTCCTTGCGACTGACTAGTACTTGTATCTAAAAAACAACATGTATCTATATTTTATTTAAAATAGCTAGTGTTTCATCAAAAAAACCCTTTTTAATTTATCATCTAATATATGATAACATTTAATTTGGGTAGGAAAGTTAGATATAACATAAGTATTTAATTTTCTATGGAGGGCTCCTTTTCTATTCCCTCACTTGGCCTCATGAGTCCACTTATTTTATGGGCGCGTAGAACGTGTTTCTTGTGAATACGCTTAAAATAGTGCAATAGCGATCGAAGCGTATACTCGTGTGACTCGAAAATAGAATAAACCTTTTCGAGAACATTTTAAGAAGAAATTCAGAGTTTTATAAGTTTTAAAACATGCTATGAATTGGTCATTGCTTACTGAGTACAAGTAGTGATAGGAACTGTAGTTATTTTAAGTTATTTACTCACTCTATAATGGTGAGAGGCCGAGGCATATTCAAACCTCTTTAGACCAGCCTCTTCTACTCGTGAAAGACCATTCAAAGGAGCATAAATGTTCCAAATATCATCTTCACTATGGAAGAATAAGAAACCGTATGAAGAAACAACTGTGAGAATAGCCGGAATGATCTGAATGAAACTTATAAATATTTATCGTTGAATTAACAAATAAAATAATATTGTAGAAAAATAATTTATGCTGGTTTTATGTGAGAGCGAGAACAGTGTAAAAAGGTCGAAATTAATCATTCATGTGTTAGTGAATACAATATATTGATTTATATGCCAATTTTATTTAATATTGGGATAAATACCGGTAGAGTAAAGAAAAATTCTGGCTTACAACAAATGGCCACGGATTTTGGGCCAGCAGCACACCATAAGAATGAAAGAACCGCTCCAGCGGTCTCATTACCTGAAAGAAAATCAAGGATACTGATTTTTATAATGGTTAGTAGCATTAATTATTTAAATTGGATTATTTAATTCAAGTTATTTTAGCTTAAACTACAACTATAGATGAAACACTTGACATATGTCACTGAAGTAAAAGTTGATATAAATCACTTTGATAAGAATATTATTTACACTTTACAGAGTGTGAAGCTCAAGACACTTTCCCTGAATAGAAAACACAAACACGTTATTAAAGTGGTGCTATTGAAAATCATAGAGGACCAAAACAAAGTGGAGAGGAAAGCAACAGTCTTTACGTGCTCTCACTTGAACCATTTCCATATCGATAGAACCACCTTTGAGAAAACTAATAACTTCATACAATTTCGCAGTTATCATAGGTCAATAAAGCATACATAATTGTGGGTATGGAAAAGAGAATCGGCAAAATTTAAGTACTTCTGAAAGCTTGAAAAAGGCTTATAGTTTAGATATGTAGTTTAATCGAAATTATTCCAAAGATTCACAATCTATAAGTATTTGAAGAAAATAACTTGAATAGGATACATTTTAACATACACGTATTTGGAATTATGAAGACGATTCCAGAGAATAATCAAAATATGGGAGTAAGAAGATTTTCCAATGTTAGCATTTAGATTGGTAATAAAAGCAAATGTAAAGAGCTTTAAAATTCAGCTAAATGGCTTTAAACACTTAAGAAATGTTGAATACACTTAAATTTAATGGTTAAATATTTCTACTAAAAGCAAATAAATATCGAATTTTGTCAGCAATACGAAGTTTTATGTTTAATTCTATATTTATTACTTAAAAATTTTATATAAATTAAAACTTTATTAGAGATATTTAATTTATAAGTACTGAGATCCCTAGAGAAATTTGGTTAACTATCTATATATGTAAGGATTTGATCTAAAGGTATCTTAGAATATTTGTCTAAATATTATATAAGAAGTATAGAACTACAGCATAGAAATATATCAATTTAAGACAAGAAGAGAAATAAATCAATTGCCTTTATTTGTCTGGAAGCCTGTTCTGATGTCCCACAGGCTATATAACCGACTTGGACTTACTCCAAAGTTCCAAGATATAAGCAGTACAAGAAAAGTTAAACGTAGTTCAAAAATTTATGGCTACGCTCTTGAGATATAAATAATCTATTAATAAAACAAATTTAAAGCATTAGCTAGGCCTATATTACCAAAAAGTTAAATAAGTGAATAAATGTAGATTTCTTAATCATAAGCAACTTTCCATCCATTTAAAAAATGTCTTAAATTAGTAGAAAAGAAAAAAGTACAATCATATTTAAGAATAAATAACGATTTAACTTGACTATTACAAAGTCATGTATTAAATTCCAGAATATGTTGAAATATGAGGCTGGCCATGCCTAATTTAAAATCACAGCTGTTGAACCGAAATGGGATTTCCTGTTCATCTTCTCGAGTTAATGTTCGAGTCTGGCATAAGATAGATCAAATTAGGAACCAGAATCGTGTTTAAGCATTCTTGTAAGGAATTATCTAGTCCTCCCCAAAAAGAAGGGACAATCAACTTAAAAATAGATCGAATTACAAATTTCACCATTTCCACTTAGGTTGCCCTATTCATCTCGTTGCAATTTCTATTAGCAAATACTATGCAAATTAATTCCGGTTCACGAGAAAAATCTCCCAAGGACAATGTTGGGTTTGAGCAAAAACTTAAAACGTAAAAACCCTGTGTCTTACTTGGTTGGGAACAAGTGTTTAACGATCATCAAGTACTACTAAAGCTGTTTGGAAGCCTGTATAAGATAGAATAAAGGAAAGACCGGATATATACGATGAATATTCGCCGTCGCGTTTCAAATGACGTGCGAAGCAGCAAGAAGACGGATTCGACATTGGGAGGAAAGTGATAGGCGATCGTAGCGAAGTGGCAAAAAGGAACTAGGGCAACTAGCCGAGGAAACAGAAAATTATGTGCTAGAAATGAATAATTAAAAAAGATTAAAATATGAAGACCATGAAAAATCAATTAAAGGGAGCTGAGGATAGAAGAAACGGGTAATTATTAGGAAAAGGTTTAAACTTAGACTAAGCTAATGATTGCTTTGATATAAGCTATTTTCATTAAACGGAGCAATGCAGTAAAAATTTCGATGCATGAATAATAAACAAACATGAAGCAGAAAATGACAGTAAATTATCGGTTTTAGTGGTCACACAAGCATCAGATCAACCGAGAGTAATGCGGTTTCGCTTAGATCGAAGTTTATCTTTTCGTTATGTACAGCGCGTAATGGATGTTTCAAGGTGTAGTGGAACGGTATAGAGAACAGTATGATAAATCCTCATGAACGGGTTCGAGAAGGTGCAGTAGCGGATGGAAGCCGGCTTAGAAGAAACGGGAAAGATGAAAGTGAAAAGTTTAGTGGTGGTCCTAAGCTCCTAAAAGCTTTTCCCTTTACCATTGCTCTCAAGAACTAAGTTTAGTCTGGAAATGGCGTTTTAAAAAACTGATATTCATTAAAAGTTAGTGGAGAAGATTGCATTACAGGAAAAGCTGTATTCTATTGCTATTAATTCGACTACCTAATTTTCGAAATTTATATGGTTAAAAAATTTTGGTCCTATGACTAATATTTTTTAATTGATTTCCAAAATTAATTTCAAAGCAAAAGTCACACATGTTGTGCTAATATTGAAATGAATATTTGGAAGTTTAGAATAGAAGTTTGCGTTAATTTAAATAGATATCTTTTAATGTCATTTAATAGAGTAATACTTCAATATTTACAAATCGAGGTAGGACTTTAAATTTATATTACATGTGAATCTGATTTTCGTCAGAATATAAAAATTGTAAGTTCATTTAATGCAAACAAGTTAAAATTATGGAAATGTTATGCTAATAATATTTATTACACATATTATCAATAAAATGTAGTTATCTTAACATATATCACGGTAAGATTAAATTTAAGAAACTAAAGGGAATATCTCTTTAACCCAAAACTAATAATTTAAGTTCATTATCTACGCACTGTTTTACGTAATATTGAAAATCCTCAGTTTATTTGAAACGTTTAATATACACTATATTAATAGCGCTGTTTTATTGCGCACAGAAGTTGAAGTTTTTTAGTGAAATAAATGAAAGGATGGAAAATTTGAAGGTTGGTGAAGGGAGAGGATCAACACACCAGATGGATTAGGGATCGGAGGAGGCAGACACTTGGACACGCAGGCTGGCGAAGAGCCAACCGGTACGAGCGAAAACATCCTCTTATAATTACCAGGTTCCGTAACTAGGATCCCGTTATTTATTCTAAGATAAACTTAAGGGTATTGCTACGCAGTTAAAGAGCTAGTTGAAATTGTGATTATGAAACGAATAGCTTTAGAGGATTACGATCCAGTAGTGGAAGTTTGCCGTTCTTCGATTCACCGAAAAAAAACCGATTATATATAATATTTACATAAGTTTTCAAATCAATAGAATCCCATAAATCTGACATATTTTCTTATTGTAGAATCAATAAAATGTTATAATTAAAAGTGTGAGGGATACTCGCTAATTTTGGATATCGAGTTACAGCTTAAATAGAGAGTATTTAGTCTACAGAACGTCAAACGTCCTAACAATCCAACATTAATCAGATTAAAAAGTATGACTAAATGTACTAAAATAAATCATTCTTAATGAAAATTATTTTTAGACAAGCGTAAAATTACCTCTAGCGAATATTTGTGGAGAGAACTACGCAACCAAAACTGGTCGCAAGCTAGGAACTGAGCTATGTATTGTAAATTATAGAAACGTATACAAGAAACCAGAATTCGAATAGTTGGTGGCTTAGCAAGAAAGTGGGCATTTTATGTATAGAAATATAACAGTTAAAATTCCAAGTATCGAAAGTAGCCTTAAAGAACAAGGCATTTTTCTGCGTTCACGCAAAGGTTTACCTCTAACATAATAGTGCAATAACTGTCAAAATTTTAAAACCACCGTATAAGAACATTATCAAACATGAGTTGCAAATTTCCTCATCAATTTTCACTGGTATATTATTACACAACTTTATTTGCCATAATATGAAGTGGATTGCCGGTGACCATATAATTGATAGGCCTAAGTATTGACACTAATATTTAGCTCAAAGATTTAAACTTGGCAACAGAAACAGACACGAAGTGTGTCAGTTCTGAAAGAATCCAAAATAGAGTATTTAAAGCACTATCTTCCGCAAATTTAACCTGTGTTTAATGACCTATGTATAACGGTGTCGTGGTCTAATTTTGTGCGCTTTGCCCACATCTCAACTACTATAGGAAAAATTGCTTTTTAAATTTTAGATCTACTACAAAAAAATTGATTTATTCTATTTATATACCACATCCAGTAAATTCACGTTGATTTCTTGTAAATATTTGTGAAATGCCACTAATTATAAATAAAATGAAGAAAGCCAAGATGAGCACTAATTTGATGTGAAAGAAGGAAAAAATTCAGTTAGCCTACGAGCCCAGCCGATCATCCTCGAAACGATTAACCGCCCGACTGGTGACAGTCAAATCGGGTCAAAACTAGCTGTTAGCCAGTGATTGTGTGAGGTAAAAAGCAATTATAACAAATATGGATTATAGCATATTAAAGAAATAGGGAAAGATGGTTATAATGACCCGTATAACATAAAAAAAATATATGTCACTATAACTATCTACATTCGGAATCTTTTTCAGAAAACTATATAACGCTGTTATTGTTTTCCTACTCTCCATTATAGAACCAATCACATGGCTGTTATATGATAACATCTACTGACACCTCATCGACGCAATACCGTCCTAACATTTTTTTAGTATGAGTTATTTACTATCTATTGTTAAGTATACTCTTATTAACTTGTGGTATTGATTTTTAAATTATTATTGATCTACTGTGGGTCACTTAAATTGGTCATCACATGGTAGGTTCATAGTTAAATTGTAAGTATAATGACTTTCTACTGTGCTAATTTATTATTTTCATATATAAAAGAGTTTAACAGATGATCTGAATAAATTTAAACCAATACTAATGGAAAATTTATCTATTTATCCAGCAATTAAAGTGGGTCTCGCAAGGCTTCAAAAATATTCAGCTCCTATTCTTCTTGAAAGTTGTAGTTTCACTGGAAATATTAAGTATAGTGTGTAGCAGCACTTCACTTTCCGTGTATTTCTCCGTAATCTGAATTCCGCAATTATTACTAGTTATATTCACCTTACAATATTCCTAAATGCTTCAATAACTTCATTTCTTCTGTCCCATTTTGAGCGCGAAATATAAATCATCACTGAATTAATAGTTGTTACACCGGGAGTTTGTAGTTTCGCCTATAATATTCTTCGATTTATGAACTTATGAGGTAATGGTGGTCCAGATCCACATACAAGTTCAGGATGCTTGACTTCATCGTTATTGTTATCGTACAGTAAGACTCGTGCTATAGGATCTGTAGCGCCCAGTCCTTTGTTCATGTTTCGACTCTAAGAAAAAGACTTTTAAAAAAAGTGGGAAAACTGTCACAGAAATTAAGTAATGGTGAATTGTAATAATGCAATAAACCAATAGCGTGATTTCGTTGGTAACGTCTTCCGGTAGTCGTGCTCTAAGTTCTTTCATTATGGTATCCTAAATATTTCACAGATTATTCAATAAACTTCTATGGAAAATGAGTCGTATAAATTAATCCTTTCCACTTGAATAAACTGTGCTTTAAGAGCCTTATATTATTTGACGTACGTCTAGGCTCTCTTTGCTCTATTTTACCGAATTACTATTTATTTGCAAAGTTCCAAGTGTTCAATGCTTCCAAGAATGGTAAAAATTTGCCAAAAAGAGTTCCAGACAAAATATGTTTCTTCTTAAAGTATAAATGTGAGAAAAAGTGTAATTTATTATAAGGGCTTACCAGATTAATATCTCCAGTAGAGTATTGATACTCATAGATGTTCTTGGGAATTTTTCTTGATTGAATATTATTAATCAAATTTCTTGCTTCTTCAAGTTCAGGTGAGGTAGAATTTATGATCTAAGTCATACATATTTCACTAACGGATAAATTAAAAAACATCACCTCAGTTCTAATACCTAATACAATTAATGAAGATACAACTATAATACTGTAATTAAATACCTGAGTAAGAATGCCATCGTCGCTGGTCTTCATGTAGGCAGCCATATCGTTGGTGACCTCACGTAAGTTGTAGATTTTCCCCTCATTACCGTAAAACTTCAAATGTTCGCTTGCAGATACTATGGCTTTAACTAGTCTAAAATAGAAATTTGCAGCATCTTTTAGAAAACTTCTTATTTGCAAAAATCATGTTTTCCTTTTGCTACTTACAAGTTTTCCAAAACAATCACAGTTTTATGTTGATAGACTAGATCGTGTAACGTCTGTCGCGATTCACCGATGGACAGAAGAACTTGATGCACCTAGAAAACAAAAATTTTTTTACATAGGTCCGTTAAAACACTATAAATATACATTTATATCAGAATGGATTTTCGATAGTGAAGAAAACTAACCTTACTAGCGTAAGTTAAACGAGGTATTTGTGTGTTTGGATCAGGAAGCACTTTAACATTTTCAAAAAGGCGTAGTAAATTCGTCTAAAAATCAAATGTGAGTTTGATTCCAGAGAACAATATATTAGATGGATGTATGAAATAGGGAAGAAAGATTCCCCACACCTTATCAAACTGAACGGACACTTTGGTGATGACCGAGTCTCGGATGAGATAGTCGAATTTGTCGACATCGAACGAGTCATTCTGATTCGATACAATGTCGTAGAGGAATGCCCTATCTCTGCCTCGCCCAGTTGGCTGAAATTCCGGAATCATCTGACTCCTACAGGTGTCTAGTGAGGAGATATCTCGAAGCTCTGGTCGAGTTAGTGACAATGGCATAATTGGAGAATTGCAAAAGTGGTGCATTGTTGGAACATTAAAGATGTACTGTCATAAGTCTTCCTACCGATGGTACTGGTGAAATGAGCTCTTTAATGAAGCGCAAGTTTCTCTCCAGTTCATCACCGGATCCTAAAAACTCTCTGAGAGCTGCATTGACCTCAGGCAATGCACATATACTGTCGAATATTCTTATTGACAGTTCCTCGTGCTGAAATTGGCTTTTAATTTTATTTATATATCTAACTACAATATCAAATGAGATATCGCCTACTTTCCATGTTCCTCCAATCGCCTGTCGAAATGGGCCGTCAAAGAAATGAGAGAAGGGACCATGTCCTGCAAGTCACTTTATACTCGCCGGTCTAAGCAGATGGTAAACTTATAACTGACCTATATCATGAACGAGTGCTGCAATAGAAAGACAAAGGTGTTCTGCGTTTGTGATATTTAATGAAGGATATTTCTCCTTCAATTTTTTGACCAGGTTCCACGCCAGCCAATATGTGCTAGAAAAATTAGTTAGACTAAAATAACCTAGATTAGAAAAGTTGTTACTAATTCTTTAATAAAATAAACAGTATTGGCAAACGAACCCTAGGCAGTGAGAAAAACGGCTGTGATCTGCGCAAGGATAAACCAGGTTGGCTACTCCTAGCTGCTTTAAGGATCGAAGTCGTTGGAAGTGAGGAGTGTCGACGATAACGTTCAAAGGATAGTACAAAGTGATTTGCTCATGGACTATATCACTGATTTGCCGACTCTTAAAGGATCGAAACTTTTACGGTACTGTCATGTTTTCTTCCTTTTCAAATTTTCTAAAATATATTCCTGTTTAAGAGTGGAGTATTTTATAGGCTAACCTTTTCTTCTATTGGCCAGACTATTGGTTCTTCTAGTTCTTCCATAGAAATGGGATTTGTTGAGCTTTCGGAAAAATTGTATATCAGAGATTTTAAAAATAATAAGATACTAACTTTTGATTGTTCACTTAACAATTCTGGTAGTGTCAACTACTGTAATATAAACTTTTCAATAAACGAAAATATGTACTAATGGAAATAAGTCATACTTGTAGTATTTCTTACAATATTATTATCAATAAACGGGTTTTATGGAAGCAAGTTTACATTTAAAGGCCTATGATGTTCCAGCTTCAAAAATTAGCACTATCATGAACATCCAAAACACTAAAGATTGCCCCTTTGTGTCTTTATTTCTAGTAAGATGTTAGATTAATTTTATGATAAGGTTGTCAACCGTTATTCAATCACGTCGCCAGGTAATTTATTTTGTTAACTGTTTTTTAATGGAACATATCTCAAAAGCTTAGAGAATTGGTAGCTAGCTACCTTATAATAAAAGTAATTCTTCAAATGTGCTAATTAATAATTAGTGTTTTGTTAATATCTACTATTTCTTATAAGTCGAATTATTAGCTCAACTTGCGCGAGAGACAATAAACAATATGCTATCATTTCTCCCAATACTATATAAAAAGGCCCTTTAATTTGTTAACTGTCAATCTGTGGACGGAGTTTTTATTTACGAAACGACATTTATTATCTACCATGTATTTCGAGCATGGCGTTACCTAACCAAAAATAAAGATCAAATGGAAAATAATTTAAAATTTAATAAATGCGGTATATATCTGTTATTCTTTCATAAAAAGAAAAAATCTAGACATTCTATGACTGGACAATCAACAGAATGTGACTAGGTCGAGTAGAATATAAGTAATGCACCGTAGACATAATAGGGAGAGGTAAAATTTAAAGCATATTCATTTGAATCCATATATTCTTAGGTAAAAAAATCACCATAGCCAATGTTTTATTCTCCTTTGGAGAAAATAGTAATAGTACAAGGATTGTGTAAAACTTGGACGTTAAGAATATGAATTGAGTGTTAAGCCAGGACAGCGTGGAATGCAGTGCTTCCACTTTCACATAAAATACAGTGAACAAGAAGCGCATAAAATGGAAACAGTGTATTCCAGGGTCCGTATTAGCTAACATCTATCCAAAACTGCTTTTATATAGGTAATACACGTCACAGCTACAGATATTATAGCGCCATTTTTATTTTATACCAGATGCACTACTTTTTTAAATATTCGTTTTGTTACCTTAACGCTCTTATCATCCTGAATCATCGATTATCAGCTCAGCCTGTTAGTATGCTGCTGTCAGTCAGGATGTTTGTTGTGATATGTTTCGAATAAATTAGTCATGATTATTTGCTAAATATCCTGAAGAGAAAAGATTTTTTAAGTGGTGCTAAGAAATGAATATAATCGTAGTAAACAAATGAGTGAATTGTAAGAATGGTGTATAGTCCCGCTTCCTTTTAGTTGGGAGGTAGGCGCTTATTATTAATTGGTTCAGTGGTAGAATGTCTTAAATATAAGATAAAGAAAATGAATGCTAGGATTTGTTGTGATAGTAAATAACAGTATGAATAAATGACCCTTGAGTTTCTTCAAATGGTCGCACTCGGTTTTTACAGCAGAGTTTACGTCGGAGTTATTCACTCCATAAAAACACCCCGCAATCATCCCTGCCGTATACGCGGTGTTGAGCCATTGCATTATTAAATAAATAATATGGTTACCTTAATATGTTAACAGTGTTACTGTCTGGTTAGACCACGACAAGTGGTGCATTGTTGGAACATTAAAGATGTACTGTCATAAGTCTTCCTACCGATGGTACTGGTGAAATGAGCTCTTTAATGAAGCGCAAGTTTCTCTCCAGTTCATCACCGGATCCTAAAAACTCTCTGAGAGCTGCATTGACCTCAGGCAATGCACATATACTGTCGAATATTCTTATTGACAGTTCCTCGTGCTGAAATTGGCTTTTAATTTTATTTATATATCTAACTACAATATCAAATGAGATATCGCCTACTTTCCATGTTCCTCCAATCGCCTGTCGAAATGGGCCGTCAAAGAAATGAGAGAAGGGACCATGTCCTGCAAGTCACTTTATACTCGCCGGTCTAAGCAGATGGTAAACTTATAACTGACCAAGATTGTACCACGCGGACTACGACTCATTATGTTTTTAATATTTGAGTCGTATAACGTTTAAAATTTTTAAAATAAGATATAGCTCTTTCATTTTAATACTAAAAATACTACTTGTACTCCATGTATTTCAATTGGCAGTGTAGTTGAGTAAAAAGATATGTTTGCACTGTGTTTACAATCGTTCACGATGTGTAACGCTCATTGGTTGATTATTTTCATTCGCGTAGTAAAAGATTTCACCGTTTTTCTTTTGGGACTCTTTCCTTCTCCTTTCCTTCTAGACTTTTACTTTCTCAATTAATATGCATTTAAGTCTTTTTTTTTGGCTATGCCACGTATATAGATGCGCAAGAGATGAACGGTATGATAAAACGAAGTATTATTTTCATTTTGTTTTTGCTGAAATCGTCTCTCTGCTAATTTTATTTCTTAAGCTATTATTTATTGCCACATATTTAATTTGTAACACCTCAGACACCAGGGCTAGTCACAGTATTCGCAATCTGTCGTTTGTTTTTAATCCACATATACGTCTTTGATTTTTTGGATTTAACAAGAATCACACGAAATATAGACAGAATCGATAAATCTTCGTAATTAGGGTAAGCAGTTTTCGGACAGATGTTTGCACTTATGCTAAGAGCCATTGTTGACATTAATGGTAACAAAGAATGCCCTGGCGAGAGTTGTTTCCCTTTAAGTGTCCCTTTTGCTTATTCTTGTCCTCTTTATTCTTCTTAATTTCGAGATTCCGTTGTCGCAGTTTTTACCCTCTGTTTCGAACAGTGGTCACTCTAGCGGTCAGTGTTCTGGCAATCGATTCTGCCAGACGAATGATGTCGCGGCGTGCTTGTTTTCCATTTACCATTCAAACTGATCTCCACTAATCGTTGCTTTTCACATTTTAAATTGTTTTTGCATAAAGTTTGCTCTCCGTGTTACCTTTTAGATATAATGTTCGTTAAAAACGAATAGGAATGCGTCTAGAGTAGGTATCAATTTAATTCAATTATTTATTTTCTTCAGGATATTTAGCAAATAATCATGACTAATTTATTCGAAACATATCACAACAAACATCCTGACTGACAGCAGCATACTAACAGGCTGAGCTGATAATCGATGATTCAGGATGATAAGAGCGTTAAGGTAACAAAACGAATATTTAAAAAAGTAGTGCATCTGGTATAAAATAAAAATGGCGCTATAATATCTGTAGCTGTGACGTGTATTACCTATATAAAAGCAGTTTTGGATAGATGTTAGCTAATACGGACCCTGGAATACACTGTTTCCATTTTATGCGCTTCTTGTTCACTGTATTTTATGTGAAAGTGGAAGCACTGCATTCCACGCTGTCCTGGCTTAACACTCAATTCATATTCTTAACGTCCAAGTTTTACACAATCCTTGTACTATTACTATTTTCTCCAAAGGAGAATAAAACATTGGCTATGGTGATTTTTTTACCTAAGAATATATGGATTCAAATGAATATGCTTTAAATTTTACCTCTCCCTATTATGTCTACGGTGCATTACTTATATTCTACTCGACCTAGTCACATTCTGTTGATTGTCCAGTCATAGAATGTCTAGATTTTTTCTTTTTATGAAAGAATAACAGATATATACCGCATTTATTAAATTTTAAATTATTTTCCATTTGATCTTTATTTTTGGTTAGGTAACGCCATGCTCGAAATACATGGTAGATAATAAATGTCGTTTCGTAAATAAAAACTCCGTCCACAGATTGACAGTTAACAAATTAAAGGGCCTTTTTATATAGTATTGGGAGAAATGATAGCATATTGTTTATTGTCTCTCGCGCAAGTTGAGCTAATAATTCGACTTATAAGAAATAGTAGATATTAACAAAACACTAATTATTAATTAGCACATTTGAAGAATTACTTTTATTATAAGGTAGCTAGCTACCAATTCTCTAAGCTTTTGAGATATGTTCCATTAAAAAACAGTTAACAAAATAAATTACCTGGCGACGTGATTGAATAACGGTTGACAACCTTATCATAAAATTAATCTAACATCTTACTAGAAATAAAGACACAAAGGGGCAATCTTTAGTGTTTTGGATGTTCATGATAGTGCTAATTTTTGAAGCTGGAACATCATAGGCCTTTAAATGTAAACTTGCTTCCATAAAACCCGTTTATTGATAATAATATTGTAAGAAATACTACAAGTATGACTTATTTCCATTAGTACATATTTTCGTTTATTGAAAAGTTTATATTACAGTAGTTGACACTACCAGAATTGTTAAGTGAACAATCAAAAGTTAGTATCTTATTATTTTTAAAATCTCTGATATACAATTTTTCCGAAAGCTCAACAAATCCCATTTCTATGGAAGAACTAGAAGAACCAATAGTCTGGCCAATAGAAGAAAAGGTTAGCCTATAAAATACTCCACTCTTAAACAGGAATATATTTTAGAAAATTTGAAAAGGAAGAAAACATGACAGTACCGTAAAAGTTTCGATCCTTTAAGAGTCGGCAAATCAGTGATATAGTCCATGAGCAAATCACTTTGTACTATCCTTTGAACGTTATCGTCGACACTCCTCACTTCCAACGACTTCGATCCTTAAAGCAGCTAGGAGTAGCCAACCTGGTTTATCCTTGCGCAGATCACAGCCGTTTTTCTCACTGCCTAGGGTTCGTTTGCCAATACTGTTTATTTTATTAAAGAATTAGTAACAACTTTTCTAATCTAGGTTATTTTAGTCTAACTAATTTTTCTAGCACATATTGGCTGGCGTGGAACCTGGTCAAAAAATTGAAGGAGAAATATCCTTCATTAAATATCACAAACGCAGAACACCTTTGTCTTTCTATTGCAGCACTCGTTCATGATATAGGTCAGTTATAAGTTTACCATCTGCTTAGACCGGCGAGTATAAAGTGACTTGCAGGACATGGTCCCTTCTCTCATTTCTTTGACGGCCCATTTCGACAGGCGATTGGAGGAACATGGAAAGTAGGCGATATCTCATTTGATATTGTAGTTAGATATATAAATAAAATTAAAAGCCAATTTCAGCACGAGGAACTGTCAATAAGAATATTCGACAGTATATGTGCATTGCCTGAGGTCAATGCAGCTCTCAGAGAGTTT
Organism: Heterorhabditis bacteriophora; assembly: GCA_964036235.1. NCBI lineage: Eukaryota > Metazoa > Nematoda > Chromadorea > Rhabditida > Heterorhabditidae > Heterorhabditis > Heterorhabditis bacteriophora. Next base: position 10,525,575 of record OZ038428.1, on the reverse strand, counting down.
TTAGGATCCGGTGATGAACTGGAGAGAAACTTGCGCTTCATTAAAGAGCTCATTTCACCAGTACCATCGGTAGGAAGACTTATGACAGTACATCTTTAATGTTCCAACAATGCACCACTTTTGCAATTCTCCAATTATGCCATTGTCACTAACTCGACCAGAGCTTCGAGATATCTCCTCACTAGACACCTGTAGGAGTCAGATGATTCCGGAATTTCAGCCAACTGGGCGAGGCAGAGATAGGGCATTCCTCTACGACATTGTATCGAATCAGAATGACTCGTTCGATGTCGACAAATTCGACTATCTCATCCGAGACTCGGTCATCACCAAAGTGTCCGTTCAGTTTGATAAGGTGTGGGGAATCTTTCTTCCCTATTTCATACATCCATCTAATATATTGTTCTCTGGAATCAAACTCACATTTGATTTTTAGACGAATTTACTACGCCTTTTTGAAAATGTTAAAGTGCTTCCTGATCCAAACACACAAATACCTCGTTTAACTTACGCTAGTAAGGTTAGTTTTCTTCACTATCGAAAATCCATTCTGATATAAATGTATATTTATAGTGTTTTAACGGACCTATGTAAAAAAATTTTTGTTTTCTAGGTGCATCAAGTTCTTCTGTCCATCGGTGAATCGCGACAGACGTTACACGATCTAGTCTATCAACATAAAACTGTGATTGTTTTGGAAAACTTGTAAGTAGCAAAAGGAAAACATGATTTTTGCAAATAAGAAGTTTTCTAAAAGATGCTGCAAATTTCTATTTTAGACTAGTTAAAGCCATAGTATCTGCAAGCGAACATTTGAAGTTTTACGGTAATGAGGGGAAAATCTACAACTTACGTGAGGTCACCAACGATATGGCTGCCTACATGAAGACCAGCGACGATGGCATTCTTACTCAGGTATTTAATTACAGTATTATAGTTGTATCTTCATTAATTGTATTAGGTATTAGAACTGAGGTGATGTTTTTTAATTTATCCGTTAGTGAAATATGTATGACTTAGATCATAAATTCTACCTCACCTGAACTTGAAGAAGCAAGAAATTTGATTAATAATATTCAATCAAGAAAAATTCCCAAGAACATCTATGAGTATCAATACTCTACTGGAGATATTAATCTGGTAAGCCCTTATAATAAATTACACTTTTTCTCACATTTATACTTTAAGAAGAAACATATTTTGTCTGGAACTCTTTTTGGCAAATTTTTACCATTCTTGGAAGCATTGAACACTTGGAACTTTGCAAATAAATAGTAATTCGGTAAAATAGAGCAAAGAGAGCCTAGACGTACGTCAAATAATATAAGGCTCTTAAAGCACAGTTTATTCAAGTGGAAAGGATTAATTTATACGACTCATTTTCCATAGAAGTTTATTGAATAATCTGTGAAATATTTAGGATACCATAATGAAAGAACTTAGAGCACGACTACCGGAAGACGTTACCAACGAAATCACGCTATTGGTTTATTGCATTATTACAATTCACCATTACTTAATTTCTGTGACAGTTTTCCCACTTTTTTTAAAAGTCTTTTTCTTAGAGTCGAAACATGAACAAAGGACTGGGCGCTACAGATCCTATAGCACGAGTCTTACTGTACGATAACAATAACGATGAAGTCAAGCATCCTGAACTTGTATGTGGATCTGGACCACCATTACCTCATAAGTTCATAAATCGAAGAATATTATAGGCGAAACTACAAACTCCCGGTGTAACAACTATTAATTCAGTGATGATTTATATTTCGCGCTCAAAATGGGACAGAAGAAATGAAGTTATTGAAGCATTTAGGAATATTGTAAGGTGAATATAACTAGTAATAATTGCGGAATTCAGATTACGGAGAAATACACGGAAAGTGAAGTGCTGCTACACACTATACTTAATATTTCCAGTGAAACTACAACTTTCAAGAAGAATAGGAGCTGAATATTTTTGAAGCCTTGCGAGACCCACTTTAATTGCTGGATAAATAGATAAATTTTCCATTAGTATTGGTTTAAATTTATTCAGATCATCTGTTAAACTCTTTTATATATGAAAATAATAAATTAGCACAGTAGAAAGTCATTATACTTACAATTTAACTATGAACCTACCATGTGATGACCAATTTAAGTGACCCACAGTAGATCAATAATAATTTAAAAATCAATACCACAAGTTAATAAGAGTATACTTAACAATAGATAGTAAATAACTCATACTAAAAAAATGTTAGGACGGTATTGCGTCGATGAGGTGTCAGTAGATGTTATCATATGCTACCAGTTGTTTAAAAAGTCATCCTCTTTTCTTCTTAACAAAACTGAATTCTACATTCCACTTAATGTTATTTAATAGGTAACATTCTTGATGTCTTTGTGTTGTTCTATTCATTTGTTTATTAAGATCATATTCATTCTCCAATTATGCCATTGTCACTAACTCGACCAGAGCTTCGAGATATCTCCTCACTAGACACCTGTAGGAGTCAGATGATTCCGGAATTTCAGCCAACTGGGCGAGGCAGAGATAGGGCATTCCTCTACGACATTGTATCGAATCAGAATGACTCGTTCGATGTCGACAAATTCGACTATCTCATCCGAGACTCGGTCATCACCAAAGTGTCCGTTCAGTTTGATAAGGTGTGGGGAATCTTTCTTCCCTATTTCATACATCCATCTAATATTTGTCTTTATAAAATTGTTTATAATAGTCAACTTTTATATAAGAGCAAATTTATTGACTGACCTCATTTTGCTTACAACTTGCTTATAATTTATATCACATTTATTCAAGTTGATGGCTGAAAAGATGACGATGTAAGAAAAACTATAATGCTCTCGGACAAAAAGAGAGGATGGCATGCAAATGAGACAAGGCCAGCGACCTTCACCCACAAAAGCGAGCGAAATCTGTCAATTAAGGCAGTCGGTTTCTGTATCACGCCCTTCGACTTAGATCACTACCTGCACCTTTCAGCGTAGTTCACTATCTCAGTTCCTTTTTTTTATTGTTAATTATATTTACGGAATCCTACATTCTTTCTATCGGTACGGCCACGCACTACATATGTTCTTTGCTAAGAAACCGTCGTTGAATTTGAAATACTTCTTTATTATTATAATGAATACACACGCGTTTTTAAAAGTTACAATTTTTTTATAATTTAAATAATTATCTATATAGAAGGATGTTTATATGCCACTCATACCACTTTTAAATATTTCATTTGAAGTAAAGCTTTTAGTCATTGAACTCTAACAAGTAATTTTGTTTAAAATTAATTAATAAGGGTTTTTTGCTTTATAACTTTTGTAATTTATTTTAGTAGATTAGGTGGTGAGTGACGACATCCAGCTGCCATAATGCAGCCTTTCCACCTTTTCTTGTTAGCTTCAACCATATGGGCATACAATCTTCACGTTAGTTCCAATATTCATACTCTTATTTGTTCAAAGCCGGTTTGATGACCTTAATTTGGTGCTGTGATCAGTTGTTCTACAATTTGTTTATCAGGAAGACTCGCTTCGATTCTGTGAGAGTTACGCAGAATGTAATGCTGTTGCTCTTCTAGAAGAAAGGCTTTGTTTAGGTAAGAATAATTTTAAAAACAAATGGTTTTTGATATCAATCTACTCAATGTTTTATGTAGTAATAATCATAATATATTCGCTTTTTTACGGATACAGGAAACTCACGACTGCGCCCGTACTGGTTACCGGAATCCCATGATCCAAAAGGATGTCACGACAAGCTGAAAAATGACTATAAGATTGTTAGTTATCAGTTGTATAGTATTTTTCTAAATATAAATTACTACATTTTGTTTTAGCTAGAAAAAATGGAAGAAGACCTTGAAAATCAGTTCATATCCTGTCTAATTGATAATTCTGTTCCATTTAATGAATCACAGGTAAGCAATAAAATAATCAAATTAATTAAGCGATAATTTCAGGACGACAACTAAGATATCACGAGAAACATTCTCATGATTCCAATAATTAGATTTATATTGCCTTTATCCACAATGAGATATGCATGTTTCGACGTACTCATTGTTTCCAAATAAAGCCATGGTGTTATAAACATCATCAGGGAGAATGTCTAAAATATTCTCTCTTATCCTTATAGTTGAAAGCTGTATACAAGTTTAATAGTGGATTATTGTCTTTCGTCTTCTATGAACTGTATTTTACACTATAAAATCGATTATGTCAAGTTTAATTCAAAAATCTAAGATGGAATCTAGTAAAATCCCGTTAAAGTCTATTAAGGCTAATAGAATTTGCTCTACAGAGCGTTTAGTTTAGAATGAAAAATGTACTCAGTCGGTTCTTCGAGATACTCCCCGTTTCTCCTATGGCAGGACAATTACATATGTTCCAACCAATTGTTTCACTGGTCTGGAACGGAGGAGAGAGAGGGAATGTGGAGCAGTTAAGAACTGTTGTAAAGCATACAGCAAGTACGCATATTATTTTTCTACCTCTACTTTTTATTAAATCCATTATTCATATCTCTTATAGAATCGAATGATCCTTTTTGTTGTCCTTCCTTTGAGCCTTGAACTAGGTTTTGTGTATCGCTTTCATGTAACATCATATCTTTGGATTACCGCAATTTTTCGATTTGGCTCAAGTTTCAGTCGCCACCTGTCCAACCCACTTTATTCATTACATAACCACTGACTATTATCACAAACAACTTCTATCGGGCACCATTAACGTTTAGATTAATAGTATTTCTCATCTTTCTTTGAATTATTTGAATGCGGTTGGATTCTTATAAAATGGGCTAAGCTCTTCAAGGTCGTAGAATGATGGAAAATGAGAGATTTTCTGAGGGCCCGATAATTACAGTACGTTTTTGGTTCTCTAAAGTTAAGAAAAAATCGGATTTATGAGTATTTTCTATATATGCTAATATATTTAAATAACTGCGCAACAATTATCAAATGTAAAGCTCTGCACGTAGCCGATTGTTTTGATTTTCCAAATTTTATATTTATGTTATTTACAAAGTTAACTGACAACTATACTGATTTAAAACTTATTATCTTTAATGGAATTATATTGAATTTATCCTACCAATTCATGCGAAATCCAACAGCATTGATAAACTCGGAAAAACTGTACTAGATATTATTATTGTTATTACTTCGTTTGCTCAGCGTTCGTTTTTGGCTATTGCGATATCTTTATTTTTGCTTCATTGTGACATATCTGACGTTCAATCTCTCCGTTTTGGAATAGTCATATCGAATCTCTGAAATATCGAGATTAGAATAATTTTATGTTCAAAACTCGAATCTTCTGCTGCATCATTGCTCTTGTATTTTGATTATCCTAAACAATGACAATTCTGTTTTCTTCTGAAATTTCCGTCAAACAACTTATGATAACCAAAAATTCTGAGTACGCCAAAAATATAAAACATTTGCATCTATTGTTTTGAGCTAGGCGACTTCAAATAATGTTTTCACTTGACTTGCTTTTCATGATTTTTACATGGTTTTGATGATTATTGAGGAGGCGAGAAAAGCTGAATATATTTTTTGACATGAGATAAATTTCATATATCATTCGATCGTTTTGTGTAAATGGAAAAACGACCTTGACGTCGGCTAACTCGGTCAGAACATGGAATCTTATCAAAGTCAACAATGTGAATGAGAGAGGTGTACTACGATGGATAAAACCATCGATGAATACAGGGTATCCCAAAAAAGAACCGATTTTTAAAGTTTGGTAACTTTCTTCAAACTCAACTAAAATCGTCGTTTTAAAGCATTCCTGAAAGCTTAAAAATCTAGCTTTTCGACTGTACTCATTTTATTAGCATATATAAAACATAAAAAGTTCAATTATTGATTTTGTGGAGGCATCCATTATAATGTTTTTTCATATCTATTTGGCATTATTTATCTTGCATTTGCACTACTCTAGTAATTAAAAATGGTTATTTCTGTAAAAAACATGCTATTATTAAAAATTCTTATGGTAATTGTGACCAAAGAAACTTCTACCTATCCACTTCTAACGACTGCAGAAACTATGTTGTTTTGGGGAAACGGCGCAAGAAAGATCGATCCCAACAGATTAATCGTGCAAATAAATAACTTTTCTAAAAGTGTGATGATAAGTGTAGGAATCATTTGTAGTGGAAAAATATTCATACATTTTGTGGAACCTGGAGTAACGATTAACTAAGCATACTATACAAACGTCCTCCTCAAGGACTGTCTTCTTCCTGATTGCAAATTCTTGTATCCATCAGGATTAACTTGGATGCATGGTTCTATCTCATTTGACGCAGGCAAAAAATGGTGGAATACTTCACGAAATAAGCCCTCGGATAAATAATCCCAACTCATTAGGCTTCAAATTTACCTAATTTGAATCCTTGTGATTACAGATTATATGCATGACTAGAATCTCGAGTTTTCTAAAGGTAGATTCACCTCCACTGATGATCTCGAGCAAAGAATAATTGAAATGCTGGACGAACTAGTCTCAGAGATATGTAAGAAATAGTGCTCAAAATTTAAAGGTAGAATCGAGACTGCTGCTGCAGCAAAAAAAGGGCATGCATAATTGCGATACAGTAAAGTTTGAATTTGAAACAATGAAATACTACGCCGATTTATATTAAAACAGAGGAAAACCCATTTTCAGTTATTAGAATAACGAATATCCAAGACAAATGAGGTGAATGTGTGGAAAAACACGAAAATGGGTGTCTTCACAAAATCGATTACTGTACTCTTCACGCATGGCATATGTTGATGACGTTAATACGGTCGAAAAGTCAGGTAATCAAACCCAAAAATGCTGTTAAACGACAATTTTAGTTGAGCTTGAAAAAAGGAGTGGAAAGTTTAAAATTCGTTATTTTTTGAGACATCCTGTATCTGTGACCACACAGTTAAAAACAAATTTTATGGAAAAAATACTGCATATTATTTTATCCGTTAACTAGCAGTTTCTGTTAGATGTCAATCTATGCTTACGGAGTCTTCGTTAGCCAATTCAATCGAGACTACTGCAGTGACAATGAGGAAAAGAGCAAAAGATTGCGAGGTAATAGAGTAAATTTAATTAAGTTAGCACATATTTATATGTTATAATAATCAAAAGGAGTATGATTCGCAGCTCAAACTTTAATATTAATTAGTGAAACATCACCAATTAAAAGCAAACATTAAATGAATATCGATTATTTATGTTTTTAAAATCACGAAACACATTTTGTTTTCTTTTAGAAAGGTCTGGTGGTTGACATTCTTCCTATTCCCGATTACTTTGGAGCAAGTTATGATACAGAACAAGCATGGGCACCAAAAGGACATGTCAATGTCAATTTCAAAGATCTAGAAACTGAAAAGAAAAAACAAGATCGACAACGCGATGGTGCGCAATTAAGTGACGTCATTTATCTAAACAAAGTCATATTGTAAATGAACATTTAAGTTCTAGGTTATTTTAAGTAGTAAATTACAATGGATGACGTTTAAATAAAGCTAAAAATATTAGAGCATTTTTCACAGAATTTTCTCGCATTTCTTTTTGATTGATAGAACTCAGGTTCTGGTTTGGGATACGTAAATGTTCGTTTTTGGACTGCTTCAAATGAATCCGTAGAAGATAAGGCACGTAGAGTTCTTCTAAGATCTGGAGATGAGAAGCCGGGAGAAGTTAGTAAACCACTTGGCGGACAAAAAAGCAAGGTGAGAATTTCTAGTTATATGCTTAAAATAATATATTATAATATAAAAACTTCGTGATTGCAGGCAGAATTTCCAAAATTAAACGGCATAAATAATGTGAATAAAAATAAATTAACAGTAAGTGATAGGGATTTGGTGATTGCTCTTCCACCACTTTCATTTCCTGATGACTCGGCAAAGGTAACACCATTTATCTTTTAGTGGCAAAGAAAAAGAAACGTATCACATTTGTGATAATGCAATAGAATATGTTACATATTACGCTAATGTTAGTTATTTCATCTTACATAGTCTGACTCTTGCTCAAACTATTGACAGTGCAACTCTGGCAACTGCAGATAATCAATGATGGCGATAGAAAAAACGACAAGCTACCGAAAGATCAAATAGAACACGATAGTGCCTTCAATCATGCTCTAAATAATACAATTGAGTACAAGAAAAGAATTGAATTGGAGCGAGGAGCTACTGGGCACATAGTAGAAGAAGGGTTAAACTCATTATTGGAAGCTGTTAAGGTAAATAGCCCATTATTTTCTAATTCTCAAATGTACTGTTTTATAAACATTTTATGTTGGTTGAAATTCTTAAAACTACTTTTGCCTTGTTCAAAGGTTTCCGAAGCAACTCATCAAATGGGAATCGCATCAGGATCAGTGAAAAAAATGGACTCATTAGTACAGGAAGGTTCAGAATTCCTGAGTGGGACTGAAATTGTCACATCTAGTCCAATCATCTTTGTAAAAAAAGATAAAATTTCAAAGGTGAATTGTAATGAAGACATGTAACTCGGAGAACTATGAAAATAAATTTCTGGATTTTATTTATTTGAAAAACATATCCATGAATTTTTTTTTTGAGATACTAAGGAAGGAATTCAACGGTGGATGCCGAGCCAAAGCTTTTAGCTCTAAAACTCGAAGATTAGAGGAAATACTGACAATGTTGGGAGAAAAATCAGATTCCGAAGATATGAAAGAAGTCTGTGGACCCATTCTAATTATTAGCATCAAATAATGTGAAATATATATGTATATACAAGAAAATCAACAAGTAATGGAGAAATTTCAGATTAATGAGCTTATCGATACTTGGCAAAACAATTTCCGCAAGAAGGTTGTGTCTGCTAAGGAAAAAGCAAAAAATAAAGAGGTCTATTTATAAACGCTAAACTTTTTCTTATTTTTTAGATTATATACACATGTGAGTTATTTTATTCAATGAATATAGTTGAACTTTATTGTTGTTGCTTACAGTGTACTTATAATAATTAGTATCCGTCTCAGATTGCGAAAGCCCTCGATCAACTGATTAGTCACTTCGATGATGTTAACCTCCAGCTGATCAAGTCAAATATAAATGCTAGTAAGTGATTCACAAATATATTTGCTTCAGTTGTAAGATTAATTAGATTAAAAAACAGGTTCGAAGTTAAACTGAAACAAATATGATTATATAGCTTTTTAAATTTAAGCCTTTACCGAGGATGAATACCCTCATGAAGATGCGGAGCTAACTGCGAATGAATGTAATCCACTTCCAATAGATGTGGATGAAGAAAACAATGTTACAGTTAAGGAGGAGGAAAAGGAGGTTGGCACCATACAAGAAGAACTTGTGGACGAGCATGGCGACAAAATAATTGTTGAAAGTGGGTTTTACGTCAGTTATATTACACTTTTTTCATTGCTCTAAGTATTTAATATATCAAGGTAGTACTTCTAAAAAAATGATTTTACATTTCCTACTTCTAAAATACAAAAATCTTCCCGTTCAGATGGGTTAGAGAAGATCGTTCTCTCCAGGGGAGATTTGGTTGTCGAAAAAAGTGAAGACACACACTCTAAGGAAATCAGTATTGAGGATAAGGAAAAGGAAAGCGATTCAAATGTCACCCAATGGTCTAACGAAGAATACCAAAGGGAGCTCAAAAAGTTTCGAGAAGAACATCACATAGAAATTGATACAATAAATGTGCGTATAGGCAAGATATTAATGAAAAAAGATCAGGAAGGAGAAGGAAAATATGTATCTAAAACCATCTAGATTTCATTTAGCTCGGTCGCAATGAAACCTCGTGTGATTTGTATATGCGCTGTAGAAATCAAATGCACTTGGCTATAGATGGTTGTGCCTGGAGATTTGCTTCTAGTAAAGTAATATCCTCACTAGCTGAAAGTGCCGAGAGTCTTCTCTACAAGGTAATTATATAAGAATATTAATTAGTAGCATTTTTGTTTATCTATACTGAATTGGATCTATTCTAAATTATGTATATTGTTAAACTTCAGGGAGAAGAGCTATGTGATCCTTTTGAACAGCCAATGTATGAAGAACTGTACGAGATGGTTATCCAGAGAAATACAAAGCTCAGGAATTGCCTTGATAAAAAGAACGAAGTCTTTGTGGGTATTTGGGGAAGATAGTACCAATAAAGTGAAACAGTTAACTATGACTTTATTTCATTCTATAGTTCACAACATCGGTGTGCCTTCCATACGAATCGTCACTACAACATGTCTATGATGAAGCTCTTCTCAGAGTATTGTCCTCAGATTACAAAATATCTGCTGACTGCTTCCGCGATGCAAATCTTATTCAGGAGAAGTGCACCAAGCTTAGGGATTGTTGCCCAAATTATGATGAGTCAGTTAATATAAATTGATATTAGAGAAATTATAATTGAAAACCTAAGGTTTTGGAAAATCACTTCGTAATTTATTTACATTTAGATGTCGTGAGATGACAATGGATATTACAATTGAAGAAGCTATCATCAGTAAAACTGCACAAATTAATGAAAACAAACAAAATTGCTTGAAAACAAAGGCCAGAGAAGCATTCAAAATAACTTTGAAAGGTAAGATGACACATGAGATAAGAATTTCACTTTAGTCAGATGCATTAATCTAGTAATTAAGAATTTTATTTTCGGTCTTTTTTCGTAGTAATAAATAAAAACGTCGTTATATACAAAAAACAATTCTTTATTAATTTAGGCATTCCTATACTTAAGAAAAAGTAAAAGAATACATTTTATTAATAAATGTTAATTCAGATCTACTGGGCAAAGATGGTCGACAAATACTTAGAAAGATAAAAAATGGAGATCTAGATTTAGAGCTTGTGAAAACAGCAAAATTGATCAGAAGAATGAAATGAATGCGTGTTTTCATCCTCAGTCTATCATATGGAGCCCAGTGCAGTGTCTTTTAGAAATTAACTAATATTAATCTCAATATCTTATTTCATGAAATACAGGTACATCATTTTTGTCGTTTATCACTCGCTATAAATAATTCTATTCAATGACGTTTGACTCGTGCCACTCACATTTCATCCATTCCAAATATTGTCTGTTGCATTCACGTACATATGTGCTTTAATAAATCCTGTGTTAGCTAAGCAAATAAAGCACTTTTGTAAGTAGAATACCGATTGTATCCCTTAAATCTAACTTAGTTATAGAATTGCGCTTGAACTTATCTTTATATATGGTAATAATTAAAGTATAAATTATGTTGTGTTGATCTGTGTGAATAATTTGATGAGAACTGGGCTTTGTGTTTTATATATACAAGATGAGGAAAAGATAAATTTTAGAAGTATTATAGTTTTCTCCAAATTTAATAAAACCAGGACTTAATTTGTCTACTTTCAACTGCTCTAATAGTTGAGAATGAACTTTTCGTGAAATGTTGGAAAGTGGTACGACATGCATTCATTTAATGCCTCTACAACTCGTCGTCTGCAAAGGCACCGAAATTGTCTGCCGAGATTTGTTTATCAAAATGAGTTGTTTACCAGTGTCCTGGATGGACTGTTAATTGGTCTGTGTCCTGGATGGACTGTTAATTGGTCTGATTCCAAGATTGTTTATTGGACTCAACCAAAAGATATAACAAGTTATAGTCTGGGTGGCTTAAATACTGTCTGTCAAACCCCGCCCTATCCCATGACAAGGGATCGAGGCTGGGCTAGCAGAGTCTAAACACGGGAATTGATTGATAACATAGTCTTGCAAGATTATGGCCAATGGTTAGAGGTGGAGGTAATAGGCGATTAAGTTAATGGTAAACAATGAATAGCTGTCTAGACAAGACTAAATGGTCGTCTTTTCGACGACATTCCGGGCCTGTCTGAGACAAATGAAATACATACACTGGTATATAGGAGGTGACATAAGAGATAGTTGAATTGATTGATCACACGAATAAACTAAGCTGGGAGTGCTAAGCTGATGGGTATGGTCCACGGTGTAAGTAGTCTCGAAGTAGAGGGAGCAGTTGGCAGGTTTCTGACGATCAGTACGGGCGTCTGTGTCCGAGAACGGGTCGGCGTTGGCTGCACAGCAAAGAGTGATGGGAGGCTCCGCATAAACGGCATTTTGCGTGGCATGTCTCGTTGTTATCGTGATGACTGATGCATTTTATGCACAGTCCTAGATTGATGAGGCGAGATGTGCGTGCTACTACATCTTTGTATGTAGTGCAGTGAAACGAAGTATGGTGGTATTTGTTGTTCTCCGCTGGGCAGAATATGCATTCCAGTTTCTGTCCTGGTTGAAGTACTGTTGTATTTAGTTTTTCTTCTATTTTCTTCACTGCAACCGCGGTTTCATTAACCTTGTTGTATAGACGGAGGAGGACTTCATTCTGATGCTGTATGATATTCACTAGCCGTTCTGGCAACAGCGCTATGTCTGTGATGGGATGCATATCCAAAAACCTTAGCTCTTCTTCTTCTTCGGGATTGTCGATTTGTGCATAAGTGGCCATCCGGTAGTATCGAAAATCTTATAGTGATTGATTTAAGTTAAGTGGGCGTTTTATGTCACCGTCTCTTCCTTATGTTACTTACTTGTCGTTATTTCTTGTCTACCATACCTCATTGGGATAAACAGCTTCGCGGTATATTGATTAATTTTTGTCTGGATGACGATATAGGTTCGTGAGATAAAATGTATTACTAACAGACAGAATGGGTATGATAACCCAGGTGCTATGATAACAGTGATTAATATCTTGAGTATTAGCTTCCAATGCTCTCGACGCGTTTTGAACATGTGCTTAATGTCCAATGATGGTGTTTCGGACCACCATCTTCTCTGAGTATGTGACTCAACGCCATTTTGGTCGTAGAATAGCAATTTTTTTCTGTCGGCATGATGATTCAACGTGCTCTCTATCTTTGTTGTATTACATTCCTTTTTACATGTGATATAACAATTTTGGCATATTATTGCATTGAACTGGATAAATAGTGCTTTTCTTGATTTGTTATTTGGTGAACAAATTATGGTGGATAGGTTGGGAACATACGAGATAGTTTGACCGATCCTGTTGAAGTTTTCTGCTGATGTACTGCCGATTATTGTCATTAGCATAAATGGGAGAAGGAATACATGTACATAGTTCTTATTTTGACTATTGCCGTTGCTGGCTGTATCTTCCTTTGTTGTTTCATATTGTTTATCTTTTGCACGACGTGCTGGTTGACTTCTTGTTGGTTTGTTTATTTGGTTCTCTGAAGTCTCTTGCGTTTGATGAGTATCATTAAACGAAACGCTCCTAATTTCCAATGGTATTAATTTTGAAATTGGACGATGAGTAATTTTTCCCTTCTTTGTTATTACCTTTGCTGACCTTATCAGGTTGTCTGCACTTTCTATAACTTCCACGATTCTTCCTAATTGCCATGAACCTCTGGGTAATAGGTCATGTTGTATTATAACTATTTCTCCTATTTCCGGTATTTTTCGTTTGGAACTTCTTGCTTGTCGCAGTTTGATATTATGCGATTCACGGAGTTCGGTTAGGTATTCAATATTCCATTTTAACCAAAATTTGTCCGCCATTTTTTCTGAAAATTCCAAAGCTTCTTTTGCTTGCATTTCCGTTTGTATTAACGCTGGATCGTAGGTGGAATCTTCTATTTCCGTATTTTGTTGTGTAGATGGTAGCGAATATTTAATATTTCCTTGTAAAAAGTCAATAGGTCTTAATGGCTCAGAATTAAGTTCATTGGGGTCCACTTTTGTTAGAGGTCTAGTGTTTAGTATTGCCTCTATTCGAGTTATTATCGTATTCATTTCGATGAATGATAGCCTTTTTTTACCTATCATTTTATGGAAAGCCCTTTTTACGGTTCCTACCAGGCGTTCCCAAACTCCTCCCATCCAAGGAGCTCCTGGTGGATTAAATATCCACCTTATACCCTTATTTGCACTATATGACATAACTGATAGTCCTGTCTCTGTATCGTTCGCGTACAACATTTTGATTATTTTTGCACCTAAGGTGAAGTTTGTACCGCAATCAGTCCGAATTATTGCGGGTACTCCCCTACGTGAGGAAAATCGAATAAAGCTATGTAGAAAGGCTCCTGCAGTGAGATCCTCTGCCACTTCTAGGTGCACTGCACGGGTTGTTAGACATGTATATATTGCTACATACATTTTTTGTCCTTCCTTTGATGTCCAAGGACCCATATAATCACATCCTACATTTTCAAATGGTTTAGAACATACCACCCTATCTCTTGATAGAGGGGCCATCGTTGGCATGCTGAACGGTAGTCCTTGTTCTTTTTTGCATGTGGCACATGTGCGTATGTGTCTTTTTATAATCGTTGTAGGTTTTGGTATCCAGAAACGTAAGCGTATTAATGAAAGGATATGATTTAGGCCACAATGCCCATTTTCCACGTGTATTTCGTTGATTATCAGTCTGACAAGTTGTGAGTATCTTGGAAGGAATAATGGGTTTTTTGCGTCAAACGGTAGCTGTGCGTGTTCTAGCCGAGACTTCATCCTTATTAAGCCGTTATCGTCTATATAAATTTGTTTTCCTGAATGCCTTCTTTTGATTTCTTTGACATCAATGTGTCTGGTTTCCTGTAGTATTAGCATTATTTCTCCACTTTTCATATCTTCTGCTGTTATCTCATCTTTATTTTCGAAGTTTTCCTGATTGTTCCTGACTTGCGTAATTTTATTTGTTTTTAATTTTTTCTTCCAGCATGTTATAGCTTTGCCCACGCGTGCCGCTACTCGTAGTGCTTTTGTGTATGCACTATACCTACTTAAGTCAATCACCATTGTTGGCCTCGGCTTCGTGTTTTGTTCCAAATGCGTGTTAGCTAACGGTTCTACTATTTCCGTATCTACTTCATAATCATGAAATGGTTCTTCTATTGGTGTTAGTTGGCGATTATTGCCTTGATTTCCTGACCATTGTGGTCCTATTATCCATGGATGCTTTACAAATTCCTCTGACGATGTGCCGCGAGTTCCTACATCAGCTAGGTTGTTTTCTGAATCTATGTGAAAAAACTGTGTAGACTTATGCTGTTCGTTGAATTTTGCTTGTATCTTGTGAATTTTATCAACCTTATTGGTGACGAATAGTGGAAGCTTGCGTGATGATACTATCCACGACAGTGCTATTTTACTGTCACTAACTATATTAACTTTATGTATTTGTTCTCCAATGGAACTGTTAATTGACTCGGCTAGACGCAGCGCAATAAGGATGGCTACGAGTTCTAGACGCGGGATAGTCATCTGTTTCTTGATAGGTGCCAGTCTGGTTTTTCCACTAACTAATCCAGATATTTGACTTTCTGGTGCGTACTGTACGTAGGCGCATACTGCCATTGCCACTTGGCTGGCATCCGCAAATACCCATAATATTGCTGCTATTGGTTCTTCTACCGAACTTGGTTTTATTCTTCGAGGAACTGTAATTGTCGTATCGTGTATAGCTTTACAGGCAGCGTTCCATCTGCTGCAGAATTCGGGTGGCAATCGTTCTTTCCAGTTGATGTCCTTACAAAATAATTCGCGCATCATCACTTTGAGTTTTAATAGGAGTGGTCCAGTAAACCCAATGGGGTCATAAACTTTGTTTATTATGCTCACAACGTCCTTTTTTGTGAGGTATTCATGAACCGGTAAGCTAATATGAACTGTCAGTTCATCGGCTTCCGTATTATACCGTACTCCAAGTAATTTTGTGTCTCCCAACTTTCCGCGGTCTTGCTGTGGTATTATATTATTTATTTTTTGTGAGTTTGATATATAATCTCTCAAGTTCATCCCGATCTTAGCAAACAACATTTTCGATTTTTTGTATTTTGTTATAGCATTCTCTACTGAATCTGCCTCGAGAAGAATATTGTCTACGTAAAGGTTCTTTAATATTTCCATCGCAACTTCTTCGTTGGCATTTCTTAAGTACGAGGTTATCGACATATTTAGTATACTGGGACTTGCTGTGACCCCAAATGGAATCCTGTTAAACCGATAGTGTACTATGTTTTCTTTTGTCGGTGGACTTTCTGAGTCGCGAAGCCACAAGAACCTGCACAGATCTTTATGTTCCTCCGGTAATCGTATTTGTGTGAATGCTGCTTCGATATCACATAGAATGATATTTTTTGGCTGTCGACTCGCAATCAGAATGTTGTGTATTTTATTGACAAACGATTTGCCTGTATATATAACATCGTTGAGTGACAGATTGTTTTTTGCTTTTGACGACGCATCGAATACAATCCGCAGTGGTTTAGGCTTGTTCGCCCGCCATACTCCCGAATGCGGCATATAATAAATCGACATAGAATTTGGTATTCGGTGATTAACTTCTTCTATTATTCTTTCTTCCTCATACTGTTCTATTATCTCCTTATACCACTCTTTTTGGGGTTGTTGCCGTTCTAGGTGCTTATAGAGGGCATTTAATCTTCTTATGGCCACGTTAAAATTGTTACCCAGATCTACTACGTTGTCCTTTAATGGAAATGGGGCTGTTATGATTCCCTTATCTATTGTAATTGATTTGGAATACTTCGTCAAGTAGTTATATGTATTTTCTTCTGTGCCGTCTTCGTCGCTGGTTATTCCTATTCCTTCTAATTCATACATATTTTTAACAATTTGAGTTATCTCTTTTTCCGTAATAGTTGGAAAAGCATTGACTGGTTCTAAGGTCTTCTTGTTGTTCTTTGGTTTTAAATTTCCGCAACCATATATCGCTGGACCGAATACTGTATTCTGAATAATTAAACCCGATGGCATCACTATATTCGGTGAATTTGTTATAACAAATTTGTCATAAAGGTCGAGACCAATTAGAAAGCTCGGTACTTGTCGTTCTCCTTGAGTACGCAAGTTGGAAAGAAAGATTTCTTCCTGACGGAGAAATTGTTTATCGCATCCCGAGAGGGTTGCTGACCTGAAGTCTTTTGTAATTACCGGTTTCGTATTCATGGTTAGGAGTAGCTCTGTTCCGAATGCTGTCTTTATACGAACCGATACTCTATGTGATAGGAATTCTTCGGTTAATCCCCCTATACCTGACATTGTGATCGTTTCAGATTCTGAGGCTAAAAGCCCTAGCTGCATTGCGAAGCGCTCTTCGACAAGGCTTGTTTGGGCTCCCATATCAAAAAAGAATAAGGCTCGTTCGAACATGCTTGAGTGGTTATTCCATATGTTGCCTTCTGCTGTCATTAGCACAATTTGTTGTTTTATTTCGTTGGTATTATTTAGTTGCGTGTAGCTTCCTGCACGCACATCTGAAGATTGAGGTTGATTCCTAATTCCGTCGAAATACTGTAAATTCTGGGGAGCTGTGACTTGTTCCCTTTGAAATTGTGTTATTCTGTCATTCGATTGCCATCGCTGTGCAGGATCCTTCCTTTCGTTTCGTAGATAGGGTTGTTGTCCGCTATTCATGGTACGTAGGCACAGCGTTTGGTGATGGTTTTTTCCACATTGGAAGCAGTTTTCTTGGTTACACGCGTTGCTTGTGTGTGATCTTTCAAAACATTTCCAACAAAGTTGCTTGTTTCGAGCTACCGTTCGGCGTTCGGAGGGTTTATTTATTGTTCGGCACACTATTGATGAGTGGCCTTTTCTGTCGCAAAATTCACAGACTTTTTCAGAGTGTCTTAGATTATTATTATATCGTTGTACATCCGCTGTACTCCTCAGGTTTTGTTCAAATGATCGTGGTTCCTTCCTATCAAGGACTCTCATTCGTCTTTCGGTTATATGTCTACTAGAGATTTCAGACTCTAGTGATTCTAATAGTTCTTCTATGGTCATCGTGTCTTTCTCGTTTTGCATTTTTAGTGTTTTGCTTAGTATATGGTAAGGGAACTTCTTACATATCGCATCTGTCCACATTGGATCATTTGTTGTGCGTACGTTATACCCTGTTGATTCCATTTGGTTTACTAAGGCATTTATGTCTTCGAGAACGTCTAGACACTTTTCAGCATCATTGATAGCGGGCTTTAGGTCATGCAGGTTTTGCACTATGCTCGATCTGTTGTTGCTTTTATGACCATATCTTTTTTGAAGGGTACTGACCATCCACTCATAATTGGCTGGTAACATCTGTATCCCCTTTATCGTTTTTGTTGGTTTTTCTTTTAAACTGTCTTTTAGTAGGATTATTTTCTCCATTACTGACAGCTCCGCGTTGGTGTGAACCATATCTTCATAGATGGCCCAGAATTCCTCCCATTCTTCCACTTTACCAGAAAATTCTGGTACTTTTATTCTTAATGGCTGTACTTTACGATGCCTCTGTTGTAAGTTGCTTTCGTACTGTTCATTTGGTGAACCTTCTATATCTTGTGAGAATATCGTTACTTGGTCGTATAGCTCAGTTTGTTTATACGTCGAGTCGTTATCCGTTCGAGCTATTCCACATTTA
Organism: Heterorhabditis bacteriophora; assembly: GCA_964036235.1. Taxonomy (NCBI): domain Eukaryota; kingdom Metazoa; phylum Nematoda; class Chromadorea; order Rhabditida; family Heterorhabditidae; genus Heterorhabditis; species Heterorhabditis bacteriophora. Next base: position 10,507,106 of record OZ038428.1, on the reverse strand, counting down.
TGCTGGTATTGCGCATGCTCGTCGGTTTTTCGTGCCGATTTGACGCTACTGTTATTGAGATTGTCCAATTGTATTCTTTGATAACTGTTTATTGTCTGCCAAGCGAGATTCTGTGGTATTTCTAACCTTCGTTCCGCTGCAGCGAGTTCTAATATTCCTTCGTCTATCCGAGTATCTAACGTAAAAGTTAGTTCAGTGGCTTCGGCGAGGGTTTTTTGATACGGGATTTCCTCTGTTATCACCAAAATTTCGGAGAGGTGTTCTTTTCGTTGTGCTCTCGTTTTGCTGTTTGTTATTATCGTTTGCATTTCTTCCACTGACTTCGAGACTAGGCTTGAAGCCGTCGATATTTTAACGATGGCTAATTGAAGTTGTGTTATTCTCCTAATACAGTATTCCCTTAGCTCTCTGTCTTGCTCTGGGAAGCTATGCTGCTCTGTAAGACTTTTGTAGTTGCTGATAGTAGCCTGGAGCGTGTGGCAAGCACTTTTAATTGCTGGCTTTATTAGCATCAAACTCATTTTGTTGAGTACTGCGTGCTTTTATATGAGCACCGGTAGCGGATCGATGATCGGGCTACAGGGTGGCACTAGGGGAATTGAATCGGCCGATGCACCAAATGTCCTGGATGGACTGTTAATTGGTCTGTGTCCTGGATGGACTGTTAATTGGTCTGTGTCCTGGATGGACTGTTAATTGGTCTGATTCCAAGATTGTTTATTGGACTCAACCAAAAGATATAACAAGTTATAGTCTGGGTGGCTTAAATACTGTCTGTCAAACCCCGCCCTATCCCATGACAAGGGATCGAGGCTGGGCTAGCAGAGTCTAAACACGGGAATTGATTGATAACATAGTCTTGCAAGATTATGGCCAATGGTTAGAGGTGGAGGTAATAGGCGATTAAGTTAATGGTAAACAATGAATAGCTGTCTAGACAAGACTAAATGGTCGTCTTTTCGACGACAACCAGTTTGTAGTACTAAATAGAATAATCATTTTATCCATCTCACGTCTAGGAAAGACGCGCTAATGCACGGAATTCGCGACGAATGGGGACATACATTTTTTATACAGCGAGATTTAAGGATACCATATGATGTAATAATATTTTCTCTAACACAATAAATCTGTTCGAAAGGAAAGACTATAATTTTTAATAAATTATCGGTACCAACTTATGCGACTGGTAAAGTTGGGTACTCAAAAAAGGGAGCGATCGGTGATCATTTAACGTTTCTTTTTGCACTGATTGTTGCTGTTCTTTGCTTGCCTGTATTAAATCTCATTTGTCGCTATAGAGTTGTTGTTTGCCTATCAATTATATATAATGAAATAAAGTTATTTGTTCGCATCTTGTTATAAATATACCTCAGATAAATCTCACAAGTGAGGTAATGAATATAAGCATTTGTTGATTACCAGTTGCCCCCTAGTTGCTTCGACAGGAATAAATCACGCTCTTAATGTAGTAGTAGGTTGAACCAACTACGTAACATAAAAACAGACACATCTATAGTAAGAACCCATTCCATGTGTTTTTCTAGCCAAAGCAGGTCTATTCTGAGGTGAATAATCCTTACGTTATACTTAAGTGTGCCTCTAAATAAGCCTATTTCTCCTGCCTGTAAATTTTATAATTAATTCGAATACGTTACGCAGACGTCAGGATAGAAACAACATTGGCAGAAAACCTATCAGTTAATTTGGCTACTCTAAATTTACTTGTGGCATTTAGATGTCTTTATTCTAAAATAACGTCCACATTCTTATTCTATATTTGTTTACAGAAAAACTGTTACAGATGAATACGTTTGAAGTCGTTATACTTATAGTCGGCTGGTCGTCAGCCATCATTGCTCACGTGATAGCATGGTTTCAACTATTAAAAATTTTGAAGGTGAGTTTTAAGAAGTGATAATTAACCTTTACAAGCACCAAAATTTGTCTATAACTAAGTATTATTTAGATTCTGAAGAGACTGAACAATTGTCATGAAAACTTAAGTGCAGCCAGCAAACTCATGGAATATAGTGAGGTTGGTTGCAAGATTGAGTGAAAATAACTTATAAGTTAATTTAGCCAAGGAAAAATTAAGAAAAATGTGTTTTCAGATAACGGCATCGGTCATGCAATTGGGTGCTGAGCGTTTTAAATACGACCCTGATGTCAACGAGTTCGAACGCAACGTCGCTATTTTGATGCTAAAAGATGTTATTATCAAAAGGATTACCATTATGAATTTGTTTTTCAGCATTATAGGTGAATATATATTTTAGCCGAAACTATCGTACACAGGAGAAATAATGGCCAGACATCATAAAGCAATTCCGAAATCACTAAAAGAGGTACGAAAGTGAATACTTTTGTGAAGTTCATATATCGTTGATTTTGACCAAAGGCAGTCAAATCTACTAAATCCCGTCACTCACTGAAAAAGAAGAAAAGTGGAAAAACTGTTAGACCGAAAGAAGTGAGTTCAGATTTTATGTTAATAAAATCACAGTAAATATAAAATGCATCTGTGTGATTTCTAGCCCTTAGATAATTTTATGAAGCCTCAAGATCCAAATGCAAAAGTCCAAACTAAGGATCCCAATTATCAGGTGATCACTTATTTTATTTTCGTTTACATTATTGCTAAAATTACTTCTATTAAAGTAGAATTTCCTTTGTAGACACTATGTGGACTTGAAAATCAGGAAGTATTTGGGGATGATAAAAATCCTAAGAAAAAGTTCGTAACACCGATTAAAGTTGAAAAAGCTGACGCTAAAGATCCTCAGTATGAGGTATAAATTTTAATACTGCACCACGACATGGGATGTTACGTCATTTAAATATAGAGAGAGTACAGATTATAGACATTGCACGGAATAGGAAATGAGCTGTTCTGCAATGTGGGAGAAAACAAAGAAAAAAGCAATGGAAAAAATCTCTTCAAGCAGCCTATGAAAGTGGGTATGAGAAAACATATTTCCAAAATTAAATTGAGTGGAGAAAACTAGAGAAATGAAGAAGTAAAATATAATAAAAGAGGGAGTTGAATGAACAAGGAAATTTTATAAGAATTTTGTAGGTTGTAAAAGCCGATGCCAAGGATCCCCAGTACGAAACACTAGTATATGTTAAAGACGATATTTTCAAGAAATAAACATTATTTTTCAGAAGAAAGAATCTGTGGTAACTTTTATTATTATTTATTTTTTAAACTATATTAGTCGAAATTATTAAATCATACTAGTTACGGAATAATGTATTACAATATGTATATACAATTGTAACTTCTATAATAAACTATAATCGTCACATCTTATATTAGCATTATGAATGCGCAGTGCTTCGTTCTCATTAGAAACAACCTCGATCACTTATGGAATTGTCAGGATGTCGGTCGCCCCATTCACTGTTCCTTTCGCCTTCTGTGGCGGTTTCAGGCAAAGGCTGGTCGATATGTTACGACCTATCAACGGGTTTCGCCTACCTTCCCCGCCTGGCATTCCGCCCTTCCGTCTCAGTTCCACCGCAATTCGCTTGACCTCTGTTCATTTTATCTATTATCTCTACAACTACATCCAAATTTCCTCTATCTGCTACTGTCAATGATGTCATCTCTCAGCCATCTGGTTACATTTCGATTTGTTCTCTTCTTTATCCCGTTTTTCACTCAAGTTTATTTTTTCTTCGCGCGCATTCATTCGTGCCTCTCGTCCTATACAAAAGCCAAATTAGCCATAACAAGATGTTATCAAAAAACTAGTAGCTACCGCACTCTTGCCAGATCAACACTATCAAAGCTGCGATCTTCTAATGCCTTTTCGTCGAGATCTATCGATCTTGCAGTGACATCCAACAATATCTTTTCACAACAAATTTTTTCTAAGGACTCACTAAGCTAACTTCAGAATAGTTAAATTTAAATATATTTGCAGTGTAATTTGTTCTACCTAAGTTGATAAATTAGAATGTTGCTTAAATGTTTCATCTAAATATTTCGGCTTTTTGGTCTTAATAGATTTACTTCTTAATATGCTTTATTTTTACTGCTTTATTTTGTATTGAAAGGATTTTCAAATGTAAAAATGATGAATCCATAAAGCTTTCCATATGCAGCAAACTTGTGTCGTCTGTGATAAATGATCTGACAGATTATGATAGCTTTATTGATCCGATTTCGTCAGTATACAGCACATGAAATTTACATTGCCTTTATTGTTGATAAATAAGTGGTTATGAGGAAATTTCTGTCAAATTGCAACCATCTGCTAGATGTTTTGAACAAGCAAGTGAAAAGCAGCAAGCCGTAAATTGCAGTTGCAAAGTGCTCTGCGTCTTCCTTTCCATATCGTTCTTTTCTGTCTTTATCATACTGCGGTAATTTAGCATTAGAGAATACTATCGAAGGCAAAAACAGAACAACCGTAAAAAAAACAGTGTCGTTTGACAGCAAAACTGCATTTGATGCATGCAATTTTCGTTTAAATCATTTACTGTATTCTAGTCGTGTGATACAAATCGTTCTATGATTTGCCTATCCTTTCGTCCCATTTCTAGTGCAAGAACTATATTTGCGTTGCAATGCGACTTCGATTTCAGTTTCTAAAACTGATGGTGAAAATAACATTGAAATAACAAGAAAGATATAGTGAGGAAGACGATGGATGTCAATGACATTTTGAATAGACATAGGTATTTGATGAAATACGAAAGGTTATGTAGCTGTATAGCACCTCTGAACTCTTTATTATACGTTTAATACAATGTGGTCTATTCTCGCAAATATTGTCTTTAAATCGATTCATTTTTTATTTCTCTAGTATTCAATTATTGTTCTTAACAGTTTTATGATTACAATGTTGTTATTATTTTCGATACCAGAGATGTAAATCAACAATTCGCTTTGTTTTTTCATGTTAAAAATGGACGTGTTTTTAGGTTATTTAAATGTGGCTCCTATTATTACTTCATATTTCGTTTGCTTTCGTCAATAGTGCAGGTAAGACAAGTTGATAATGTGAATTATGTTCAGCAAATGAACAAATTTCAGACATTACTGTATTCATAGACACTTTATGGCTCAGTTTTGTCAGTAGTCTAACGGAATATGGTCGAATAGCATTGAGCACCGTTTAAACAGACAATAGATTCTCCGTATCGCATCTCCAATTTGTCCTTAAATTTTAAATCTATTATTATTGTTTTTATTCGAGGTTATGTGACTATAAATACGTGTAAATTTATTTGTTATAATACCAAATTGTAAAAATTGTGTTCTTAATGAAATCCTCCATAGCTGTATAAGTTTCCCTGACACCAAACCAGTCTTGAGTTTAAGAAAAACAACAACGGGGATTTCGAAAGTGGAACTAACGTAACACAGCTAAAAATTTGGATTTTATCATGAAAATTGATATATTTTTCTATGAGAGGAATTTGTATTTTTGGCAGTAGTTACATTTTTGCATAGATTGATGTGCTCAGCTTTTAATTGGATTATCGTTTATTCCAGAGTTAATTAGTATTCTTCATCAAAATTACGTATAAGTTAGGCAATGTTCTGTGGAATAAATCTAGGCAGTCTTTAAATTTATTTTGTTCTTCAGAGGATTGTCGCGATTTCGATTTTAACTGCCGTGACTGGGTGAGCGCTTCTGCTAAGAGTTGTTTTTCAACTGACTACATCAAAAGGAGCTGCCGCAGATCATGTGGCTTTTGCGGATCTCTAGCAGCCAGTAAGTAATTCTAATGCAGAATGTCATTTTAGCATAATTCATTTGATATGTTGTTTTAATAACGTAGCCAATAATAACTCATGCTGGTTGCATTTATAAGATTCGTCTGATTCTCTATGGAATGTAAATCTTATACTCACTTTCAACGAAACTATAATGGTAAAAAATTGTGAACGGTCTGTATTTCTGATTATTTTCTTTTTTCAAGGAAGATAAATGGAAAATAAATAGTGAAATTACTACTAATAAAGTTATTTTTTAAATTTTCGACATTCTTAGACTAATATATTATTTTATTTTATATTAGTTTTATCAGTTATTTTAGACTATAAAATAGTTAAAATAATGGGAAAATTTTTTGTTTTAAAGTAATGTGTGATTTAGAGTATGACCTACGTCGGCTGCCCCCGCAACTACAACCACTGGCATTTCTAGTAGGCAAATGGCGGTCAGAGCATGACGGAAAAGCTATATTCCCCACTATTCCAAAATTCACATATGGAGAGGAGATTGAAATTAGCATACCAGATGACGCTTTACAGGCTCAGAAGGCGCTGAACTACACGTGAGAGCGGTTGGGAGAGTTGGAAATTAGTGGCTTTAGTTTAACATTTGTCTCAATCTCTAACTAGCGATTTTTCCAAGATTTCAGTTGGTTCTATTTCAGAAATTTAATTTGTGTGTGTGTGTGTGTGTGTGAAATGCCTTAAGATCGCTTGTGGTGTTGCCACACTTTCAAGCAAAATATTGCATCATATTTCAATAATAAAGTATACAAATTTGAACTTAGTTAGCTTATTTTAGGTTTTTTAAGAAATAAATCGGTTAAGAAGCTGCAGCAAACATTTAGCTTAGAATTCTGATGGAAATATATAGTAGCAAACCTTTTCTTCTTCAGTTCTCACGCATGGTCTGTGGATAAACCAGAGATGTGGAACGGATCTAAGAGGTTCAGACAAGAAAATTCTTCAATTCATATTCATTTTCTTACTATCATTGTTTTGGAAGTAGAATTGAAGAATTTGTCTTTATAAGAGGGAATTAGGGTACTAACAGATTAATTAACCAATTTGCATTTTAGCATTAACCCACGGTGCTATCTTCTTTCTAAGGATGTACAATGTTGCTTGGTATCTATTTAATAGTTTTAATATGTAATACAAACAACATTCAATAAAAGGGAGGCTTTAAGGTGTGGGAACGGTTCTGAGATATAACTCCTAATTGTTCTATTTTTTAAAATTAGTCTGGTGGATGATAGCGTATAACTACATATAGAAAGAGATTTAAGGGCATTTGCGTGGTCGATAAATGAAAAGGACGAGTTGCACAGTGAATCGGGGTACATCTCAGTGAAACCGAACACGAGAGATGCTGCTATGACCACTGTTATGAACAATGGTGGGTGACTGGGATGCATCTCACTTTCTCTTTGAAACGATCTCTTCTAGTCACCTATTCACTGTCTGACTCAAATTATATACTTCATCATCCACTTTGTAATAGGCTTTCCCTTCAAACAAAGTCTTATTTAACAAACAAAAGTATTTCGAATATTCTCGATAATTGTTCTAGCACTTGTTAAATTTTCTAGGGTTTGTAACTGTAGAAGAGGGTCCAATACGTGGCAATCAAATCCGATTTCGGTTGATGGATATTGGTAGAATCAGTTTCAGCAGAGATTTACCAGTTCATGATGTAAGGAGTATTATACTATATTAATTTTTTGCTTTTTATGTTTTGTCAATACACTCATCAAATAAAAAAGCTAGAGAATTAATACTAAAACTTAATTTCAGTGAATGTTTGTTTAAATTCTTAAGTTCATGTTGCATTTGTACAGGAAAAACTAGTTATATAACCTTGATAGTTTTAATTAACTCATCGGCTTACCCCAAATCGCTTTTTCGATTTTTTTTTAGCTAATTCGAGAATGGACTCTTCTGGACAAGAACACATTACAAGCAAGGTTAAACATGGAAACCTTAACTCATGGGATGCAAGAACACACCTTTATTCGATACAATAAAATCGCTCCATAGAAGATGTAGTAATAATAAATAGTATTCTATTCTAAAAGTATTAATGAATAAAAATGGAAAAGGCCTGTGAATATAAAAACTATTATCAAATGACTTACTGCATTAGAAAGAAGCAGACGATTCGCTTCATATGTTCACTACTTCTTTTTATATTTTTTCGCTAATTTATTTGGAAATAATCTTTTATTTATACTCTATAAGAGTTTATAGGCCATTTATTTTAAAAAATGATGTGAAAAAGAACACCCGAAACGCAGTACGTACATAGAAAAACGTCGAAAATGGGATCGCGAAGTCAAAGCAAAGACCATAAATAGTTGTTTATTATCTGATAGCACGTATAGTAATATAACCAACTATTATTGCAAAATATGTGGTTTAAACTAAGATTTAATTGGAGAAAGTTAATATTATTTCCATTAGGTACAGTGATTTACAATGAATTGCTACTTTCTTGTAATGAATTCTTCCAAAAAAAAAACCAAAATATTTTTCCAATAAATTGTAAAATCATTAATGGTATCTTCGTATAATGTGCTGAAGATATCCTAAAGAGCAGTTATCGACTAGTAAAATAGAGGCATTTCTTAGGCTTCCCCTTCTGTGTGCATCGTCATAATTTGTGGTTGTCATTTCCTTCAAATGCGAAGAGATATACGTTGTTATAAAGCGTCATTATTATTACAGTCGTGGTGTTGTTCGAATTGCTTAAAAATACTGAAACGTGAACCATTTTTCTCTGCCGATATCTATTCCCATACGGTATGGGTTTCATGGTCTATTTTCTCACATAGATAAATGTGTATATAGTTACAATACTCTTTTAGAATCCATCTACAGTACTGCGTTAATTCTATAATTGTCTTATTATGAATAATGGATTTAGCCTTCTACTATTGTTATAGGTATAATATCACAAAATTTAAACAGCTAATATATGTGGCTTGATATGCATTGAAAAAAACTAATATTTCTAAATAAATACTTGAAAACCTTATTTTGTTTCAGGTTCTTAAATTTACAATAATTTATAAAAGAATTTAAAATCATACCTTTCTTTAAATGACGATTTCATTTCACCCAAAGAGATACAGTGAAGATAGTTGCTCCTGGCGCAGACAAATAAGCGTCTTCCTATTGTTTTCCTAAATCCTATAGATTGACGTCCTCTACGTCATTAACGAATTGAGTACAACCACGACAATATATGCATATGTATAAGGCACTAAATTTAAAAGTCAATATTTGATGTTTAGTCAGCGTTTCTCGGCTGATTAAAAGATATAAATAATTAGAAATATTAAACAGCATTAGTTGGTAAAGCATTTTATAATAATTCTCAGGCCTTGGTAATAAAAACAACTATGCATTACGACAACGCGTCAGATGGAGTGAGCAGTACAAAGACGGATTGTGTAGAAAAAATAGTTCATCAACCATTTTGTAATTATTCAGAATCATTATTTTATTTTGTCATTAATTTTTAGCTTCAGTAACGAAAAACTTGCAAAATAAGAAATATATTACGACTTGAGCTTGAAGAATCGAAAAACCGATTTGCCGAAAAGCCATATCCATTTTACGCATTCTTCTTAGCATAGTGATTGTTATAATGTCTTACCTCAATGCCAGAATCTATACAAGTGGATCATTTTAATGAAAGACACATGTAAAAAGAATTTTAAAAACACTGTCATAAAACAAATACTAAACAAAACTATATCGTACATTTATTCACTAGTTAAATCATATAGAAAACGCGAAAACTGTGATGAACAGTTGGTTCTGAGCATCTATGATTTGAAATTATGCCCTATATAGTTTAATTTTTATAATTTTTTCCTAATTTTTTCTGCTTGTTATGTTCTACTTCCATTTACGCAGTGTTGCTCTAACTGCAACTGTTGTTCTACCATTTGTTTCGTAATTCACTTATAATCCAAAATTTAAAAAAATCCTTTCAATGTTTCAAAATGTTGTTTTGTTTATTTATGATGCGATTAATTCATAATTCTTGAAAGATGTTATAGATTCTAGTAATTGCAAGTCATATTATTTCCTATACTTGAGAGAGGAAACGTATTGGACACAAAAAGTGCCACGTCAACGATTCTGTTTCTTGGCAAAGGTAGAAGTATTCCTAATCAACAATGTGGTGGCGCCGTCCCCTTATCGATCTAGCCTCAGCCTAGAGGGGATTGCCTCTATAACGCATCGATCTATCATTATAGGCGAATATTCTTCATCTTTTCCTTCTTTCATATAAACTGAATTTGTCATGTGCTCGTCTTCGATTCACTCCATTGCTGTCTATTATTTGTCACGTATTCCTAATGTGCATCAATTATCACATCCCCTACATCGATTGCCGTACACTAATTAGGCTTTGATGGTGGAAAGCCCGACATCTGCTCTAACGCTACGGACCCAGACGTCCTTTTCTCGCTTTTCTTACCACCTCTCTAGTTGATGCCAACGAATCGACCACAGTTAAAGATAAAACTACCCTTCGCGTTTATATAACAATAATTTGGAGTTTATTAAATTGTCAACTTCTTTCATTTATTTTTATTGCAAATCCTCATGATTAATCTAGAAAATCAAAAGTAAAATGCGATATAACGAACTAATAGTAACATTTGGCAATATCATCTCAGTTAAACAAACTAAATTGTTATTTCACTGACAAATGGAAGAAGGTTTTGGTTGGAGTATTCATTTCTGATTTTCGTATTCTTCTCAACAAAATGAATTCTCCCCTATATACACACTAAGCCTAAGCCTCTAAAATTACCTATTTTTTTCAAGTAAATCATTGATATTATGCACGTCTTATTCTATAAGTTTGATAGATTTAAAATCTAATTTTGCAATTACATATTTCGGAAACTATGGGAAGTTTTGTTTGAAAATATCGTAAATTTGAGCATCTATGTTATTTTATACTAACGGTTAACAATTTATGATTCCAATTTTCTGTAGTATCAATATAACGAAGGTAAAATTAATTGATAAATTCTTAAAATGACCTGATTGAAATAGAACTTTTGTTTTTAACTTGTTAAGCTTATATTATGTCATTTAACAATAGATAAAATTAATACCATATTGAAGAGTGACGTAATATAACATTCATGGATATATCGAAAAGCGACAAAAAGACTTATCTATTATTTGCAATTTGGATGGCTTCAAGATTTTAAAAGATATTCTTGAATGAAATCATCTACAATTTATTCATTTGATTTTCAAAAAGTGAAAAAGAAACAGTTATCTGCTTTGATTTAGTTCATTTTTCGAGGATTATCCTGTATATTCACCATGATTTTGTTCAGGAATACAGTTAATCTAAGTGGGCTTATCAATATGGAACGTAGTACCACTGTCTAATAAGCTCACCTTAACAACACATGCTTACTATATTAAAATAATAAAAATTACTCCTTTCGAATTATGTCCATGAATGTACATTCAAATTTCTTTTACCCTCCGCCCATTTTGGCTCCCGATATGACCTCATCAAGTGTCTCCCGGGAGGCTAAAGACATCGACGCAACCATTCTAAAACAACAAACGTGGATCAACAGCACAATTGGTTTATCTAGTATATAAAATAAGATTTTGGTGTTTATTATATTCTCACTATGGTAGAAACAAATAACAGTGTGCTCCATTCTCATCATAGTACGCTACCAATGGCATTTGTTTTTCCTTGAGCTATCTTCATCTTTGAACATTTTTTTCATTCATATACCTTATGATCAAACAAAATATAAAGAACGGATCAATTTTGTCTTTAATTGTTCTCTTTTTACTTGTGATTTTATCCATTCTCTTATCTAGATTGCTAAATAAGCTGCTTGAATTCATCCATTAAATTAAAATTAATGCACACCACAATATCAATGAATTGTGCTTTTCCGCAGTCTACTATTGTCAATTGTTCTACAACACAAATTCCCTCAATAGTTTTTTAAGTCATGATTTTGCTTACATAATTATCACATTTATTGGATGTTTAAAGAATAAATGCTAGATTATTTAACTAAAAAGAGATATGTAACTTTATATGAATTTTGCTATTGTGGTGATAGCTACGTAGTCTATCCAACCGATATGCAGACACATTTTAAGGAAAAAAAAATTAGCATTGATTGGAAGTCGTGTTGTTTACCGAATAAGAACTAACGGAAGGGACATCTCCCGAATAGAGCAACCAGATCCAAACTTGTCAATTACAAGCTACACACTTGTTTCGTTAAGATTTTCTTCTGATTTTCTGTGTTCTCTGGTCCATCAATTACAGTCGTATTTCAGATACATAGAGCCTCACTTAAGTATAGGTAGAAACTGATTTCTCAATGCTGGTATTTCATATACTAGTGATATTTTATTCTACTAGTAAATCATTCCTAACACAAGCTATAGATTAAAAAGTAAAACGAAATTCTCCGAATTCTTTCTCTGGATCTCTCATATATATGCACGTATATGACACGACTTTTTCTTCCACTATTTTAACCCTTCCTAGCGCAATATGGGGGGAAAACTGCTTTCATTCCACCATAACTGCTAATTGATTTCCCGGTGCAAGTAATGGAGTCGCCCCAGGGCAGGCCGATCGCAGAGAACGTACAGCCGTCGCGATGACTCTATGATCTATTATCTTATTTGACACAAAATAGCCCTCCCTTTTCAAAGATATATTTATTTTATCAATTCTTCATGGAAATGATTTCCGTTGCTCATTATTGTATTGCATGAATCGTTTTTCAATATATTTATCCATCAATATCATTACAAATTAATTAAGATACGAATATTTGAATATGATAAATACTTGTTTTAACTAGTGAATTTCGCCTTCAATCGTCATAGGTCTATTGTTTCATTATTATGTAGTCTTTTTCAGTTTCAGGCCAATTTGATTAGATGGAAGCTGCTGGTACCGTGGATTGATTTTACTTCTAAGTTGAGAAAACACTAATTATTGGGAAGTTATTGTACATAGATATTTATACAAATTACGATATGTCATCGGTCAAAGTAGCAGTAAGGGTGCGGCCTTTCAATCAAAGAGAGATTAATAGTGGATCAAGATGCATTATTGGCATGAATGGAAGCACTACAAGTGAGTTAACCGTTTGTAATAAATAAAAATAGTTAATAGTTTGTGAACTGACCATATGTTAAAATATGACAACTAATCGACGTTTTTATTATCAAATGAAAATTTAAGCAGGTATTGAAATTTTTGCGAAGTCTTGATAGGAATTTATCTACACTTCTAGTTTTGTACTGATTTTAACTTATGCAAACAAGATTTGCTATTCAGTGTGCTATGATCTATAGAGGGATTAAAAATAAGGCTAAGAGGAAGCTTTCTTTCTTAGGTTATTAATACGTTCAAAGATATGGGTCAGGTCCTCAAGAGCTTTGCTCATCGCACAATGATTGCGATGACTGAATTTAATTGTTCCCAACATTTTTCCGTGCTCTTACGTCTTTCTGCCAACTCGTTCGTTATTGAGCCGGCTAGTGACATCATAAATAATTAAATAGAATTTCGCAAAAACAAGAAGATAAAGTTGAGACGAGAAGAGATGTCGAATAAAAATAACGAAAATGGATAACCTACCATAAAACCAGAAGGAATTCCTCAAAATGAATAGAGTAATATGATAATTATTTGTTTGTTTCCTGATTTTTTAAGTGGTATTTATAATTCGTAATGAAACAAATCAAATATAGTGTAGACATTGATACAAGTAGTTCTTCACTTACCTAAAACTTATAGCTATAAGCGGAAGTGGAGCTGACCGTTGCCACAGCTTTAATTTTGATCATTCCTACTGGTCATACAATACTGAAGATTCTCACTTCATCTCCCAATCGCAAGTATATAATGACCTTGGAGTCGAGATGCTTGAACATTCCTTTGAAGGGTGGGTTAAGCAGAAATTACTTACCATGTTTTTTATGGTTCTTATTCTATTCATTGTTTTTCAAATGCTTCTCATACAAAAGTATTAATAGAAAATGCACCAAATTTTCTGAAATTGTGAATTCATGTGGCCTTTTTTCATTATCACCAATTTTTTTTGATACTAATCTTAGAGATAATCACTTTATAAGAAATTTAAATCACACTTTTTAGGATATCTTATTTATTTGTTTTTTCAGATACAATGTGTGTATATTTGCATATGGACAAACAGGTGGTGGGAAATCGTATACTATGATGGGAAAGCCAAATGATGAACATGAGATGGGCATTATCCCTCGATTGTGTAACGACTTGTTTTCACGCATTGATGGAAACAAAGACAAAAATGTGCAATACTCAGTTGAGGTTTCCTACATGGAGATTTACTGTGAGAGGGTGAAAGATCTTCTTAACCCTAACACTGGAGGTATACTTGACTATTCATTTATATATTTCGTTAAGAACTTATTTATTGGAAAGGAAAAGCCAGAAAATTAATTTTAAAACATTAGTGATTTCGTACTGTCATAGCGTAACAATAGCTAGTTAATAGTCAGCGAGATAACAGTTTTGAGTACTTCTTAGATAAAAGACAGATAAATTTAATATGTTAAAGACCAGAAATTAAATTCTCATTTCAACTCTGTCTTAATATTGGTCAAATTCTCATTCTGAAGGAATTTATAAACAAGAAAATAGTTTAGCGATTTTAAATATTACTGTATGCTTCATTGTTCTAGGAAATCTTCGCGTGCGGGAGCACCCTCTATTAGGTCCGTATGTGGATGACTTGACAAAGATGGCAGTGTGCTCTTACCAGGATATCTGCAATCTGATGGATGAGGGAAACAAAGCAAGGTTACTTAAATACGTTCTATGTACAGGACACAAATAAGTGTAGTTCTCAATTCCTCTAATTTTAAATTATTTAATTAGCCTTATATGATGCCTAGCACTCATCTGCATAGGCTTAGAGAAATAGAATCTTCACAGTCTTTTAAATAAAAACATTTTAGAATATAACTTTTTTATCCTTAGAATCTATGTTGTCTAGAACGGTGGCTGCAACGAATATGAATTCAACGTCTTCTCGATCTCATGCCGTTTTTACAATTGTTCTCACACAGAAGAGGCACTGCCCTGATGCTAATTTGGACACAGAAAAGGTTTGGCATCATCGAACTAACGGCGTCACCTATTGTAAAACCCTAATTAATAATTTCTAATAAGAATAATATTCTCCACAAAAAAATAACTAACCTCATAACAAAATAAACAGAAAAATTCAGAAAATTTAAATTTATAGGTATCGAAGATTTCCCTCGTAGACCTTGCGGGTAGTGAGCGTGCTACGTCGACAGGAGCAGAGGGACAACGCTTGAAAGAAGGTGCAAATATCAATAAAAGCCTTACCACCCTTGGATTAGTAATCAGTAAACTTGCTGAAGAGGTAAGTATCTTTTAACATATGCAGAAAACATTACTGTAACAATGGATAGATGTGCATAAATCCCACATATTCATTTTTGTTAATTATCCCGTCTTATATATTGCTTAAGTCCTTGATAAAATATGTAGTTTCATATATATTGTAATATAAGTTAGACAATTTAAAAATATACGTTAAGAAATAGATATCCCTTATTTTAAGGCAGGAAAAAAATCTAAACGTGGGAAAGGAGTTATCCCATATAGGGACTCTGTTCTTACTTGGCTACTCAGGGAAAATCTAGGAGGAAATTCTAAAACAGCTATGATTGCTGCTCTCTCCCCCGCTGATATTAATTTCGACGAAACTCTTAGTACACTGAGGTATGAATCCCACTTGATTGCTCTTATAAATATTGCTTTGTTTCTCATTCTAAAGAGCGTCTAGCCTGATGTAATGATTTTTAAACATATTAAATCATTTTTGCTATATATTTGATTAGTACTTTCTCGTTTCAAATTCTTGTTATATTGAAACTTATTTAAAATAATTTAGGTATGCTGACCGTGCCAAACAAATCGTTTGTCAAGCTGTTGTCAATGAGGACCCTAACGCGAAATTAATTCGTGAATTGAAAGAAGAGGTATGTCTTCTTTTGAAACCGAATTTTATGCTGAATCATATTTATTGTTTAGGTCAACAAACTGCGTGGTATATTGGAAGAGAAAGGAATAGATGTCATTGCGGACGATATAAAAACATTACGGGACCCTAACCGACCAAAGAAACTATATTCAGCTAGAGATCACGATACTATAGAACAATTAAAGGTTAACTGATTAATTCCTGTACATTTTTAAAAGTCTGCTATATAATTTATATAATATAAATTTAGCTGCTTTTGCTTGTTAGTATTTTTAAAGATTTATGTTTTCATTGAAATCAAATAGGCTTCGGAGAAACTGATAGCACAACTCCACGAAACATGGGAAGAGAAACTAAGAAAAACAGAAGAGATTAGAAAGCAAAGAGAGGATGAGCTTAGAGAGATGGGACTTGCAACTACAGAAGATGGTAGCACATTGGGTGTTTTCAGTCCTAAGAAAGTTAGTTTAAATTATGAATGATAATTTGTTACGCTATGGGTAAAATTTGTATGAAGCACAATTTTAATATCAGTAATAATAAATATTTAATTAGTATCCGGATAATTTAGCATCTTATTTTAATTTATAAATATATTTAGTTGCCCCATTTGGTTAACCTAAATGAGGATCCACTTATGTCAGAATGTCTGCTGTACTACCTCAAAGAAGGAGTTACTCGGTAAATGCATTATTATAATGGTCATATAAGTATTTAAATTTAACACCTCATATTAATATTTACTCGTTTTTTGGAACATATTTTTCAGTGTTGGTCGACCGGAAGCTGAGAATAGACCTGATGTTCTTCTATCAGGACAAGCTATTCTCAATAATCACTGTGATTTTATCAATGAGGATGGAAGTGTCAGTCTTGTTCCACAAAAGGTGAAATTATTAATTCCACACATTTTTAAATATTTTGTCATTTAGTAAAATATTTATATATCACTGTATTATATGGGTTTTACACGTAGATTAAAGAAACATACTAACTTCCTATATGGTCTAATTATTAAAACAGCAGAAATAGTTTGATTTTCGATAGGATGCACAGTGCTATGTGAATGGACGACCTATCACATCTTCTACAATCCTGCACACGGGTTCTCGCGTTATACTTGGAAAATATCATGTCTTCCGATACAACGATCCTCAAGAAGCACGACAAAGCAGACACAACCTTGCATCACTTAGCGGTACGTGATCAATGGATTTCCTATTTATTTCTTATTTTATTTGAATCTAGTTATTTATTGCATTTAGTTACTTGATATTAGGATGTTTTTAAATATGCTTCTTTCTATATTTAAGAAAGTGATAATAATTTGTTTTATACCGTAAGAATTATTCATTTCAAATGTACTCTTTGAAAGAACTCGGTTTACTAATGATACAGTAAAACTTTCTTTTTAGTTGAGTGATGAACATTATTATTTTATAATTTACAAACTGCAATGTTGTTGTTACCTTAACATGCATCATTAAGATCAACCAATTGACTGGAAATATGCACAACAAGAACTGTTGGAAAAACAAGGAATAGACTTAAAAGCTGAGATGGAGAAGAAGTTGCTTGAGATGGAAAGCCAATACAGAAGAGAGAAGGAGGAGCTAGAATTAAAGATGCTGCGACAGACAAAAGTTAGTTATTTATATTGAGCTATAATCCAATTGGTTATTTCCATTAGTCCATCTGGAATATACAGTACGTTTCATAATTATAGGACACTCCTCATTTGTCGCTCTAACTCGGAACGTAGCGTTTCAAATCTTACAAAATTTTTATCTTAACATCCTATCACATTATCAAGATCCTGTACACTTTTTCTCTGATTGCCAATATAATTCTTCTTCAAAAACAAAAAGTTTATTTTTCCAGTGTTTCATAATTATAGGGCACTTAGGATATACGAGTTTTAAAATTAGAATACCACGTGGAAAATATGCCTTTTGTGAATCAGTGTAGAAAACTGAAAGTAGCTCGTGGTTCTCTTTTCAACGATACCGGAAAAGGAAAATTCTGACGTTTTCTGATGCCGGATTGAACCGAACAGAGATTGCAAGAGAAATCGGGCGTTCTAGGAATGTTGTCGCCAATTTCCTGAGAGCTCCTGGTGAATATAGAAGCAAAAAGAGTGGAGGAAGGTCAACCAATCTGGGAAATCTGGGAAAAAAGAAGGATAACGACGATGGCATCAAATAACACGACCAGTTTGGATGAAACCAGAAGCATCTACTGCTCGACCGAAAACATCAGTTTGGAGGACACCGAAGGCAAATCGCAAATCCATTCATCACGCGGGAAAGAATGAGGAAGTGTCCGACTTTAAGAGCAGATCACAAGAAAGCCAGGATCGATTTTGTCCGTGCACACATGCCATGGACTCGGGTAACTCTTTTTTCAATGTATATGTGCCCTTTCAGTACAGACTCCATTTTATTCAAGTCATCTTCAGCGTCAAAAAGAAGTTTAACCTTGGTAGTCCAGACGGGTCTACTTCCTACTGGAGAGATTTGAGAAAGGAGCGAAGGTTTTTTCTACACGAAACTTTGAAGGAGGAAGCTTGATGATATGGCTGCATTTTCATCGTTTGGTCCTCTCGAATTAGTTTTCGTTTCCACTAAAATGAACGGTGTCGACTACCAGCAAGTCCTTGAAAATCAACTACTCCTTTATCACAACAAATTTCCTCAGAGGAACTTCATTTATCAGCAAGACAACGCTGTCATCCACGTGAGTTGCAGTACAAAGGATTGGTTTCGGCGCAGGAACATAGTCCTTATGGACTGGGCCGTCTCGGTCACTGGACCTAAATCCCTCTGAGAATCTTTGGGGAATTATTACCCCGTCAAGTTTATGCCCACAACACGCAGTCTTCTTCAATTGAGGACCTGAAGAAGACAGTTTCAGAAGAGTGGAGCAAAATTGACTCAGCCATCCACAGAAATCTGTCAACGAGTATGACATAACGCATTTTCCAGGTGATTAGTATAAGGGGTAGTTGTACCGAATATTAGAAATGATTTGTTACCCGTCATGAATTATTGTTCTGTTTTTTGTAAGAATTTATTCTAAATGTCCTATAATTATGAAACACTGGAAAAATAAACTTTTTGTTTTTGGAGAAGAATTATATTGGCAATCAGAGAAAAAGTGTAGAGGATCTTGATAATGTGATAGGATGTTAAGATAAAAATTTTGTAAGATTTGAAACGCTACGTTCCGAGTTAGAGCGACAAATGAGGAGTGTCCTATAATTATGAAACATACCGTATACTACGTTTAACTATATTGCAGGAGTATGAGACACGAATTGAAAATCTACAGAGACAGGTTGATCTTGCACAATCAATGATATCATCTTGTGGTTCTAACTGGGAAGGCGATCGAATACTTACCGATTCTCTTCTTCAATTTAGTTAGCCTACCTTTATCAGTCCTACATTTTACGTATTTATCAACTGTTAATTTTTTCCTGTGTATACTAACTTTTACATTTTAACGGACCTCCTTTTATCTTGCATATACACCTAAAAACCGTTTTTAGAATTTATTATTATATATTGTTTAGCTGAAGAGTGCAAATGGACATCAGATCAAGAGCGAATTGTTCGAAAAGCAGCCATAAAATGGCGATTTCATCAATTCACTTCAGTTAGTTGCTATGAAGAGAGCATGATGGCTCAGATTTAAATTGATAGATGAATAGGTAGCAGAAAAATCATTTAGGTTCGAGATGATTTATGGGGAAATGCGATTTTCGTCAAAGAAGCCAATGCTATTTCTGTTGAACTTAAGAAAAAAGTGCAGTTCCAATTCGTTCTTCTAACAGATACAATGTACAGGTGCTCCAAATAAACAATATAAACTAACAAAAAAAGATATATAATATTATAAATTATATAGCTACGATTTTGTATTTGACATAATTTTATACGCTCATAGGGGTGATTAATTGAGTTTTTCTCTTTTTTAAATTATTGTTATAGTCCACTACCACCGGATCTTCTACCTCCAGGAGAGGATCTAACACTTAGACCATACCCAAAAACTGTTGTAGCCATCCAAGTACAGGACCTAAAAAATGGAGCTACACATTATTGGAGTATTGAAAAACTTAAGTAGGTAGACAATCTTTTTCTAAATTCTGAAATAGAATATTTGTTAAGACTATTTTTAAGTAAAGTAGATGTTGGGACCCAGATTGCTTAGTGTAAGTAGTTTCTTGCTGGCTTTCTTTCAATCATAGATCACATTAGGTTCTACTTGTCGTGTGGTCTGTCTCGTGTTTCAGTCCATGTTATCCTTCTAATAGATGCACACTGCTTGATAACATGAGTTTAACCTAGCTTTTTGCTTCGCTAATCAAATATGGTACTAGGGTCTAAAATGAACACAGCACCATAATTAGTTTTGTAAATTAGAATTGTTTTTACATAATTTACCCTAGTAATGCGAATATCATCTCTTGAACTGTTTGCCATTTAGCTAAGAAACGAACACTTTACTTTCACATAGATCCCATAAGCCTGGCTACCGCACCCGTTTAGGCAGCGTTTGGAAGACATGCGTAGTTTCTACAACGCTGAACTATCAGTTGTGGGGACACCAGCCGAACCACCGTATACCTCGGTATCCGAGGGCTGGTTGGCAGCGTTGCAACTGAACCCGGCACGTCTTGTCCCTGACAGGTACGGTAGCCTCCAGTTCTCGTGTGCGCATGACGCTTTGATTGCAATATTCATGACAATAAAGTACCAGAGAATGAAATGTGAAGTGCAGCTTTGTTGAATATATCAAAGGAAATGCAGATGATACATCGAATTGGAAAAACATAAGTAGGAATTTTTGTAATGCGTAGTCTAATATTTTAATATGAAGCATGATATTATTTCACTGTGTATTCTTTGAGAAATCAAATTTAACACAACATTATCTATTTCAGCACATCCAACTGTGTGAATTAGGAATTTTGTCCAAGTATTAGTGTCCATTGGAATAGCTTTTCCAACGACTACTGTATCACTAAGGAAAATTTTAACTAAGAAAAACGTAATTTAAATATTTCAGACAACGTTTGGAGTCAATGAGAGATATGTATGAAGCAGATTCACAGTTGAGTCCAGTTAGCCCTGAAGATCCTATGATGGAGGCACTTATGGGTACCGATCCCTTTTATGATAGATTTCCATGGTTCAGAATGATAGGACGGTATGTCTTTTCTATCTTCTTTGTTTTGTTAACTAATTGTAACATTATCTTTATACTGAGCCAAATAGATAGGCACTTTCTTATTATTTGTTTTTAAATACTTTTTTTTTACTATTTCCTATCTTTAGTGCATTTGTTTATCTGAGCAACCTACTCCACAATGTGTCTCTTATTCACAAAGTTGCTATCGTAAATGAAAAGGGAGAAGTGAAGGGATATCTTAAGGTCGCCATTGAACCCGTCAATTCGGGTATGTAAAGAATATATAATTAGTGATAAAATTGGACATATATACGTAAACATACAATTTAAAGTTAAATCAATGAAATATACATAAAACTAAAATATGCCCATATTTCAATATGTCAAGAACTATGTAATGTAATAAGTGCATTTAGAATATGAGAATAAGTTTAAAAATACTTCATTGTTTTTAATTTTTAAACATTATCACTTTAATCTGATAGGAATGGTTTGCTAAATTATTGAAGGCTCTTATAGCCTATTCAACCCATTTTTAGGTGAAGATGAGACACAAAAGAAAGGAGTTCGTCAAACTGCAAAACTACATTTTCGGAAAGAAGATTTCCTTAGAACCCACAAAAATGGAGAAAACGAAGGTAAAAGAGAAATGAGTTTATTTCATAAAATTTTAAAATCGCGAATTCATTTATAAAATTTTCAAGAAAAGGCAAATTAAAGTAGATTTATTCCTGTTTAAATTTATAGTCATCATGAATTTACTCCTGTGCTAAAGCTGACATTATTTTAGAACAAAATCATGCATAGTTTCTTGCCTTTCTTTCTTTAGAAGATGAAACATCACAACTACAGTTCCCTGCCCATATGAAAGAGAATGAAGAATTTTGTTTCCGTGTGGTTGTCTTACAAGCCATAGACGTTTCGGAACAGTATTCAGATGTTTTTTGTCAGTTTAAGTAAGTCATCAACAACTCGCTCATATTGAATTTTTCATTCCCCTTTTTACTCTTTAAAGCACAGATATTATTTTAATGTGCGTATTAAAATTATACAATAAGAGATTTTTCCTACTCCTCCAATTTTCCTTCTGTTCCATTTAGTTTTTTGCATCGTCACGATGAGGCCTTCTCAACGGAGCCATTAAAAAATTCTCCGCGTACACAGCTCTCATTCAACCACACGCAAAACCTTCACATCAAAATGAGCCATACATTTCTTCACTACATTCATCACTTCCCTATTATTTTCGAAGTAAATATTGATATGTTCCACATCAAGTACTCAGTGATATTAATAACTGAATATTAAGAAAGCTATAAGGTTATCTTATTAGATATTTTAGATAAATAAAAAATGTTCCAACATCATCATTACTTATAAGTACTAATTTTTTTTAAATTGAATCAATAACAAAATAATAGACTATTATATTTTAGGCGTTTGGTCACTTTCAGCCAAAATCAGAAGGTTTCCACTATGAGAGACAAAACAGTGCCTTGGGGTAGGTTAATACAATTTTAGAGAATAAAACAATAATTTAGAATTCTTATTAAAATAGAAAATTAACATTTATTGAAGCCGTCGGCTATCAACCAAACTCAGTTTTCAACAGCCGTCACTCGTCATCTCGACACCTGTTAAGAGTAAAAAGGCTAATGCACCAATACCAAACAAGTATGCAATTTTTAATCTTAAAAACAATAATTTTACACAATTTGCAAAGTATCTATAATTTTATAGAACTAAATGACCAGTGCAATGACTTATATACTTGTTAATAGCTCTCTTTCAGCTCTACCCAGATCCGTTCTAAGGTAGACATCCTAGTATGGTTTGAAATCTGTGAGTTAGCTAATAACGGTGAATACGTTCCTGCCATAGTTGATCATGCCCAGGGGCTACCGACTCACGGAGTTTTTCTACTCCATCAGGGTATTCAAAGGCGAATTAAAATAACCATCTGCCATGAAAAGGTATTCATAGCAGCTATAAAATAATCACATATTCGTTCTTTCTTTGTTTCCTATTTCATTTATGAATTAATTTCAAATAATCTTTTGATCATAATTTAAAGGTTTAGACATATTGTCAAATAATTTATTGCCATTGCTATAATTATTACCATATTTATTAATTTTAACTTCACTCTTAGTAAACATATTTAGGGAGAAATAAAATGGAAAGACTGTCAAGAACTGGTTGTTGGAAGAATACGAAGTGGTCCAGAATGGAATGGAGCGGAAGACATTGGTATACAAGTGATCTTTAATTATGTAAAAAAAAACTGAATCGGACATATGTATATGAAAATTGATACTTAATGCAAAACGTTGTATTATGTAATTTAATATACTCTCTTATATAGGAAAATATCCTAGATATAGATAATATTTTTCACAATTTACTTCGCTTGATTTCAACAGATGTCCTCTCACTTGGATTGTTTCCTGGAACATTCCTAGAATTCAGTATGGATGAAAGGTGATTTATATTATAATTTTAATAAGGGAAATAAAACTTCTTTTGCATTTAAGTGTAGAAGAAACCATTATTGCAGAATGTTTTTCCAATTCGAAGCTGCTTGGGATAGCTCTCTTCACAACTCACCACTCCTTAATAGAGTGTCGAATTACGGAGATCAGGTAAAGATCACTTTTTTTACTAGTAGAATGAGAAGTATCATATTATATATATATATATATATATATATATGTGTGTAAATTTAAATTTAAAATTTGGTACATGTCAATATTACCCAAGAAAAAAAAATTTATCTTAAAAATAGCACTTTTTCATTTTGTCCGAACTGTGAGTGATAGTATTTCTCTTAATCAATGGTTTCTCCCTTGGAATTTTGAAAATATGAGTTAAAATGAATAAAATAGTTCTAAAGTCGATATGTACAAAATCAAAAGTTGTTCTACAGTTTAAAATTTGCTGTATTTTCACAATCCACATTCTAAGGAAACTTATAAACAAGAGAGTAGTCGAACGTTCTTAACTACGTTTTGTATTGTATGTTTGTATTAACGTGATTTATTTATATCTTACAATGTTACATTTAGCATGTGCCATAATCGCGCTATAAATTATGATAATCATAGATCTACATGACTTTATCTGCCTACTTGGAAGTGGATGGATGTGTGCAACCAGCTGTTATAACCAAGGATATTTGTGTTCTGATTTACGCAAGAGACTCTAAGATATCAGCAGCCAGCAGGTGGAATATTCTTGACTACTTAAAATTTTGGAAGTACAGTGACATTTTAAAACCAAGGAAAAAACGGGTAGGCTGGGAACTGGAATGATATCCACGTCCTCACTATCAGATTCTGTCGATCGTTGATAGGAGGCATCTCAAAGTCTCCAGAAATGAATCGTATACCTGGTGTTTATCAGCTGTGTCTTAAGGACGCTACGGATTCAGGTAGTCCCGGTACGCTTGTTCGCTTCTTGTGATCTTATATTGTTTGGCTGATTTGTTTCTTCCCGTTTGTTCACAATGTATTAGGTTACTAATGGTGTTCTAAGTTGTGTTTATCGATAAAATAACTAAAGTGAACTTTCTTACTATAGGCGCTGTACGTCGTCAACGTCGTGTATTAGATACTTCTTCGGCTTATGTAAGGGGGGAGGAAAATCTCGGTCAATGGAGACCTCGGGGAGATTCTCTAATATTCGAACACCAATGGGAGTTAGAGAAGCTTACCCGTTTGCAGCAAGTTAGCAGTTTATCACAAATAATTATATTTTACCTTATGATTGCATTTTTATTGAAGTATGGAATATATGACACTAATCACTGGTAGTTTAAACATGCAGGTTGAACGAGTTCGTTTATTCTTACGTTTACGGGATAAGTTAAAAGGAAAGAGGAAGTTAGGAGAAGCACGAACACCAGTTTCACCTTGCAATCCCAAGAGAGCTATTCCAGAAATAGTTAAACTGGACGATAAGGAAAAGGGTGGGTAGAGAATAGTCGATACTCTTTGATTTTAAAATATAATTCCACTTTAAGTTAGTAATAGTTAAGTTACTGAACTATAAACTCGTTTGAAATTGCATATTAATTACTGTTGTAGGTTTAATTCTAAGTATAAGATAGAAGTTCTGATTATACTTTTGATATATAAGTTTCTTGCAGGAGTAGTAAATAAAGTGGTTTGTTTAATCACTCAACGTATTCCAATGAATAAAGACCCACCAACTGGAAATAAAGCACAAGAATTGAGCGACGAGAGCTCTTCTAATAGTGTCAACTCACCTAGTTCTGATAGGTTATTTAATATAAACCTTAATATCTGTTTGTTCTCACTTTCTAACTCTTCTTTATACCTTTTTTTGAACTACAAATGCTATTTAAATAAATTAGCGGAATAAAATGAATCACCTTATTTCGACATTGTCGATTTTACTCACGATATTAAATTCAGATCAATCATAAAATCATCTCCATCTTTCGATCTGCTCAATCGCCAAAAGTCGAAGTCAGATCAAAATTTGAGCAATAATGATGATATTCTGGAAAACTTGACGATGAAAAGAAGTCTTAGTGGAAGTAGAATTAGCCAGCTAAGTCTACTAATTCCTGAGGTTAGAACAGAAAAGTTTAAAAATATGATGCTGCTTAGTCATATTTTAGTATTTGCCACAATATAAGTCGCTTTTATTCTCTACATATACTTCTAAATGGCGCAAGGATCGTTCACAATTTATCACACAACCTTCAAATACATAAACACTATAATTATAGTTTTAATGCTTCATTCCAATACGCTAACACCAAAATGCGCACAATTCTATTTCACGATTATGCTATATTGTTTTAAATCAGAAGTAAAATCTTTTTTTTTGAAGTTGTAATTTCTCTTGCAAGATATCATGTTAACTATTTATCTGAAAATGCACAATATTACTTATATTATATATTAAGCATCCGAACGAGTACTCACAAACGGATAAATTAGTATAGTTTAATAAAATAATTGAAAATGTGTAATTCTTTAAAATGTTTTCTTAAATCTTGTTTATCTAGGTCACTGAGGAACGTGTAGGAGTCGTCGTCTCTCGTAAAGGCTATATGAATTTTCTCGAAGAGAAGACACAAGGATGGACTCGTCGATGGGTAGTTGTACGCCGACCATACATTCTGTTGTTCAGAGATGATAAGGACCTAGTAAGTGATCTCCACCCCGTGTTCTAAATATATCAAATATGATCAACAAGAACTTGATAAATATTTTAGTCAAAACTATAACTATTTTTAAATTAAGGTGATTCGTGGAATAATAAATCTAGCAAATGCCCGTGTGGAATACTCAGAAGATCAGCAAGCGATGCTTAAAGTTCCCAACACATTCTCTGTATGCACAAATCATAGAGGATTTCTCATGCAAATTATGCCAGGAGATGAAGTTTGTCCTTATACTTGAAGAATTTTTCTATTTCTATTTTTATATGGTAGTAAACCTACACACCATTTAGATGTATGACTGGCTCTATGCGATTAATCCTCTCCTAGCAGGACAGATGCGGCTAGTTGTTTCAACAAATGGTACCGCTAAGTCCTGAATACTTTTACACGTATTTATTATCATGAAGAATGGTATATTAGGCAGGTGTCGAAGATTTTAAATATATAAGATCATCTCTAATACTCTGATGAATTTATGCTATTAATTACGGCATTTCCTATTTTTTCCTTGTTTAATTTAGAAATTTCAGTTTTGTAGATTCTATAGACACATTGTCTTTATGTTTATAATAGAGCATCATTGTTTTAGCTAGATACTTTTACTATAATACCTTTTTATTTAGATACTAGTTGAGATATAGTAGTCTTTTATTAGAGCAGTAATTCCGCCACGTAAATCTCATTCTGTTCCAAATTGTCGTTCTAATTAACGATATTAAAGTTTTTTTCATATGTTCTATTTGCGAATTTTACTTTGTTCTTCTTCCTCTCTAATAACTCCTACATTATTTTGGCTTATGTGTAGAATCTTCTAGTTATTTTGATCATGCATTTCATATCCTATGTCAAACTGATAAACTCTTTCGTTGCTAGAAAAAACACCGCTAAAGATGAAAAAATGAACATTATTCGTGGCTAAATGTCTATATAAAAGATACAAAAAAAAATTAGTACCTCAATAAAACAATACCATTCAGAAAAATTAGTGTCCGAATCTCCCTGACGAGATTATCGTACATCTATAATTATTGATGGCTATCTCTTTAAATCAGGTCTATTATTGCATTTACCTGTGTAAGTTTTAATTATCAAAGATAATATGTCAACACTTCTGTCTTTCCAAAAAAGAAGCATTTTTTCTTTCATGTTGTCAGACAATGTATACTTTATGAAAACAACATTAGATGATGGTCATCTAACGTTTTGTACCAACAGCATATTCAAGATTTGTCACAAATACTAATTATACTGATTAGAAAATAATCCGAAATACTGTTAAAAATTTTGAACAAGAAACAAATAAGAAAGCAGGTATCAGGTTCTATGAGAACGTTATACTTTTATTTATGATATTATGATGGACTCAATAAATTATAAATCCAATTGATTTTCTAATCGAAATATAAATTTAAGAAATTATTAAGAAAGTAATAGTTATTATATCAAGAAAATAGTGAGTCAATTATGATATGCACACGTTTACAAATTGGCAGGATCTATTAAAGGAATAATGCATAATTTTCACACTTTTTAAGAAGAAATTGTATCTACTGTAAGACTAAATACTAGTTTAGATCAAATTTAAACTTTGCATGAAAATATGCTACGTTATTCATTACTTTGAGGAGTTTATTCTGAATAGCTTTACTTTTCTAATAATTTTAAGACATTGCTTCGTTAATGTGTGAAGAAGGTCAATACTTTGGTAAATCATTGCAACCACTTATTGGTGAAGATGTCCATCTGTCAAATTATAATATTTGCCTGTCCAATCCTACTTGTAGATGCTGTTTTTCGGGTGAGTCCTACTTTGAATTTTTTCTAACATACCATCCTCGCAAAAATAATTAGTATATTTTACGAGGATGGGTGTGTTAGAGAGAATCAAACTATGAATTCCCTGTTTCATTTGCTAAGATTAAACTCGGAAAAAAAGTGGCGTAAAACCCCAATAATTATGTTTCTACTTATACGTTTTCTTAGCACTTATCTTTAAGATTTATCTATTTGCTATGTTCTTTTTTAGAAACATGTTTATGGAAGTCTCGACGAACCCACTCATGTGAATCAATTTCGCTAACTGATCGCTCGTGTAAGGTTAACAGCACTGAATCTCAGGTAATTTATCACTCTCAGGCTTTTTGGGATGAATTCTAATTAGTCATAACTTACATATAATTTAAAGTATTTTGAATACTGATGAAACTCAGAGCTCAACTTTCTCATCATGGGAGAACACTTTGGACGTATCATTCGTATGTGACATTCAAATGCCATTTACTGTGTCCCGTTCAAGATCTTGGGAAGAACTATTTTCATCTGTCTCCACAACAAATAGCGAAAATCGTTTTATTAAGGATCGTTAACCTTTTTTCGATGTTTTGTAATCTATAATTGGATTTCAATAAGTCTTGATATTATATGGTTTATATATCATCTTTCAAAACTTTTCATTAGATTTTTCTGAAACGCTTTAGGAGATATTTATTAATGATCGGCATGCTGTTAAACATAATCATACGGTTGAGCAAGAAGGAGACCAGCCTGATACGACTGAACAAAGACAGAAGTGAGCTATCCCGTAATAAATAAATAGAATTTTAGTAATTATTTTCTGTGGTATTTTAGGTCTTAAAGTCTATGTTTATGCAGTAATTTATAACTATCAATCTTGGCGTTTAGGTGTACAACACATTTTTTTTATTTTGAGGTTCCAGCGATTTCGTAAGAAGAAATATATTTGTGATGATTGTGACCGAAGTTTTACTCTCAAACAAAACGTTCAGCAGCACTATTTTCAGGTTGAATTATGTTTAGTTTGCGATAACTTTAAAACCAATACATTTGTTTAGACGAATATTCAATTATATAATTATTTAGTACCATCATCCAGCTGGAGATAGGAAAAAACCAGTTCGCCTTATAGCGAAACGGTTCCAATGTACCAAATGTCATAAGGTGCGTTATAAAAGTGGGATCTTTCCCACTTATGCAGGATAAGCCTCTGACACTTCAGTTCTGTTTCCTGTGTATGACTTGCATCGATCGGTAATCACAAATATGAGCCTAAATATGGAAATTTTATGATAAAGCTAATTCTTTTTCGAAAATGTCTCATTATTTTAATTTTAAAGAATTGATTAGTATGAATCGTTCAAGTAAAAATATAAAACAAACTGAATTCTCTTTATCAAAAAAAAAAATCTAGAATTAGTTTAAAGCAACATTAGACTCACACTCTGTGGTATAGTTATTTTCATGAAATATTTGTATATAAGTACCGACAAATGCTAATTGAATTCCATCTGATGCTTAAAATTTTAGGATAACGTTTTTAAATCTTGGTTTTTTGAGTGAATTATATTACTACGAGTTCATGTTAATGTTTATCTATTTTCATGATGCATTTCAGATATTCAAGACTTTAGAAAAAGCTCAACGACATGAAGAACGATTGCATGGTGAAAAAGTAGCACCAACAGTGTTCGTTTGTCCGCATCCACATTGCAACAAAGTGAGATCTTAATTACTTTTTATAAAGAGGATAGAGTTTTGCACCATTTTCGACAATGTATGATAGGCAATTATTCATCTCTAAAAATGCATTGCTATATTATATTATTCAAGGTGTTTCTACCAAATAGTTGTTTCTCTAATCATTCACCACAGATATTATATTTTTCAGATTTACAGCGCACAGAGTCAACTGAAAGAACACGTTGATGTTGTTCACGAGTAAATGTTTGAAATTCTTTAATTTCATAGAATTTTTGATAGTACTGATTAGCTTGAAATTTGAAGTAATGCGATATGGTGGTTTGGCCTCTCCCCCCAATTGCCTTTTTAAATTATAGACAACTGCGCCCATTTGCATGTGACCAGTGTGAAATGAAATTTGGACGTGCAGGAGGTCTTCGGAGACATGTTATGATGGTGCATTCGCAAATTAGACATAAGTGTCCCTATCCTAACTGTGATCATCCAGGATACAAATGCACCAAAGTGACTAATTTTTTGCGCTCGATTCTTTAGATAGCATTTCTAAATTGTTTATTTCCTAGAACTTCACTTTTTAGGCCCTAGCTGCACATATTCGATCCGTGCATACTCTTGACCGTCCATTTTCCTGCCTTTTTTGCGAAAAAACATTTGTTCGTAAAAATGACTTGAAAGTGCATGAAATGACCCACTCAAGTCAATGCGAATATACCTGTGAAAAGTGCGGTAGCTGTGAGTTGGAATTTGTACTATACTCTTTTCATAATTATCTATATGATTTCTATTTTCCAATTTCTTTACCTATATTTCTAGTTTGTTTCGCATTCACGGTTGTATTTAGTGTTCCGTCGTCTAATCTACCTTCATAAACACGAGAAGCGATGTATTCAAGGAATTAAGAAAAAAAGAAAATCAAAAATGAAAAATATTGTTATTAAAGAAGACGCCAGGAAAAGGGTAAATGAGAATTTGCTTTCATTAGATGATTATGTGAAAACTGAGTTAGATCTAGATGACTCAGAGAAACAGAGTTTAGTGTCTGGAGAAGATGTTGATTAACCATCAATCTGTGTAGAAGTTGAGTATGAATACATCGAAAATTGACAACTTAAAGCATTGAAGGATATGATAAGCCTTAGATCAAAGTTTATATAATTAGTCTTGTGACTCAATAAATAGCAGCAATATATTTTGTTAAATAGTTCTAATATACTGTTATAGGTTTAGGGTTATCAATAGCATGAAAGTGATTATATTAACGGGTGGTGCACGGTTTTTTCCTATTTTACTGTTGATCGTTTGCTAGTCCTTTTATTTATAGACTAGTTAGTTTTACCTATGAACATAGTTTTATCCACTATACATTTTAATTCTAGTTTTTCTCATTAATGTCAACGTATTGAGTTTTTTAAATGTATTAAATATATTACAAGAGAGAATATAGTTCAAATCGTATTGTTGTGGTCTTTCACAATTCAAAATATATCTTGAAATTTGGATACAGGTGATCTTAGATCGTGATTCCTGTATCATAATTACAACAGATTTTGTTATTATATTGTTGTTATTTGGTTAAACTATAAGTAATATAATCTTGTAGCTGTTCTAAAGATATAGTACGCATAAGATTAACACGGATTGCCTACTGACGTTTTCCGAGTTATAGCGCATTTTCCGTGTGAGGCTAACCTAATATTGATTCCAGTTAGCAAGTTAGTATCATTCTAGCTTCTAAAGTTCAACTATTTTGTGCAAGAGAAGTAGATGAATAATATTTTATTCTTGATTCTGATGTTATATCTAAAGCTTTTAAATCAATTAAGTATTATCCGTTACTATGTTTAGATATAGACTTATTTAAAAGAATGTATTAGTTACTAGTGGTTCAGGGTTGATTTAAAATTTAGTTTCCTGGTAGTGGTATTGAGAAATAAACTGCAGTGATTTATTTCTATAGATATGGGGTTCGTGTTGTTTTTAATAGGCACTTATCTAGACGATTGAGTCCCACAGTGATATTTCTCATTACTCTGTGAGTCTAAATCAATAAATCTGTTCTACAATTATAAGCATTTACTATTGCTGAGAACAATACCCTTTATTTTATTTCATTGGCATTTTTCACTTATATGTTCTTAATTTTAATGAAGTTTCAGTATTGATGTAATACTACTAACAATGAGATTTGATATAAGCCTAACATCACTTGGAATGTAAGCATAATTGTAACTCTGCCTCTATAAACATGACCAACTGTTGAGTATAGGCTCTAGAGTTGCTATTATTTTTGTTTGGACTAGAAATAGATGTTAAACAAGAAAGGACAGATTTGGTGTTTTTTCAATATTAATAATGATGTAATGCTTGCAAGCACCTATCGTTTAATGAAATAATGTATTTCTTCAAAAGTAGGGCGATTGTATATTAATAACTTATTGATTAGTTAATTATAGGTAACCGTTTCCTACTTAACATGCTGGTATAGTTATTCTTCATGATTTTGGGCACATCAGAGTGCATTTATGTTATAAGATTTCGAAGGTTTAGAAATAAATTGCATACCAAAATAAACATAATATTTAAGACACTTCTAAACCATTATTTAAATACATGGGGAAAAAAGTACTGGAGTGTCATGTTCTATTGTCTAGTAGCTGGAAATTAATACAAAATCTGAAGAATTTAAATAGAAAAATGCAACACTTAATTATATTTGCTTAGATTGGTTTTTATTTACTTTTTAATGAATTTTTTTTAGTATTTAGAGCAGAAGAATTTCTCTCATTTAATAAAGGTAAATACTTTTTAGCTTTTTTCAGTCATGACTATTATTTATTTGTAAGATGAATCCCTTTATATATTTACTTATGTCATAAATATGACCTCGACGAAGGAAGAAATAGAGACTACGCTTGTCGATTACTTTGTTATAGCCGGTTATGATGGAGAAATAGGTCTTGTCGTGAGTTATTTTCCATCTTTTTAGTATGCATTCATAGTTTAAAATCTTAATTTATGAGTTAAGCGAAAATAATTGGTTTTTCTTATTTTGTTGATTATATAAACAAATTTTAAAATGTTTTCATCACTAAAAAATAATGCAGGCTGAAAACATATTCGATGGATCTCAGTCGAATGAATCTAATGGTTTCGCAAATGATCATCGACCGCCTTTACAGAGGTCTTTTGTAGCGAAAATTCTTCACCACTTTCCTCAGAAAAGAGCTGGTGCACCATTTTCAGAAGAAATTCTTTCGGTACAAAATAGTTAATATATTTTTACCAATTATCCATTTTATTTTTTATTTATTAAATATTTTCATTGAGAAAATAGCTTATAGAATTGTTAGGATTTTAGTTATGCATGCCAAAGGGATTGCGTTTTTTTACCGAAAAAGACGTGCCATCGTCTCCTTCTATCCATACATTCGCAAATATTCGTGAGGATGGATCTCGAATTAATGGGACGGCGCTAACATTTTATGAGGTCTAATAATTTTTAATTTTTTAGTATTATGGTTATTTATTGTAAGGGACTTGGGAAAATGTTAGCCTTGTTTTAAATAATTATTTATCTCATTTTGGCATAAGTCTTGTAGGAGGTGCGTGATGTTAATATCTGTGAGGCAATGGCTGTTTTACACATGGATCATGTGAGAAAATTAACTGCAGATGAACCTCTTAATCGTGAAAGAGCTCATGTACCGCCGGGTACAGTCTCTGGTTAGTTTTTTCTCTAAATTATGCTATAAAAGTATTCAAGCTTTTATCTTTACTTTTCTTGTTTTATATAGCAATATCAATTTTTAGGTGGTACTCATACTCTTCCAAGAGGGCGAAGGGATCGGACAAAACGGATATCCTACTATGACGGTTGTGGGCATAGTGCATTATATATGTGAGTAGTAGTAATTAATTAGCATTATTTCAAAGTGTCACAAATCATTAATTTTTGCTTGATTTCTAAAACAAATCGCTGTAAAACGTGGAGGTTAAAGTGAAAATGTTGTAAAATACAATGTATCTTACATTCATTACTTACGCTCTTACGATACAGGAGCAAGACATTATGCCTAATTACACGTCTTCCTCTTGTCTGTGCAACTCAAGCGATTCTTCGTTCTCTTTATGAAATCGTGATAAGTAGTGTACAACCTCCTGAACTACCACTTGAAAGCTATATATTCTGGATTCTTAATGAAATTCCCCTACCTTCTCCAGGAACCACTTTAAAGGTGATAATAATTTCTAATGCATTAAGCAAGAAAATTTTTTTTTAAAGATTAAATTATCATCTAAAGTAATAATTATTGGATTCTAGGTATCAATGCTTGATTCAACAGTCTTAGTTCAACGACCTGGTTCTAGAGAATTACCATTTTTTGATGCTTCTATGGGTAATATGTTTCAAGTTAGTTTATCAATATTTTTCTATGGTTGTTCAGTTTATTCAGATATTTCATACGTTTTCCACAGTAGATTAGAAGAACTTGTAATATAAGACTTTACAGTTTCTCTCCGTTGAAAAATTTCTACGACTGTTCACTTGTTTTCTTCTGGAGCATCAAATACTACTTTGTTCAAAGGGTTAGTTGATTGAAAATTTATAATAGATTGTTCGTTAATGTAATGCTATGCTTCTTATGAATATCCAATATGAGATGTGGAGCTTCTTTTAACTGTTAAATAATATCCCTTTTAGCTGCGATTAACGTATATTTAGATTATGCCCGATTAATGATTGTGGGTGAGTCGTTGTGTTCGCTGGCGTTTCCATTCCGTTGGCAGATGGTTTACGTCCCAATTTTGCCATTCTCCCAGTTGAAATTTGTTGAAGCCCCGGTTTGTTGATAGTAATTTTTTATGTTCTAAATATAGTCATGAGCATTAGCAACAAATATAATTGTTTTTAGGTGCCCTATGTAATGGGCTGGTGTTACGAAGATGCTGTGCCAGAGTCTCTGTTTCAATCAAATGTTTGTGTTCTTGATATTGATACTGGTCGAATAGAGTTTCCCGAAGATTTGCCGCTGTTTCCTGGATCAAAACAGTTGTGTCAGGAAATTAAATTAGCAATTGAGAGGTTGGTTTTAAATATTATTTAAGCATAATTTATACAAACATTTTGGACTTATAAGTTTATTAAGACATTCAACAAATATTTAGTTAACTTTTCTCTATTTAGATACTCAATTTGGGAAGAACCGCATAGTTTATTGATGGATAGTTCATCTGTAGCTATCGGTTCGAAGCCGCGGCTATCAGCAAAAGGACGGAGAATGGACGACTGGACCACAAAACGTATGAGTCGCTCTTTCGACTTGGATGATGGAGAAGACGTGTTTGGTATAATTTTTCAGTAATTAAAATAACAATAAAAATAAAGATTGCAACACAGTAGATTTTTATATTCTGAATCTGTGCAAAAATACATTTGAACTGTATTTATAATTCATTATCAAATTAAAGGATTAATCCTTCATTTATTTGAAGTATCTTTAAGGCACTCAATCACGCTGCTCACGTGCGGAGATACAGCCTTTGCCACTCGACAATGTATTAAAAAATAATTCGACACTTGCTAGGTTTTTAGAATTTTTTTGCAGAAATATATTGTATTCTTGAAATAGAACCATTATAATGAGTCATTAAGTCACGTTATTCATTCAGAGTTGCTGAGATAGCCCGAAGAGCAGGCGTCGTAGTCGATGTAGAGAATATTGAACAGGAGCTGACATGCAGTGACCAGTATGCTAATTCTCCAATTTGCAGGCAGTACTTCCAGGTTTGGTAATTATGTAGTACTTTCATATTGTTCGTGTGAGGAAAATTATTGTTTCGTTGGCTTCAGGATGCTCGTCTTAATAATGCTATTCGAGAATGCGTTTTAAATAGAATAGTATGCATGCTATATTCATATGAACACTTTGTGGTGGGTGGACAAGGTTGTACAGATAAAGAAATGTTTGAAGCTAGCAGGTCAGTGAATAATAAAAATCAACAATAAGTGGCGGAATTTAATATCTTGTGAACTGTTCAAATATTTCTTTTTCAGAGATAGCCTAGTATGTTTCGATAAAGCATCTTTTCTTTCGGACCAACCAGATAGCCATTTAGCTTTTCTTGCAGCTTTTCTTGAAACACAGGTTGTTTATAGTTTAATTAAAATGTACATGTATTTTATTTTCCTAAAGGTAATACCTCAGTTACTAATAATAGTTCTCTCTAAAATCAGATGTTCACTTCGTTCATTGATGCTAAAATCCTTTCACAATGGGAGACAGCAGATGAAAATCTTCTATTATTTGACGCACGGATAGCTTCTATGAGGGATAAGCTTGGTCTGTCTATGGTTCGCACTCCAACCTATGAAACTAGCCCTCCTTTTACTCAAACAGGTAACTTATGTATATCAGATATATTATATACAAGAATGGATATTACTATTATGTTAATTTCATTATTAATAATTTATGCTTTTATTTTAGAGGAACTTATTAGTAAACGAGAAGAAACACTAGATTATGTAGTTCCTGGTCCGCATCCAATAGCTGGAGCAGTCCCAAAACGTTATGATGGGGTGTGGCCGGAACTTAATACAGCCCTTTTGGAGGGAAGCAGCGGACTTAGTCCAGCGCCTAGTCCCTGGAAACAACGTTATCCTCGGTTACGACCAAAGCAGCATGATGTGAGTAATATATCATGTATGTTCAATATACCTAAAAATATATTTAACTCAATTATAGTATCAGAAGTTAAGAGAAAATCTACGGGGTTATAAACGTTTAAAGTTTAAAAAAAATTCCTTTAGATACCTGGCTCTTCTATGTGCTGTAGTGGTCGTCCGACTAGTACCTATGGAGGAGCAGGCTTGATTAGTGATTCTCCATCAATGGTAGCACAACAACAGCTTAAATTTGTTGACCAATTATTGCGAGAAACTAAAGGTATAGTAATGCTATCGTAATTCAGTGTTTTATGAAATAATAATTTCATTGTTTAAAGTACAGTAAAATTTAGATAGTTAAAATATTAAAATAATCAGGATTATTAAGGATTTTATGAATTAAGTTTTCTATAACTTTTAGAATATGCCATAAATCCAGTGATTTTATGTGCAAATGTATTGTTTATGTCAGGAAAAACAAAACGTATGTTGGTAGATAAAATGGGAAAAGAGGCAGTGCAACTGGGTCATCTGGATGCTGGTATTACTGGTGTAGAGGAAAACACATTAGTTGCTTCATTCTGTGATCTTTTGGAAAGAATATGGGCGCATGGGCTGATTAAGAAGCAGGTACGGCAGATTCTATTTGCGCAAGGAAAATATATTTCTGATATACGCGTAATGAAGATATGATATTGTGGTATTAGTAATTTATGAACTGGATTTCCTTTTTTTTAAATTAATAAAATTACTCAGCTTTTTGGTTTTAGGGAAAATCAGCGCTATGGAGTTTTGTACTACAACATCAAGACCTGGAAAAAACCGGCCTATCAACGCGCATGTCGTCTTCTATGCTGACTCCAGGTAGATAAATTCTTGTTGATTACATATTAGCCTTTTCGTTTTTAATATGTCAAAACTATTTGTATGGCGTTTAATTACTTTTATCTACAGCTCTAGCGTGGATGGTGTTCAGAAGGCGGATTGAACGTAAGATCACCAGGAAGCATATTGTATTGTGATATCGCGTTGATTGAAGCGGCGTTTGGCTGACTGTGATTTGGTCGTTAGGCGTATGATGCTGCGGTTTTCAATGAGAATAACCGCTTACGTGTTGTGTTCAGTTGTTTGATATCCTGGCGCGATTTATTAAGTTAACACTAGTAATTTATATAATTTTTAATCAACCTGCTAGTTGATTTCCACTCAGGAAGGGGTATGCGTGCTTCATCTCTACTATCTTGTGAAGTTCCTGCTCCGATCATCCTTCCGTCTAATGAGAACGATATTAGTAGTGCACTTTCGGACCTCGTCGAGTCAATTCAACGAGAACTATCGACTAAAGAAGATAACGATGTTCCTGCCTGGTCAAGAAGCATTCTGAGAGCAGCCAATTTCTTATGTGATAAGTTGTCCTCGACTTCCATGAAAGAGGAATATCGTGAACCAAGAGGAGTATTAACAAGCACCTTCTTTTCACGAAATTCATCAGAGGAGCAAGCTGGTTATCGCGTTGGATCCAATACAATAAAGAAGGCAACTTCTGTGAGCGGTGGGTAAATGGTTGTTATGAGTACGATAACACTGCGATTCCGACTGCTTTCAATGGATTGATTAATATCTACTCACATCCACTTAATTGCATAAGATAACTCACTGTATGTACGTTATTATTAAAATAACATTTTTGAAGGGTTCTCCATGAGTAATGCACGTGCTACGAGTGTTTATCGTCTATTGTTATGGTTTTGTGTCACTAGTATTATGCTTTTTAATGGGATCAGTTGGAATTGGCCTGCTTTACTACATCTTCAACATTGGATTACTTGATCTGTTAGTAGCATCGAGAACTAAAATAGGAAGAATTACCTTGCATGTGTCTGCTAAAGGGTGCTATTTTGGCGAGAATTGTTTGCTTACAGTTATTTACAAACTGGCTTTAACTAATTCATATTTATCTAACTACCTCAGTGTATTAACATTTCTAAAACTTTAGGAGACATGTTTACTTGCCTATATGTTAATTAGATCTTGGTGATGCAAATATCTCTAGATTTCACAAGTCCTGGATGGTCTGGAAGTATGCATGACGGCATTGCTAGCCTGGAGGGATCTCCACGTAAACGCTCACAGAGTAGACCTCGAAGTCCTGATGGACGCGTAGTCTTGTCTCCATTGCCTACTCATATCGCATACGATCTCAAGTAAGTCATAAAATTACTATGAAGACTGCAGCTATAAATATTTATATATATATATATATATAATTATGACCATAATTCATAACAGGAATGTACTGCGGATGACTGAAATTAAAACAGACATTGGCTATGCTCGTGCTTTCGTTCGATTAGCTTTGGAACGTAAACTACTTCACCGCCATTTGGCTACACTATTGATGAATAGTAAATTGCTCAGGTTCTGTAGCATTTAATACTACTTAAATTTATAGTTTAATAATATCATATATTATGTTTATAGTGATCTCTACAAACAGTATGCCTTTACGCGGTGTGATGATGAGAAGGAACAGTTCTTGTATCATATTTTATCGCTAAATGCTGCACAATTTCGATGCTTCACCAACACCTTCACAAAGACGAGTTAGTTACCGGTTAAAAAGTCCATTTTTATAGGGATTAATAACCAAATCAAGCATTTACAGAGATGGATTACCAAGTGGTAATAGTCACAGGTGGCTGGAGAGGATCACTTCCAGCTGTTTGGGTTACGGTGAGGCATAATTTATTGTTTTTAAAAATTAATAATTTCAAAACCCGTGTTTTAGGTAGGCGGAAGTCTGTGCAATAGTCCTCAAATTAACCTACCTCCAAACACTCCACTTTTCAAGTTTGATGTTAGTTAACACGTTTTTTTTTCATTTGTAAATAAGCACACACACAGCTTTGATATATGCTATAGTTTAGAGGAGCTTTTTTTGCTTTAAAAATGTTTAACCGTATTTTCATGTTAAGTGTGTATATTACTATTAGTCTCAATTTAGGTCTTCGTTTTCTATTATGTGCATAGTTATTCTCCATAATAATATTATGCAACTGTTAGAGTTTATTACTTTAGTATCACTCATGAAACTGTACATTCACTTGACTGGATTAAGTAACAAAATTATTTATTATTAAATGTAACTGCTGAATCAAACCTGATTTTAGCGGTTATTTTGAGACTATGTTATCTAGAAAGGTGAGTATTTGCTGGTTTCCTTAAACATGATTTGTTTTGCCTTCGAATAAGTAGATTAGTGTGCATATTTCGCTACTATTTGAAACTGATAAAGTCCGAAAATTGTGATGAAATAGTGGAATATACCTATTGTTGATCTTATGATAATTAAACATTTAAGCACAAGAATCTTGGTATACTTTCCACGCTACGAATTGGACATGCACCTGGATCTGAAAAACCACCCAAATGGTTCCTTGATTATGTAAGGCATATGTTCGATGCAGTTAATATTTATTGTTAGCATTTTTATCCTTAAAATATTTAGGTTATTGTTCGCAATGAAATAACAGGCCAGACTTATCGTTTTCCATGCGGACGATGGTTTGGAAAAGGATTAGAAGATGGGAGGTGGTTTGGAAATGGATCTGATATCAGCTTAGAAAGGTATATTAATAGTTGATTTTACTGTACAAATTTTCTAGATTTAAAAAAATTAATTCTTGATTCGCGTGTTATATTTTAACCACTTAGATTGCTTGTGGCTGAGCCAATGGCTGATGAAGATGGCGAGGTCACAGTTTGTCCACCTGGTTCTCCTGCAAGAGGGAGGCGACGAACAACATCGAGAAGTCAGACACCACAAAGAGAACGTAGTCCGTCATTGGGTAGATATAATGAGGGAAGTGTTCACCGAAGTAAGTATATTTAATAGAACTGTTGCTGTAATATTTTAAAATAGTCACTATTCTAACGGTAATTTTTAGAAACACGTGTAACTGAGATACAACACTTACTGGGAGAATCAGTGAATGTGTTGGTTAAGTACTTCTACAGCGAAAAAAGAGTGAAGAGTGAACTAGCACATCTACTTTGTGGAGAACGAGGACTTGTTAATGCCATAGAGCAAGTGCGTAATTTGTAATTTTTAAATTGGTAGAGTGATTAAGTTAACTGCTATTGTTGTAAACCAGGCTTTCCAATTTGGGCGGTATGGTTCGGTGTGGCTCTTTCGTCAGCATTACCCATGGGATTATGTGGGTGGGTACTATAAGATACTTTTTTGGAAAACTACTTATACTAAATATCTATTTCTAAAGTTAGAAAAAACTGTAGATATTCTGGTAGATCAAGAAAATTATGTCGTCATTGTTACAATGATATTTAAAATATATTTTTTAAGTGTTTGGAAATAAACTAATTAATTAAAACCTAATTTATCTATACAAAAAAACTTCAACTGGGATCACTGTAACTGTTGACTTTTTAGTTTATCTACTGTTTTCATAACCTTTTCTTTATAGAAAAGGTATCCCTGTGGTTTGTTGAATTATTCCGTCGCCGGGATACAAATGTTCTTTCAAAAGAGCAACGAGATTTGATTTCGTATGCTCTCAAGCTCATACAACGTATTTCTGATAAATCAGCATTAGGAAAGGATGGAAAATTCCACGTTTTCGTTCTTCTTACAATTAGGTTAGTGGACTTTACATTTATCCGAGGTATCTTATCTTGTATCATTGGTTTGATGTTTATTGTGGTTTTTATAAGTAGATTTTCCTTTATCTTTAAAAAGATCGATACACATCTTAATATATTGAAAAGTGCAGCAGGTATATCTGTAACTCTTTTATATCTAACTCGTTATATAGGGATCATATGCTATCTGGATTTCTGCAATTGATGGCGTGGACGCCTGTGACAGCACAAATGTATGATGAACCGTCATTTCTGCGTACGCCAGCATATCTTAATTATTTATCACGACTACTGGAATCACTTAATGAATTCCAGTTTAATCTAGACAATTCACTCACCTATGGAATTGTATAAGTAACAAACGAGCAAAATGGATAGTATAACGGTAATACAATGTATTTTTAACATAATTTTTTTCCCAGTGATATAGTATTTTTAGCCGATGTTTTACTGTTTTATTCCCTAAATAATTGAACTCAATTTTAGAATGTTTTAGGCTTCCGAAGTAGACAGTTTAGTGTAGAATTGAGTGGTTCCAGCCTATATTAGATGTTTTCTATCTTATTAGTCCATACCTTTCCTAATTTTTTAATAATATTTCCCTCAGGGTTTGCAGTACCTTTTCATGATCACTCTTTTTATATTGTCTAGTCTATAACTATATTAGACACATGATTTTTAGAGGGCATATTTGTGTCTCGCTCTCGTAATATTTAGTTATTTTCAACGTTTTCTTATGTCAGTAGATTTATAATATTTTAACTACTTCCTAATTTAAAATAGGTTATATCGAATGTCTGAATATCATTTTTTATTTTGGTTATATGCAAAACTGAAAGTCCGTGATCAACTGCAAAACTTATACTAAGTATCTATAGATCTTTCAGCTGCTCAAAATTCATCCGAGTCTTACTTGCATACAGTGAATGACATTTTCTTCGCCATACTAGTGTGATCTTATTTAAGTTTTAGTATTTTGGATGTAAAATATGTGCGGTTATTGTTTCATAGGATTATATATATATGTATATATTGCTGTGCTTTAAAGTACACCATGGAAATAAATGAAATTGAAAATTCAGATATAGTTTTATTATTTTGTGGTTATCGTATGATTCGTTTGTCCAACATATACTTTATATATTTTTTTCTAAAATTATAGTTCCCATAGTTCTTTTTTCATGGATGATCGAGACATCATTATTACGACGGGTGTTATCGGCTGTTTTCTATGGCTTTGTCTCTATCGTCGTCGTTTTTGTTAACAAAATTCTGCTGACGAATTTCATGTAAGTAGAGAGTATTTCCTGGCATGGCAACTCATTGAAAATCTGCACTATCAGGTTCCCTTCGTTTCTAT
This sequence comes from Heterorhabditis bacteriophora, assembly GCA_964036235.1. Classification (NCBI taxonomy): domain Eukaryota; kingdom Metazoa; phylum Nematoda; class Chromadorea; order Rhabditida; family Heterorhabditidae; genus Heterorhabditis; species Heterorhabditis bacteriophora. The sequence continues at coordinate 10,464,695 of OZ038428.1, read as the reverse complement.
TCGTGGGAGTAGGTCAAATGATTGCCACAGTAGTCATTTTGTGGTTCGCTCGTTTATTTCGTATCATCTCCTTTCCTCAGTTGGATTCATCTGTGCCTTACAAGATATTTCCTCTTCCGCTACTTTATGTTCTCAATCTAGTATCTGGATTGGGAGGGACGCAAATGATTAAGTCAGTGATTTTTGAATAATTCGTGAAAGATAATATGTTCTATATATTTAAATTCTAGTTTACCTATGTTTACTGTCTTGAGGCGATTTTCAATATTAATAACAATGGTGCTGGAGTACTACATTCTTGGGTGATTTATTTATTTATAATATTTATTTTTATACTAGTTCATAGCTGGCTATTTGGAATATTCATTAATATACCTGATTTCAATATGCAGGGTTAATGCTTCTCGTGCCGTAAGAATTGCCGTGATGTTGATGATCAGTGGATCAGTTATTGCTGCTATTTATGATCTAGCTTTTGATCTTCAGGGATACATCCTCATTATTATTAATGATATCTGCACTGCTGCCTTGGGAGTTTATACGAAGCAAAAACTTGACGCTAAAGTGAGTGGTCCATTTCTTTCGATAATTTCTTAACATTTAGCTAGACTTTTTTCAGGACCTTGGAAAATATGGTTTAATGTTTTATAATTGTCTCTTTATGTCATTTCCGTCTTTTTTCCTAATATCATATATGGGCGATATGGACAAGGTATTATAAATAATCTATATTTCTTCTTTATTTGCTTTTTATTATTAAGACTAATACGTTATTTATATATAATCTTTTTAAATTATCCGTACTATATAAGTTATTAATTGCAGAGATCATTAGTCTTCTCTTTAGCTTGTTCTAGGCTATATCATTCATGCGTAGTGACAGTATGACAGCTAGCGTATGGGGTTGCTTACTCATTTCATGTATTTGTGGGTTTATCCTAAATTACTCGCTCGTCCTCTGCACACATTACAATTCGGCACTCACAACTACTTGTGTCGGACCAATCAAGGTATCTAGTAAATTTTCTCTTTTTTAGAAATTATTTCACATAATTGTTATTTGATCTTATACCTTTTATATTTAAATATACTACACTTGTCCGTTTTAATATAATATATCTGTAATTACGACTATTTAGAATTTATTTGTAACATATGTCGGAATGTTTTCTAGTGGAGACTACGTATTTCAATGGACTAATTTTATTGGAATAAATGTCAGGTGAGTAGTCAGTGTTTTTTATGAGTATTATATCTTTATCTAAATCTGCATTGGATATTTGAATTTTTAGTGTGCTGGGAAGCATTCTTTACACATATGTAACCTTTCGCACAAAGTCGTCGTCTCGCCAAATTATAGCAAATCCAGCAAGTAAGAATGAGAAGCAACAGCTGATATGACCTATCTATATTAAGTATTACCACTATTTTGGTAAGTGGAGACGATAATTCCCTATCTGGAAGTTATTATTTTTAATGATATTACTTTGAACGATATTAGGTTAGCTTTAGAATGATTTAATTGGCAATATCTGGATTAAACCATTTCAAACGATTACAATACGTTTGTAGCACTGATATACGAATAATTTGAAATCTTTGCCATGTATTTCCCATTCTGTGATATGCAGTAAAATAGTTTGCTCTGCTTCGATTTGGTAGTCTTATATTTATTGTCTATTATTCCTTAGCTTTTATGTATGATATATTCGTCATAATTATGGTACTGATAAGTTTTCTACATCTCAGTAAATACGGTTTAAAAAATAATCTTTGAATTATAATTTGTTTTACGGCTATGTTCGTTAGGAATAATAGTGGGCGCAGTTCCCTGCATTCTTCGTGGTGGGAAAGAACGGGCACAACTGAAATATATAATTTATTTAGTTGAAATTAATTTCTAAATAACTGCTACTAACTGGAATCTGAACTGTTGTATTTTAAATTAGATTTAGTCTGTTTTCAGTTGTTAGCTATTATAAATGTTTTAGGCATACCACATCGGGACAGTTGAGTAGGATAGTCGAATCACTAAGATTGACTTTTGTATTTTTCATGCCAACAGGTTGTATAATGTTGTTCCACAGGTGTTTTGCAATATTTGCATGACCAAATTGCGAGAAGTGGAAACAATCGGGAGCAAAAAATGATAGATCTACTTGTCCGTGTATCTGAAATCATGCTTAATTAATAGTTTTTACTCACTTTACTATTTATGCACTCACCATGGGTGGTACAGTTATATCATTGAGAAATGGCTGGACAACGAAAGTGAAGTCATCGGAAGTGTCAAACATGCCCGAATTTTGAATTTCAGCTTGAACATCCTGAATTAGGAGATTATTAGTCTCAAATAGTATTTATTTGACCACAAACAGATTTGTTACTGCTATAAACAGGATAACCAGCTCATCAATCTAATGTAATGGTTTTGTTTAAGAAAAAATGCAAAACGTTCATTAGTTTCTTTGTAATTACGTTATCACATCTAACTCTTCTTTAGATAAGGTGGGTTTTATTTATTTACATTTAAAAATGATTAATTTGCTAAGAAATTATGAATGACCAAGCAAAAAATATTTAGAATCATGAGATCTTCTGTGAATAATAATCATTGTTTCTTGAGAACATTATGTCATCATGGTGAAATATACGGATTGGGATAAATTAAAACTTACCATATATTTGCGGCAAGACGCTGAGATAATTTTGTTGGTAAAACCTTTATCTGCTTCACATGGGCATTCGAATCTTAATAAGATTAAACAAATATGGTTAGGAATTTTGAATGAAATTATTTTATAAAGTCATTCCTGTTAACAAGTGTCTTTTACCCTAAAGACATCTTTGAACTGTTGACGAATAAAGCTATAGTTAAACTCACACATGAAGTCCGTCACAAAAAAACTTATTATGGTCAACAGTGCGCAACATTCCCATATCAAACATCCCTGTTAGTGATACAATTGTCCTTGAAAAATATCAATGATATTAAAACTCTTCTGTTTTAAATTTTTAAGTATTTAATTGAATTCTAAGTTAGAAGCGAATAATGAAAAGCATAAAACTGCATAGTGTTTTTACTTTTTTCGGTCGCATTCTAAGATTCTTACCTTGGTAGGTGGTCTTTGAGAATTTGTACAGCTTTTACTATGTTGTTCTTAAAAGTATTTGGGCCCACTGATCCCTGATAAGTATTGATGGAATTAATGACTTATCAAATAGTTCATTATAATTGAAATAATATTTTGATTATTTATGTAATATATTCACTATTTTAGTGCTGTACTAAACAAGAAACCCACTGTTCCATTTGTCTTGCAGTAAGAACACATGTCATTGGCACCGATGAAAATGTTTACCAATTTCCAGTCGTTTTTAATGTTGATCTGACCAGATAGTTTCATAGTATATAGCAAGAACATTATTAATAAATAAATCTTAAATAAATCCAGTAGATAAAGCTAACCTCAGGATGATTATGCATCAGTTGCACTAACGCGCGAGACTGGCTAGGTAGATCACCTGTTTCTGCTCCCGGAATGGCCTGGTTTAGCTTCGAAATCTAGGCGTACTATTTTGAAAAACGTAACATTTACAAAAGATTTCTAGGTTTAGCAAAAAAAAAGATATTTAACTAGAATAAAAATAAATACTTACTTCCCAAACATTTGCTGATCCAATACCAGTGGAGTATCCTATCAGATTTGAGTTAAACTTGCGCAGGATGTCTTAGTACAATCAGTAAACGCAATTTGGTATAACACATAATTTAAATCAAAAACACAAACAAGTGGGAAATATTTTATTTTCATTTGCTTAGGATATGTATATCCATAAAAGTACTTACATACACTGGCGCTCAAAATTACTAGTAAGAAATTGCATCGAGGACACATAAGTGCACTAAGTGAACTATCGATTGTAACTCGCTTCTGAATGATCTACTTTGTATTCTAATTACAGATTTAGTTTCAGCATAAAATTGCGGTTCTTCCCCGCGAAATTTCCTTAGTTCTATTCAAAGCTGACATTTGATGAGAAAGAGAATATCTCAGATTCAAGGGATTATGATGACAATATAAGTAGACCACAAAAGACGTAAATCATTTAGTAATATGGCTACTATTCTATAGTCCATTTTTTCTTGATGAATTGTAGTACTTTTACTTCTAGGCTCTGTTAAGAGTCACCAAAAAAAGGCCCACCAAGGGGTAATGGTATTTAATATTAAATTTTGGGAGAAACTATAACACCAAAACAAAGGGTTTATTTGTTTATTATGCTACATATCCTTTCTCAGTGATTGCGTCACATGCTATGGTGGCCTTGTGGTGTAGGTCATACGAAATCGGTAGAGCAGGGCAGGATCGGTGCCTCTCCGTGACCAGGACGCGTCTCCATTTCTTTCTCCTTCTTCTTGGCAAACTCGTCCGAGGGATAACTGTTCAACAATTGCCATCCAAAATAGCTGCTTGTGAGTGAGGAGAGTTGCTTAAACATGGCGGAGTGTTTCAGTTAACAGGTAAAGAAATTCCCTCGCATAAGAACAGTCTTTCTGTGACGAGTGCAAAACGATAGCCTAAGAGCACAGAAAGAAAGCGGTTTATTCGCCCAACACACATAGCTTGCTTTGGCTGTTTTTATAGAAAATTATATAAAAATTCAAATAAAACGAATTATTTACGCACAACAGAGGGTATTGTCGTGGCGTAGTGGTAGTCGGCGAGACGTAGGGTGTGGTGGTCGAGGTGTCGATCCCCGCCTGATACATTTTGATCTTCTCGTATTGAGTAATAGGTAATCATTTGTTGTGCTATGTGCAAACCAGGCTAAGGTACGGAAGAGACTTAAGTGGGGGTTTCGGCTATTCGAGAAACAAACCGCAGGCGACCGAGCCGACGGTAAGTTTCGGTTCACTGGGAAGGTAAGTTTGGAAGACTCCGAGGGAAGTAAGTTTGCTGGTGAGTTTTCCTTTCGATTTTTCAGGGCTTCGTTGAGCTGGGGCATTGCCTCAGTGCTCTGAAGAGCCGGGGCATTGCCTCAGCGCTCAACTCCCACCTCTCGTTCGGGAGGAGAGTGGGATAATTTTGGACGCTTCTGAAGCGTTTAGCACTTAGGTGCTGAACTGCTTCAGGAGCTTTTTGGCACCTAGGTGCCAAATATTGGAAAATAAGGGGAGGTTATGCCGAATTTTTCAAAATTCTAAACTAAACTATTAAGTTGTATTAATAATTATACAGATAGAACCTTAGCTACTTTTATGCTAAGGTCTCCAAAATTAGGAAGGATACTACCCAAACCCTAAAGGGTATAGGGTAAAATTCCCTCCAAAACATCATATCCTACCTTCCCTATCCGGAAGGTAGTTCTGGTTGTGTCCAGCCACTCGTAGCGAGTGGCTTTTGAAGCCCGAAGAAACTTAAAAATTCAAACACATAAACACTTTTCGGTTTCCGTACCTTACGCTGGTTTGGTTTTGCTGTCGAAAGATAAGAGACGCAGAGATAAAAAATTGGCATAGATTCGTCTTTCCAATGTTTTTCAGCAGGACCCGTTAGGGTCAATTGGCACCCAGGTGCCAAAACACTTCCGAAGCAGTTCAGCACCTAAGTGCTAAACGCTTCAGAAGCGTCCAAAATTATCCCACTCTCCTCCCGAACGAGAGGTGGGAGTTGAGCGCTGAGGCAATGCCCCGGCTCTTCAGAGCACTGAGGCAATGCCCCAGCTCAACGAAGCCCTGAAAAATCGAAAGGAAAACTCACCAGCAAACTTACTTCCCTCGGAGTCTTCCAAACTTACCTTCCCAGTGAACCGAAACTTACCGTCGGCTCGGTCGCCTGCGGTTTGTTTCTCGAATAGCCGAAACCCCCACTTAAGTCTCTTCCGTACCTTAGCCTGGTTTGCACATAGCACAACAAATGATTACCTATTACTCAATACGAGAAGATCAAAATGTATCAGGCGGGGATCGACACCTCGACCACCACACCCTACGTCTCGCCGACTACCACTACGCCACGACAATACCCTCTGTTGTGCGTAAATAATTCGTTTTATTTGAATTTTTATATAATTTTCTATAAAAACAGCCAAAGCAAGCTATGTGTGTTGGGCGAATAAACCGCTTTCTTTCTGTGCTCTTAGGCTATCGTTTTGCACTCGTCACAGAAAGACTGTTCTTATGCGAGGGAATTTCTTTACCTGTTAACTGAAACACTCCGCCATGTTTAAGCAACTCTCCTCACTCACAAGCAGCTATTTTGGATGGCAATTGTTGAACAGTTATCCCTCGGACGAGTTTGCCAAGAAGAAGGAGAAAGAAATGGAGACGCGTCCTGGTCACGGAGAGGCACCGATCCTGCCCTGCTCTACCGATTTCGTATGACCTACACCACAAGGCCACCATAGCATGTGACGCAATCACTGAGAAAGGATATGTAGCATAATAAACAAATAAACCCTTTGTTTTGGTGTTATAGTTTCTCCCAAAATTTAATATTAAATACCATTACCCCTTGGTGGGCCTTTTTTTGGTGACTCTTAACAGAGCCTAGAAGTAAAAGTACTACAATTCATCAAGAAAAAATGGACTATAGAATAGTAGCCATATTACTAAATGATTTACGTCTTTTGTGGTCTACTTATATTGTCATCATAATCCCTTGAATCTGAGATATTCTCTTTCTCATCAAATGTCAGCTTTGAATAGAACTAAGGAAATTTCGCGGGGAAGAACCGCAATTTTATGCTGAAACTAAATCTGTAATTAGAATACAAAGTAGATCATTCAGAAGCGAGTTACAATCGATAGTTCACTTAGTGCACTTATGTGTCCTCGATGCAATTTCTTACTAGTAATTTTGAGCGCCAGTGTATCTGTATATTTGGCTATATAACCATGATTATGAAAAATTGACTCACTAGCAATGGTAATATGATCCTCTAATGACTTATCTCCACCAATCTGGAATGCAAGACCTCTATATTGGAGAATTACCTGGATGGGATCACCGTGTTCCGCTCCAGCTCCATTCGCTGCCTAAAGATAATTTTTTTGCTTGTATTTTTTTAGCAAAATATTTTTCATTTCCACTGGATAAATAGAAAAAACATGCCAAAGTTAGTGACATATACGTGAACTATACGTTTCACTATATAGCAATCTAAAAATAAGTGTTAAAATAAAACAATTATAAGACCATAAATGATACAGACATGTTATCAGTTGCATTTCATATCACTGAAGCTTGAAATGAGCCAGAAACCTTTAAGATAGGGTAATAATAAGAAAGACAAACAGTTGACATGTTTGATTACCCATACAAACCAACAATAATTAAAATTAATCAGAAGAAGAACCACACTATACAGAAAATATATTATTACATTAAAAAAACTCATATGTAATAGACACAATTCACTAATTTTTACGAAATATTGAATTTGCAAAATCAATAAATATTTAGCAAAATCTTAAAGAATAAAAAGTAACATGTCAGATATGCTAGATGCATATAAATTTTTAAACATATATAGGAGATATAAAACCTACATTAGAAGTTAAGCACTAACAACTTCAGTTAAATAGTATATGTTAATAATTAAAATCATACTTATTGAGACGATTTAGAGATATCACATTTACCGTCAATGAATCTCCAAGTGCCCCTATAACTTTGATATCGGCGAACCGAACGGCATGAACCGAAGTTGGTATAGATGAACTCCTATAAAGCACTTCAAAAAAGAATATTTAAATGACAATTTCAAATATACACATCAAACAGACCCACAACTAAAAACAAACACATAAAAAGAACCAAAAGAATCTCACACTAAGCATAGGAAAAAAGATAGAATATTTTCCCATAAACTCACGGCAACATTACTTCGGGAACACATGACCAATCAGATATTCCAAGATCTTTTACAGAACAGCAAATAGAAATGAAAAAATAGAACAAGAACACTAAACAAAAAAACCATTTATCGTTATTTCTCTTTCTCTCACAAACCCACCGCGCAACATGACCGAACACAGCCAAAACCTTATCAGACAACAAACACTAACAATAAAGAATCAAGTTTTACGGTTCACATTCACTAAACAAAGAATACTAAGATACAAAAAGAGTGGAATTTCCCGCATTGAATTTGGCCCCCCGGATAACCCCGAGAAAGCGATGCAAAAATTACGGTCTTCAACTCAGAGAGAGAATCCCTGGTAGGAACACCTTAGTACCTTGAGATACTGGGTTAAACCGACCATCGCATCCTCGTTCTGTTTCCGTCCCAATCTGTCTCGTACCTCAGCAGGGTTACGGAAAACACTCTGAGACGTGCGCAATGTGAAAGCGCTGAATAGAAATATTTCCCGTAACAAAAGTGTGGAATCTCCCGCATTGAATTTGGCCCCCCGGATAACCCCGAGAAAGCGATGCAAAAATTACGGTCTTCAACTCAGAGAGAGAATCCCTGGTAGGAACACCTTAGTACCTTGAGATACTGGGTTAAACCGACCGTCCCATTCTCGTTCTGTTTCCGTCCCAATCTGTCTCGTACCTCAGCAGGGTTACGGAAAACACTCTGAGACGTGCGCAATGTGAAAGCGCTGAATAGAAATATTTCCCGTAACAAAAGTGTGGAATTTCCCGCATTGAATTTGGCCCCCCGGATAACCCCGAGAAAGCGATGCAAAAATTACGGTCTTCAACTCAGAGAGAGAATCCCTGGTAGGAACACCTTAGTACCTTGAGATACTGGGTTAAACCGACCATCGCATCCTCGTTCTGTTTCCGTCCCAATCTGTCTCGTACCTCAGCAGGGTTACGGAAAACACTCTGAGACGTGCGCAATGTGAAAGCGCTGAATAGAAATATTTCCCGTAACAAAAGTGTGGAATCTCCCGCATTGAATTTGGCCCCCCGGATAACCCCGAGAAAGCGATGCAAAAATTACGGTCTTCAACTCAGAGAGAGAATCCCTGGTAGGAACACCTTAGTACCTTGAGATACTGGGTTAAACCGACCATCGCATCCTCGTTCTGTTTCCGTCCCAATCTGTCTCGTACCTCAGCAGGGTTACGGAAAACACTCTGAGACGTGCGCAATGTGAAAGCGCTGAATAGAAATATTTCCCGTAACAAAAGTGTGGAATCTCCCGCATTGAATTTGGCCCCCCGGATAACCCCGAGAAAGCGATGCAAAAATTACGGTCTTCAACTCAGAGAGAGAATCCCTGGTAGGAACACCTTAGTACCTTGAGATACTGGGTTAAACCGACCGTCCCATTCTCGTTCTGTTTCCGTCCCAATCTGTCTCGTACCTCAGCAGGGTTACGGAAAACACTCTGAGACGTGCGCAATGTGAAAGCGCTGAATAGAAATATTTCCCGTAACAAAAGTGTGGAATTTCCCGCATTGAATTTGGCCCCCCGGATAACCCCGAGAAAGCGATGCAAAAATTACGGTCTTCAACTCAGAGAGAGAATCCCTGGTAGGAACACCTTAGTACCTTGAGATACTGGGTTAAACCGACCATCGCATCCTCGTTCTGTTTCCGTCCCAATCTGTCTCGTACCTCAGCAGGGTTACGGAAAACACTCTGAGACGTGCGCAATGTGAAAGCGCTGAATAGAAATATTTCCCGTAACAAAAGTGTGGAATCTCCCGCATTGAATTTGGCCCCCCGGATAACCCCGAGAAAGCGATGCAAAAATTACGGTCTTCAACTCAGAGAGAGAATCCCTGGTAGGAACACCTTAGTACCTTGAGATACTGGGTTAAACCGACCATCGCATCCTCGTTCTGTTTCCGTCCCAATCTGTCTCGTACCTCAGCAGGGTTACGGAAAACACTCTGAGACGTGCGCAATGTGAAAGCGCTGAATAGAAATATTTCCCGTAACAAAAGTGTGGAATTTCCCGCATTGAATTTGGCCCCCCGGATAACCCCGAGAAAGCGATGCAAAAATTACGGTCTTCAACTCAGAGAGAGAATCCCTGGTAGGAACACCTTAGTACCTTGAGATACTGGGTTAAACCGACCATCGCATCCTCGTTCTGTTTCCGTCCCAATCTGTCTCGTACCTCAGCAGGGTTACGGAAAACACTCTGAGACGTGCGCAATGTGAAAGCGCTGAATAGAAATATTTCCCGTAACAAAAGTGTGGAATTTCCCGCATTGAATTTGGCCCCCCGGATAACCCCGAGAAAGCGATGCAAAAATTACGGTCTTCAACTCAGAGAGAGAATCCCTGGTAGGAACACCTTAGTACCTTGAGATACTGGGTTAAACCGACCATCGCATCCTCGTTCTGTTTCCGTCCCAATCTGTCTCGTACCTCAGCAGGGTTACGGAAAACACTCTGAGACGTGCGCAATGTGAAAGCGCTGAATAGAAATATTTCCCGTAACAAAAGTGTGGAATTTCCCGCATTGAATTTGGCCCCCCGGATAACCCCGAGAAAGCGATGCAAAAATTACGGTCTTCAACTCAGAGAGAGAATCCCTGGTAGGAACACCTTAGTACCTTGAGATACTGGGTTAAACCGACCATCGCATCCTCGTTCTGTTTCCGTCCCAATCTGTCTCGTACCTCAGCAGGGTTACGGAAAACACTCTGAGACGTGCGCAATGTGAAAGCGCTGAATAGAAATATTTCCCGTAACAAAAGTGTGGAATTTCCCGCATTGAATTTGGCCCCCCGGATAACCCCGAGAAAGCGATGCAAAAATTACGGTCTTCAACTCAGAGAGAGAATCCCTGGTAGGAACACCTTAGTACCTTGAGATACTGGGTTAAACCGACCATCGCATCCTCGTTCTGTTTCCGTCCCAATCTGTCTCGTACCTCAGCAGGGTTACGGAAAACACTCTGAGACGTGCGCAATGTGAAAGCGCTGAATAGAAATATTTCCCGTAACAAAAGTGTGGAATTTCCCGCATTGAATTTGGCCCCCCGGATAACCCCGAGAAAGCGATGCAAAAATTACGGTCTTCAACTCAGAGAGAGAATCCCTGGTAGGAACACCTTAGTACCTTGAGATACTGGGTTAAACCGACCATCGCATCCTCGTTCTGTTTCCGTCCCAATCTGTCTCGTACCTCAGCAGGGTTACGGAAAACACTCTGAGACGTGCGCAATGTGAAAGCGCTGAATAGAAATATTTCCCGTAACAAAAGTGTGGAATTTCCCGCATTGAATTTGGCCCCCCGGATAACCCCGAGAAAGCGATGCAAAAATTACGGTCTTCAACTCAGAGAGAGAATCCCTGGTAGGAACACCTTAGTACCTTGAGATACTGGGTTAAACCGACCATCGCATCCTCGTTCTGTTTCCGTCCCAATCTGTCTCGTACCTCAGCAGGGTTACGGAAAACACTCTGAGACGTGCGCAATGTGAAAGCGCTGAATAGAAATATTTCCCGTAACAAAAGTGTGGAATTTCCCGCATTGAATTTGGCCCCCCGGATAACCCCGAGAAAGCGATGCAAAAATTACGGTCTTCAACTCAGAGAGAGAATCCCTGGTAGGAACACCTTAGTACCTTGAGATACTGGGTTAAACCGACCATCGCATCCTCGTTCTGTTTCCGTCCCAATCTGTCTCGTACCTCAGCAGGGTTACGGAAAACACTCTGAGACGTGCGCAATGTGAAAGCGCTGAATAGAAATATTTCCCGTAACAAAAGTGTGGAATTTCCCGCATTGAATTTGGCCCCCCGGATAACCCCGAGAAAGCGATGCAAAAATTACGGTCTTCAACTCAGAGAGAGAATCCCTGGTAGGAACACCTTAGTACCTTGAGATACTGGGTTAAACCGACCATCGCATCCTCGTTCTGTTTCCGTCCCAATCTGTCTCGTACCTCAGCAGGGTTACGGAAAACACTCTGAGACGTGCGCAATGTGAAAGCGCTGAATAGAAATATTTCCCGTAACAAAAGTGTGGAATTTCCCGCATTGAATTTGGCCCCCCGGATAACCCCGAGAAAGCGATGCAAAAATTACGGTCTTCAACTCAGAGAGAGAATCCCTGGTAGGAACACCTTAGTACCTTGAGATACTGGGTTAAACCGACCATCGCATCCTCGTTCTGTTTCCGTCCCAATCTGTCTCGTACCTCAGCAGGGTTACGGAAAACACTCTGAGACGTGCGCAATGTGAAAGCGCTGAATAGAAATATTTCCCGTAACAAAAGTGTGGAATTTCCCGCATTGAATTTGGCCCCCCGGATAACCCCGAGAAAGCGATGCAAAAATTACGGTCTTCAACTCAGAGAGAGAATCCCTGGTAGGAACACCTTAGTACCTTGAGATACTGGGTTAAACCGACCATCGCATCCTCGTTCTGTTTCCGTCCCAATCTGTCTCGTACCTCAGCAGGGTTACGGAAAACACTCTGAGACGTGCGCAATGTGAAAGCGCTGAATAGAAATATTTCCCGTAACAAAAGTGTGGAATTTCCCGCATTGAATTTGGCCCCCCGGATAACCCCGAGAAAGCGATGCAAAAATTACGGTCTTCAACTCAGAGAGAGAATCCCTGGTAGGAACACCTTAGTACCTTGAGATACTGGGTTAAACCGACCATCGCATCCTCGTTCTGTTTCCGTCCCAATCTGTCTCGTACCTCAGCAGGGTTACGGAAAACACTCTGAGACGTGCGCAATGTGAAAGCGCTGAATAGAAATATTTCCCGTAACAAAAGTGTGGAATTTCCCGCATTGAATTTGGCCCCCCGGATAACCCCGAGAAAGCGATGCAAAAATTACGGTCTTCAACTCAGAGAGAGAATCCCTGGTAGGAACACCTTAGTACCTTGAGATACTGGGTTAAACCGACCATCGCATCCTCGTTCTGTTTCCGTCCCAATCTGTCTCGTACCTCAGCAGGGTTACGGAAAACACTCTGAGACGTGCGCAATGTGAAAGCGCTGAATAGAAATATTTCCCGTAACAAAAGTGTGGAATTTCCCGCATTGAATTTGGCCCCCCGGATAACCCCGAGAAAGCGATGCAAAAATTACGGTCTTCAACTCAGAGAGAGAATCCCTGGTAGGAACACCTTAGTACCTTGAGATACTGGGTTAAACCGACCATCGCATCCTCGTTCTGTTTCCGTCCCAATCTGTCTCGTACCTCAGCAGGGTTACGGAAAACACTCTGAGACGTGCGCAATGTGAAAGCGCTGAATAGAAATATTTCCCGTAACAAAAGTGTGGAATTTCCCGCATTGAATTTGGCCCCCCGGATAACCCCGAGAAAGCGATGCAAAAATTACGGTCTTCAACTCAGAGAGAGAATCCCTGGTAGGAACACCTTAGTACCTTGAGATACTGGGTTAAACCGACCATCGCATCCTCGTTCTGTTTCCGTCCCAATCTGTCTCGTACCTCAGCAGGGTTACGGAAAACACTCTGAGACGTGCGCAATGTGAAAGCGCTGAATAGAAATATTTCCCGTAACAAAAGTGTGGAATTTCCCGCATTGAATTTGGCCCCCCGGATAACCCCGAGAAAGCGATGCAAAAATTACGGTCTTCAACTCAGAGAGAGAATCCCTGGTAGGAACACCTTAGTACCTTGAGATACTGGGTTAAACCGACCATCGCATCCTCGTTCTGTTTCCGTCCCAATCTGTCTCGTACCTCAGCAGGGTTACGGAAAACACTCTGAGACGTGCGCAATGTGAAAGCGCTGAATAGAAATATTTCCCGTAACAAAAGTGTGGAATTTCCCGCATTGAATTTGGCCCCCCGGATAACCCCGAGAAAGCGATGCAAAAATTACGGTCTTCAACTCAGAGAGAGAATCCCTGGTAGGAACACCTTAGTACCTTGAGATACTGGGTTAAACCGACCATCGCATCCTCGTTCTGTTTCCGTCCCAATCTGTCTCGTACCTCAGCAGGGTTACGGAAAACACTCTGAGACGTGCGCAATGTGAAAGCGCTGAATAGAAATATTTCCCGTAACAAAAGTGTGGAATTTCCCGCATTGAATTTGGCCCCCCGGATAACCCCGAGAAAGCGATGCAAAAATTACGGTCTTCAACTCAGAGAGAGAATCCCTGGTAGGAACACCTTAGTACCTTGAGATACTGGGTTAAACCGACCATCGCATCCTCGTTCTGTTTCCGTCCCAATCTGTCTCGTACCTCAGCAGGGTTACGGAAAACACTCTGAGACGTGCGCAATGTGAAAGCGCTGAATAGAAATATTTCCCGTAACAAAAGTGTGGAATTTCCCGCATTGAATTTGGCCCCCCGGATAACCCCGAGAAAGCGATGCAAAAATTACGGTCTTCAACTCAGAGAGAGAATCCCTGGTAGGAACACCTTAGTACCTTGAGATACTGGGTTAAACCGACCATCGCATCCTCGTTCTGTTTCCGTCCCAATCTGTCTCGTACCTCAGCAGGGTTACGGAAAACACTCTGAGACGTGCGCAATGTGAAAGCGCTGAATAGAAATATTTCCCGTAACAAAAGTGTGGAATTTCCCGCATTGAATTTGGCCCCCCGGATAACCCCGAGAAAGCGATGCAAAAATTACGGTCTTCAACTCAGAGAGAGAATCCCTGGTAGGAACACCTTAGTACCTTGAGATACTGGGTTAAACCGACCATCGCATCCTCGTTCTGTTTCCGTCCCAATCTGTCTCGTACCTCAGCAGGGTTACGGAAAACACTCTGAGACGTGCGCAATGTGAAAGCGCTGAATAGAAATATTTCCCGTAACAAAAGTGTGGAATTTCCCGCATTGAATTTGGCCCCCCGGATAACCCCGAGAAAGCGATGCAAAAATTACGGTCTTCAACTCAGAGAGAGAATCCCTGGTAGGAACACCTTAGTACCTTGAGATACTGGGTTAAACCGACCATCGCATCCTCGTTCTGTTTCCGTCCCAATCTGTCTCGTACCTCAGCAGGGTTACGGAAAACACTCTGAGACGTGCGCAATGTGAAAGCGCTGAATAGAAATATTTCCCGTAACAAAAGTGTGGAATTTCCCGCATTGAATTTGGCCCCCCGGATAACCCCGAGAAAGCGATGCAAAAATTACGGTCTTCAACTCAGAGAGAGAATCCCTGGTAGGAACACCTTAGTACCTTGAGATACTGGGTTAAACCGACCATCGCATCCTCGTTCTGTTTCCGTCCCAATCTGTCTCGTACCTCAGCAGGGTTACGGAAAACACTCTGAGACGTGCGCAATGTGAAAGCGCTGAATAGAAATATTTCCCGTAACAAAAGTGTGGAATTTCCCGCATTGAATTTGGCCCCCCGGATAACCCCGAGAAAGCGATGCAAAAATTACGGTCTTCAACTCAGAGAGAGAATCCCTGGTAGGAACACCTTAGTACCTTGAGATACTGGGTTAAACCGACCATCGCATCCTCGTTCTGTTTCCGTCCCAATCTGTCTCGTACCTCAGCAGGGTTACGGAAAACACTCTGAGACGTGCGCAATGTGAAAGCGCTGAATAGAAATATTTCCCGTAACAAAAGTGTGGAATTTCCCGCATTGAATTTGGCCCCCCGGATAACCCCGAGAAAGCGATGCAAAAATTACGGTCTTCAACTCAGAGAGAGAATCCCTGGTAGGAACACCTTAGTACCTTGAGATACTGGGTTAAACCGACCATCGCATCCTCGTTCTGTTTCCGTCCCAATCTGTCTCGTACCTCAGCAGGGTTACGGAAAACACTCTGAGACGTGCGCAATGTGAAAGCGCTGAATAGAAATATTTCCCGTAACAAAAGTGTGGAATTTCCCGCATTGAATTTGGCCCCCCGGATAACCCCGAGAAAGCGATGCAAAAATTACGGTCTTCAACTCAGAGAGAGAATCCCTGGTAGGAACACCTTAGTACCTTGAGATACTGGGTTAAACCGACCATCGCATCCTCGTTCTGTTTCCGTCCCAATCTGTCTCGTACCTCAGCAGGGTTACGGAAAACACTCTGAGACGTGCGCAATGTGAAAGCGCTGAATAGAAATATTTCCCGTAACAAAAGTGTGGAATTTCCCGCATTGAATTTGGCCCCCCGGATAACCCCGAGAAAGCGATGCAAAAATTACGGTCTTCAACTCAGAGAGAGAATCCCTGGTAGGAACACCTTAGTACCTTGAGATACTGGGTTAAACCGACCATCGCATCCTCGTTCTGTTTCCGTCCCAATCTGTCTCGTACCTCAGCAGGGTTACGGAAAACACTCTGAGACGTGCGCAATGTGAAAGCGCTGAATAGAAATATTTCCCGTAACAAAAGTGTGGAATTTCCCGCATTGAATTTGGCCCCCCGGATAACCCCGAGAAAGCGATGCAAAAATTACGGTCTTCAACTCAGAGAGAGAATCCCTGGTAGGAACACCTTAGTACCTTGAGATACTGGGTTAAACCGACCATCGCATCCTCGTTCTGTTTCCGTCCCAATCTGTCTCGTACCTCAGCAGGGTTACGGAAAACAC
Organism: Heterorhabditis bacteriophora; assembly: GCA_964036235.1. Taxonomy (NCBI): domain Eukaryota; kingdom Metazoa; phylum Nematoda; class Chromadorea; order Rhabditida; family Heterorhabditidae; genus Heterorhabditis; species Heterorhabditis bacteriophora. Next base: position 10,448,233 of record OZ038428.1, on the reverse strand, counting down.
TCTGAGACGTGCGCAATGTGAAAGCGCTGAATAGAAATATTTCCCGTAACAAAAGTGTGGAATTTCCCGCATTGAATTTGGCCCCCCGGATAACCCCGAGAAAGCGATGCAAAAATTACGGTCTTCAACTCAGAGAGAGAATCCCTGGTAGGAACACCTTAGTACCTTGAGATACTGGGTTAAACCGACCATCGCATCCTCGTTCTGTTTCCGTCCCAATCTGTCTCGTACCTCAGCAGGGTTACGGAAAACACTCTGAGACGTGCGCAATGTGAAAGCGCTGAATAGAAATATTTCCCGTAACAAAAGTGTGGAATTTCCCGCATTGAATTTGGCCCCCCGGATAACCCCGAGAAAGCGATGCAAAAATTACGGTCTTCAACTCAGAGAGAGAATCCCTGGTAGGAACACCTTAGTACCTTGAGATACTGGGTTAAACCGACCATCGCATCCTCGTTCTGTTTCCGTCCCAATCTGTCTCGTACCTCAGCAGGGTTACGGAAAACACTCTGAGACGTGCGCAATGTGAAAGCGCTGAATAGAAATATTTCCCGTAACAAAAGTGTGGAATTTCCCGCATTGAATTTGGCCCCCCGGATAACCCCGAGAAAGCGATGCAAAAATTACGGTCTTCAACTCAGAGAGAGAATCCCTGGTAGGAACACCTTAGTACCTTGAGATACTGGGTTAAACCGACCATCGCATCCTCGTTCTGTTTCCGTCCCAATCTGTCTCGTACCTCAGCAGGGTTACGGAAAACACTCTGAGACGTGCGCAATGTGAAAGCGCTGAATAGAAATATTTCCCGTAACAAAAGTGTGGAATTTCCCGCATTGAATTTGGCCCCCCGGATAACCCCGAGAAAGCGATGCAAAAATTACGGTCTTCAACTCAGAGAGAGAATCCCTGGTAGGAACACCTTAGTACCTTGAGATACTGGGTTAAACCGACCATCGCATCCTCGTTCTGTTTCCGTCCCAATCTGTCTCGTACCTCAGCAGGGTTACGGAAAACACTCTGAGACGTGCGCAATGTGAAAGCGCTGAATAGAAATATTTCCCGTAACAAAAGTGTGGAATTTCCCGCATTGAATTTGGCCCCCCGGATAACCCCGAGAAAGCGATGCAAAAATTACGGTCTTCAACTCAGAGAGAGAATCCCTGGTAGGAACACCTTAGTACCTTGAGATACTGGGTTAAACCGACCATCGCATCCTCGTTCTGTTTCCGTCCCAATCTGTCTCGTACCTCAGCAGGGTTACGGAAAACACTCTGAGACGTGCGCAATGTGAAAGCGCTGAATAGAAATATTTCCCGTAACAAAAGTGTGGAATTTCCCGCATTGAATTTGGCCCCCCGGATAACCCCGAGAAAGCGATGCAAAAATTACGGTCTTCAACTCAGAGAGAGAATCCCTGGTAGGAACACCTTAGTACCTTGAGATACTGGGTTAAACCGACCATCGCATCCTCGTTCTGTTTCCGTCCCAATCTGTCTCGTACCTCAGCAGGGTTACGGAAAACACTCTGAGACGTGCGCAATGTGAAAGCGCTGAATAGAAATATTTCCCGTAACAAAAGTGTGGAATTTCCCGCATTGAATTTGGCCCCCCGGATAACCCCGAGAAAGCGATGCAAAAATTACGGTCTTCAACTCAGAGAGAGAATCCCTGGTAGGAACACCTTAGTACCTTGAGATACTGGGTTAAACCGACCATCGCATCCTCGTTCTGTTTCCGTCCCAATCTGTCTCGTACCTCAGCAGGGTTACGGAAAACACTCTGAGACGTGCGCAATGTGAAAGCGCTGAATAGAAATATTTCCCGTAACAAAAGTGTGGAATTTCCCGCATTGAATTTGGCCCCCCGGATAACCCCGAGAAAGCGATGCAAAAATTACGGTCTTCAACTCAGAGAGAGAATCCCTGGTAGGAACACCTTAGTACCTTGAGATACTGGGTTAAACCGACCATCGCATCCTCGTTCTGTTTCCGTCCCAATCTGTCTCGTACCTCAGCAGGGTTACGGAAAACACTCTGAGACGTGCGCAATGTGAAAGCGCTGAATAGAAATATTTCCCGTAACAAAAGTGTGGAATTTCCCGCATTGAATTTGGCCCCCCGGATAACCCCGAGAAAGCGATGCAAAAATTACGGTCTTCAACTCAGAGAGAGAATCCCTGGTAGGAACACCTTAGTACCTTGAGATACTGGGTTAAACCGACCATCGCATCCTCGTTCTGTTTCCGTCCCAATCTGTCTCGTACCTCAGCAGGGTTACGGAAAACACTCTGAGACGTGCGCAATGTGAAAGCGCTGAATAGAAATATTTCCCGTAACAAAAGTGTGGAATTTCCCGCATTGAATTTGGCCCCCCGGATAACCCCGAGAAAGCGATGCAAAAATTACGGTCTTCAACTCAGAGAGAGAATCCCTGGTAGGAACACCTTAGTACCTTGAGATACTGGGTTAAACCGACCATCGCATCCTCGTTCTGTTTCCGTCCCAATCTGTCTCGTACCTCAGCAGGGTTACGGAAAACACTCTGAGACGTGCGCAATGTGAAAGCGCTGAATAGAAATATTTCCCGTAACAAAAGTGTGGAATTTCCCGCATTGAATTTGGCCCCCCGGATAACCCCGAGAAAGCGATGCAAAAATTACGGTCTTCAACTCAGAGAGAGAATCCCTGGTAGGAACACCTTAGTACCTTGAGATACTGGGTTAAACCGACCATCGCATCCTCGTTCTGTTTCCGTCCCAATCTGTCTCGTACCTCAGCAGGGTTACGGAAAACACTCTGAGACGTGCGCAATGTGAAAGCGCTGAATAGAAATATTTCCCGTAACAAAAGTGTGGAATTTCCCGCATTGAATTTGGCCCCCCGGATAACCCCGAGAAAGCGATGCAAAAATTACGGTCTTCAACTCAGAGAGAGAATCCCTGGTAGGAACACCTTAGTACCTTGAGATACTGGGTTAAACCGACCATCGCATCCTCGTTCTGTTTCCGTCCCAATCTGTCTCGTACCTCAGCAGGGTTACGGAAAACACTCTGAGACGTGCGCAATGTGAAAGCGCTGAATAGAAATATTTCCCGTAACAAAAGTGTGGAATTTCCCGCATTGAATTTGGCCCCCCGGATAACCCCGAGAAAGCGATGCAAAAATTACGGTCTTCAACTCAGAGAGAGAATCCCTGGTAGGAACACCTTAGTACCTTGAGATACTGGGTTAAACCGACCATCGCATCCTCGTTCTGTTTCCGTCCCAATCTGTCTCGTACCTCAGCAGGGTTACGGAAAACACTCTGAGACGTGCGCAATGTGAAAGCGCTGAATAGAAATATTTCCCGTAACAAAAGTGTGGAATTTCCCGCATTGAATTTGGCCCCCCGGATAACCCCGAGAAAGCGATGCAAAAATTACGGTCTTCAACTCAGAGAGAGAATCCCTGGTAGGAACACCTTAGTACCTTGAGATACTGGGTTAAACCGACCATCGCATCCTCGTTCTGTTTCCGTCCCAATCTGTCTCGTACCTCAGCAGGGTTACGGAAAACACTCTGAGACGTGCGCAATGTGAAAGCGCTGAATAGAAATATTTCCCGTAACAAAAGTGTGGAATTTCCCGCATTGAATTTGGCCCCCCGGATAACCCCGAGAAAGCGATGCAAAAATTACGGTCTTCAACTCAGAGAGAGAATCCCTGGTAGGAACACCTTAGTACCTTGAGATACTGGGTTAAACCGACCATCGCATCCTCGTTCTGTTTCCGTCCCAATCTGTCTCGTACCTCAGCAGGGTTACGGAAAACACTCTGAGACGTGCGCAATGTGAAAGCGCTGAATAGAAATATTTCCCGTAACAAAAGTGTGGAATTTCCCGCATTGAATTTGGCCCCCCGGATAACCCCGAGAAAGCGATGCAAAAATTACGGTCTTCAACTCAGAGAGAGAATCCCTGGTAGGAACACCTTAGTACCTTGAGATACTGGGTTAAACCGACCATCGCATCCTCGTTCTGTTTCCGTCCCAATCTGTCTCGTACCTCAGCAGGGTTACGGAAAACACTCTGAGACGTGCGCAATGTGAAAGCGCTGAATAGAAATATTTCCCGTAACAAAAGTGTGGAATTTCCATTGAATTTGGCCCCCCGGATAACCCCGAGAAAGCGATGCAAAAATTACGGTCTTCAACTCAGAGAGAGAATCCCTGAGTAGGAACACCTTAGTACCTTGAGATACTGGGTTAAACCGACCATCGCATCCTCGTTCTGTTTCCGTCCCAATCTGTCTCGTACCTCAGCAGGGTTACGGAAAACACTCTGAGACGTGCGCAATGTGAAAGCGCTGAATAGAAATATTTCCCGTAACAAAAGTGTGGAATTTCCCGCATTGAATTTGGCCCCCCGGATAACCCCGAGAAAGCGATGCAAAAATTACGGTCTTCAACTCAGAGAGAGAATCCCTGGTAGGAACACCTTAGTACCTTGAGATACTGGGTTAAACCGACCATCGCATCCTCGTTCTGTTTCCGTCCCAATCTGTCTCGTACCTCAGCAGGGTTACGGAAAACACTCTGAGACGTGCGCAATGTGAAAGCGCTGAATAGAAATATTTCCCGTAACAAAAGTGTGGAATTTCCCGCATTGAATTTGGCCCCCCGGATAACCCCGAGAAAGCGATGCAAAAATTACGGTCTTCAACTCAGAGAGAGAATCCCTGGTAGGAACACCTTAGTACCTTGAGATACTGGGTTAAACCGACCATCGCATCCTCGTTCTGTTTCCGTCCCAATCTGTCTCGTACCTCAGCAGGGTTACGGAAAACACTCTGAGACGTGCGCAATGTGAAAGCGCTGAATAGAAATATTTCCCGTAACAAAAGTGTGGAATTTCCCGCATTGAATTTGGCCCCCCGGATAACCCCGAGAAAGCGATGCAAAAATTACGGTCTTCAACTCAGAGAGAGAATCCCTGGTAGGAACACCTTAGTACCTTGAGATACTGGGTTAAACCGACCATCGCATCCTCGTTCTGTTTCCGTCCCAATCTGTCTCGTACCTCAGCAGGGTTACGGAAAACACTCTGAGACGTGCGCAATGTGAAAGCGCTGAATAGAAATATTTCCCGTAACAAAAGTGTGGAATTTCCCGCATTGAATTTGGCCCCCCGGATAACCCCGAGAAAGCGATGCAAAAATTACGGTCTTCAACTCAGAGAGAGAATCCCTGGTAGGAACACCTTAGTACCTTGAGATACTGGGTTAAACCGACCATCGCATCCTCGTTCTGTTTCCGTCCCAATCTGTCTCGTACCTCAGCAGGGTTACGGAAAACACTCTGAGACGTGCGCAATGTGAAAGCGCTGAATAGAAATATTTCCCGTAACAAAAGTGTGGAATTTCCCGCATTGAATTTGGCCCCCCCGGATAACCCCGAGAAAGCGATGCAAAAATTACGGTCTTCAACTCAGAGAGAGAATCCCTGGTAGGAACACCTTAGTACCTTGAGATACTGGGTTAAACCGACCATCGCATCCTCGTTCTGTTTCCGTCCCAATCTGTCTCGTACCTCAGCAGGGTTACGGAAAACACTCTGAGACGTGCGCAATGTGAAAGCGCTGAATAGAAATATTTCCCGTAACAAAAGTGTGGAATTTCCCGCATTGAATTTGGCCCCCCGGATAACCCCGAGAAAGCGATGCAAAAATTACGGTCTTCAACTCAGAGAGAGAATCCCTGGTAGGAACACCTTAGTACCTTGAGATACTGGGTTAAACCGACCATCGCATCCTCGTTCTGTTTCCGTCCCAATCTGTCTCGTACCTCAGCAGGGTTACGGAAAACACTCTGAGACGTGCGCAATGTGAAAGCGCTGAATAGAAATATTTCCCGTAACAAAAGTGTGGAATTTCCCGCATTGAATTTGGCCCCCCGGATAACCCCGAGAAAGCGATGCAAAAATTACGGTCTTCAACTCAGAGAGAGAATCCCTGGTAGGAACACCTTAGTACCTTGAGATACTGGGTTAAACCGACCATCGCATCCTCGTTCTGTTTCCGTCCCAATCTGTCTCGTACCTCAGCAGGGTTACGGAAAACACTCTGAGACGTGCGCAATGTGAAAGCGCTGAATAGAAATATTTCCCGTAACAAAAGTGTGGAATTTCCCGCATTGAATTTGGCCCCCCGGATAACCCCGAGAAAGCGATGCAAAAATTACGGTCTTCAACTCAGAGAGAGAATCCCTGGTAGGAACACCTTAGTACCTTGAGATACTGGGTTAAACCGACCATCGCATCCTCGTTCTGTTTCCGTCCCAATCTGTCTCGTACCTCAGCAGGGTTACGGAAAACACTCTGAGACGTGCGCAATGTGAAAGCGCTGAATAGAAATATTTCCCGTAACAAAAGTGTGGAATTTCCCGCATTGAATTTGGCCCCCCGGATAACCCCGAGAAAGCGATGCAAAAATTACGGTCTTCAACTCAGAGAGAGAATCCCTGGTAGGAACACCTTAGTACCTTGAGATACTGGGTTAAACCGACCATCGCATCCTCGTTCTGTTTCCGTCCCAATCTGTCTCGTACCTCAGCAGGGTTACGGAAAACACTCTGAGACGTGCGCAATGTGAAAGCGCTGAATAGAAATATTTCCCGTAACAAAAGTGTGGAATTTCCCGCATTGAATTTGGCCCCCCGGATAACCCCGAGAAAGCGATGCAAAAATTACGGTCTTCAACTCAGAGAGAGAATCCCTGGTAGGAACACCTTAGTACCTTGAGATACTGGGTTAAACCGACCATCGCATCCTCGTTCTGTTTCCGTCCCAATCTGTCTCGTACCTCAGCAGGGTTACGGAAAACACTCTGAGACGTGCGCAATGTGAAAGCGCTGAATAGAAATATTTCCCGTAACAAAAGTGTGGAATTTCCCGCATTGAATTTGGCCCCCCGGATAACCCCGAGAAAGCGATGCAAAAATTACGGTCTTCAACTCAGAGAGAGAATCCCTGGTAGGAACACCTTAGTACCTTGAGATACTGGGTTAAACCGACCATCGCATCCTCGTTCTGTTTCCGTCCCAATCTGTCTCGTACCTCAGCAGGGTTACGGAAAACACTCTGAGACGTGCGCAATGTGAAAGCGCTGAATAGAAATATTTCCCGTAACAAAAGTGTGGAATTTCCCGCATTGAATTTGGCCCCCCGGATAACCCCGAGAAAGCGATGCAAAAATTACGGTCTTCAACTCAGAGAGAGAATCCCTGGTAGGAACACCTTAGTACCTTGAGATACTGGGTTAAACCGACCATCGCATCCTCGTTCTGTTTCCGTCCCAATCTGTCTCGTACCTCAGCAGGGTTACGGAAAACACTCTGAGACGTGCGCAATGTGAAAGCGCTGAATAGAAATATTTCCCGTAACAAAAGTGTGGAATTTCCCGCATTGAATTTGGCCCCCCGGATAACCCCGAGAAAGCGATGCAAAAATTACGGTCTTCAACTCAGAGAGAGAATCCCTGGTAGGAACACCTTAGTACCTTGAGATACTGGGTTAAACCGACCATCGCATCCTCGTTCTGTTTCCGTCCCAATCTGTCTCGTACCTCAGCAGGGTTACGGAAAACACTCTGAGACGTGCGCAATGTGAAAGCGCTGAATAGAAATATTTCCCGTAACAAAAGTGTGGAATTTCCCGCATTGAATTTGGCCCCCCGGATAACCCCGAGAAAGCGATGCAAAAATTACGGTCTTCAACTCAGAGAGAGAATCCCTGGTAGGAACACCTTAGTACCTTGAGATACTGGGTTAAACCGACCATCGCATCCTCGTTCTGTTTCCGTCCCAATCTGTCTCGTACCTCAGCAGGGTTACGGAAAACACTCTGAGACGTGCGCAATGTGAAAGCGCTGAATAGAAATATTTCCCGTAACAAAAGTGTGGAATTTCCCGCATTGAATTTGGCCCCCCGGATAACCCCGAGAAAGCGATGCAAAAATTACGGTCTTCAACTCAGAGAGAGAATCCCTGGTAGGAACACCTTAGTACCTTGAGATACTGGGTTAAACCGACCATCGCATCCTCGTTCTGTTTCCGTCCCAATCTGTCTCGTACCTCAGCAGGGTTACGGAAAACACTCTGAGACGTGCGCAATGTGAAAGCGCTGAATAGAAATATTTCCCGTAACAAAAGTGTGGAATTTCCCGCATTGAATTTGGCCCCCCGGATAACCCCGAGAAAGCGATGCAAAAATTACGGTCTTCAACTCAGAGAGAGAATCCCTGGTAGGAACACCTTAGTACCTTGAGATACTGGGTTAAACCGACCATCGCATCCTCGTTCTGTTTCCGTCCCAATCTGTCTCGTACCTCAGCAGGGTTACGGAAAACACTCTGAGACGTGCGCAATGTGAAAGCGCTGAATAGAAATATTTCCCGTAACAAAAGTGTGGAATTTCCCGCATTGAATTTGGCCCCCCGGATAACCCCGAGAAAGCGATGCAAAAATTACGGTCTTCAACTCAGAGAGAGAATCCCTGGTAGGAACACCTTAGTACCTTGAGATACTGGGTTAAACCGACCATCGCATCCTCGTTCTGTTTCCGTCCCAATCTGTCTCGTACCTCAGCAGGGTTACGGAAAACACTCTGAGACGTGCGCAATGTGAAAGCGCTGAATAGAAATATTTCCCGTAACAAAAGTGTGGAATTTCCCGCATTGAATTTGGCCCCCCGGATAACCCCGAGAAAGCGATGCAAAAATTACGGTCTTCAACTCAGAGAGAGAATCCCTGGTAGGAACACCTTAGTACCTTGAGATACTGGGTTAAACCGACCATCGCATCCTCGTTCTGTTTCCGTCCCAATCTGTCTCGTACCTCAGCAGGGTTACGGAAAACACTCTGAGACGTGCGCAATGTGAAAGCGCTGAATAGAAATATTTCCCGTAACAAAAGTGTGGAATTTCCCGCATTGAATTTGGCCCCCCGGATAACCCCGAGAAAGCGATGCAAAAATTACGGTCTTCAACTCAGAGAGAGAATCCCTGGTAGGAACACCTTAGTACCTTGAGATACTGGGTTAAACCGACCATCGCATCCTCGTTCTGTTTCCGTCCCAATCTGTCTCGTACCTCAGCAGGGTTACGGAAAACACTCTGAGACGTGCGCAATGTGAAAGCGCTGAATAGAAATATTTCCCGTAACAAAAGTGTGGAATTTCCCGCATTGAATTTGGCCCCCCGGATAACCCCGAGAAAGCGATGCAAAAATTACGGTCTTCAACTCAGAGAGAGAATCCCTGGTAGGAACACCTTAGTACCTTGAGATACTGGGTTAAACCGACCATCGCATCCTCGTTCTGTTTCCGTCCCAATCTGTCTCGTACCTCAGCAGGGTTACGGAAAACACTCTGAGACGTGCGCAATGTGAAAGCGCTGAATAGAAATATTTCCCGTAACAAAAGTGTGGAATTTCCCGCATTGAATTTGGCCCCCCGGATAACCCCGAGAAAGCGATGCAAAAATTACGGTCTTCAACTCAGAGAGAGAATCCCTGGTAGGAACACCTTAGTACCTTGAGATACTGGGTTAAACCGACCATCGCATCCTCGTTCTGTTTCCGTCCCAATCTGTCTCGTACCTCAGCAGGGTTACGGAAAACACTCTGAGACGTGCGCAATGTGAAAGCGCTGAATAGAAATATTTCCCGTAACAAAAGTGTGGAATTTCCCGCATTGAATTTGGCCCCCCGGATAACCCCGAGAAAGCGATGCAAAAATTACGGTCTTCAACTCAGAGAGAGAATCCCTGGTAGGAACACCTTAGTACCTTGAGATACTGGGTTAAACCGACCATCGCATCCTCGTTCTGTTTCCGTCCCAATCTGTCTCGTACCTCAGCAGGGTTACGGAAAACACTCTGAGACGTGCGCAATGTGAAAGCGCTGAATAGAAATATTTCCCGTAACAAAAGTGTGGAATTTCCCGCATTGAATTTGGCCCCCCGGATAACCCCGAGAAAGCGATGCAAAAATTACGGTCTTCAACTCAGAGAGAGAATCCCTGGTAGGAACACCTTAGTACCTTGAGATACTGGGTTAAACCGACCATCGCATCCTCGTTCTGTTTCCGTCCCAATCTGTCTCGTACCTCAGCAGGGTTACGGAAAACACTCTGAGACGTGCGCAATGTGAAAGCGCTGAATAGAAATATTTCCCGTAACAAAAGTGTGGAATTTCCCGCATTGAATTTGGCCCCCCGGATAACCCCGAGAAAGCGATGCAAAAATTACGGTCTTCAACTCAGAGAGAGAATCCCTGGTAGGAACACCTTAGTACCTTGAGATACTGGGTTAAACCGACCATCGCATCCTCGTTCTGTTTCCGTCCCAATCTGTCTCGTACCTCAGCAGGGTTACGGAAAACACTCTGAGACGTGCGCAATGTGAAAGCGCTGAATAGAAATATTTCCCGTAACAAAAGTGTGGAATTTCCCGCATTGAATTTGGCCCCCCGGATAACACGAGATATAGCGTATGCAAAAATTACGGTCTTCAACTCAGAGAGAGAATCCCTGGTAGGAACACCTTAGTACCTTGAGATACTGGGTTAAACCGACCATCGCATCCTCGTTCTGTTTCCGTCCCAATCTGTCTCGTACCTCAGCAGGGTTACGGAAAACACTCTGAGACGTGCGCAATGTGAAAGCGCTGAATAGAAATATTTCCCGTAACAAAAGTGTGGAATTTCCCGCATTGAATTTGGCCCCCCGGATAAC